>JAODKM010000032.1:23432048-23450236 GCA_026780845.1 Petrocephalus sullivani
GTTTTGATTGAATACCCGGATGTGCGCTCATTTATTGGATTTCATCGAGTACACATTGGAGACAGAAGTTCATTTCACATTAGTTTTGGATAGAAACGGAAAAGCGGACCTGACACATCAGTCGGGCTGTTTGAGATAGGAACCAATATTGGGACACCGTATTTGAGATGTGCATCAGCACAGCATGCCAGATGTGCATGAAAGGCAAGAAAGCAGCTCATCAATACAGGTACCAATTTCCAGTTGGCAAACTGCCCTTTGATGGCTTAGATTTAAATGATCTAGACAGTCATGTCATAGGATGTAAAATTCGATTAATGATGTACACTCTGCCCAAGCATCCCTATGAACCAGCTTGGAAATTAAAGGTATACCAAGAAAATCCACAGGATCGCCCCACTCTGCACTAGAACCCCTCTCATGAGTTCTTCCCGAATGTCAGTGTCACTTTTGGGATGTGGAAGACTTGCTGCTCATTAATATTTAATCACTCCTGGAGAACTGGTTTGCTCGACTTAAGCATCTTGAACCACCACTCTAGGGCATCACTCCTAAGCAACTTCCACATTGTAGCTATAACAGTGCCACAGTTAACCAAACCAGTTACCAGTGCCAGGAGGTAGGCCCAGCGCCCATTTCGAAAGAACAGGTCCTGAGGTAAGAGCCTTGAGAGTACGCCCTGGCAGTATAGCGTCCCTGTTCCTCAGTGCTAGAACCTTCTCTTTCAGTTCCCTCATGTGAGGAGGCGCGACATAACAGCTGCAAACAAAGCAGGGTTCCGACTGCCCAGCCCATGGAGTCACCCAATGTCAAACAGGTGGAAAGCAGGCCAGAGAGAAATCGCGCTGTCCAAATTGGGTCTAGTGTTTCAGAAGATACATCATATAATGGGTCAGCTCATATAATGACTATACTAAAAGGCACAGCCGATGCAGGCTCTTAAATACAGACAGAACACCAGAGCAAACAAGGTACAGGTGCAACTCATAATTAATTAACCAATCAGGGAGGGCACAGGAACAACGAGCAAGAGGTGAAACTACTACACTAACAAGCAAACAGGAACTGGAAAATGTAGCAAAACTGAATACTAAGAAACAAAGCAAACACGATGATGAAATACATTCTCCGGGTTCCATAGTTTGTCCCGACACCTGCGTGTGTGTGTGTGTGTGTGTGTGTACTCTTTACCGTACACTCTTTACCAGTTTGAAGTATATTTTTTTACTTCACTGTCACTTGTTCCCATTTCCTGACTGTGCTTCCGCTTCATCTGGAATTATGACAATCAAATAATAATGTGACACATTTGAAATGTGACGCTGCATTTAAGTAATAATAGTAATAATTAAGTATAACAATTAAAAACTACATATGCATTTAATTTTTCAGCCACTTTTGCAAGTCGTCTTTTCTGATTTGGGTCGCTTTTGCTGCGTTTCCTTTTGATACAGATACAGATATATTTTTTTTAATTCCAGTTGTGCTTGACATTTATTATTATTCATTTCATAGTTTAGTTATACTGATTAATTCTAATATGACTTATTTTATTTTTACTCTTTGCTTCTTATTTTTAATTTGTCGCATATGTTTGTTGCGGTGTATTTTTTTAGTATATGTAAAGCACTTTGGTACAGCGAGAGTCTGTCTGTAATGTGCTATATAAATAAACTTGAACTTTGAAGTAATTATATTGCTCTAATAAATCGTCCTGCTCAGACCTGCTCAGAAATGCACTGTTTTTCCCGTCATTTTGTAGAAGCCAATGAGATACTTGCCGATCGTGTTTTCTAGACTTCGATACATATAGGCTTTTTAAGCAGCTTAATCATCTTGGATGATGGGATCCAGGTAAATTAATCCGTTCCTGAAATTCGTTCAAGGAACCGACTTAACCGGATGATTTTCACCACCATTAACTAATCCAAGATGAGGCTTCTGATCTTGGATGATTTAAGCGACGTACGGCAAATACCCCCCTGGTGAGGCTGGCCTCAAACCCATGGCTACAGAGTTATAGCCTTCGTGCCACACACTCAACCCACTGAGCTTTGTGGCAGTCCAGGCGGTGGGGTAAGCACACTGGGGCTGAAAGGCAAAAAGGGATGAGGACAGGATGGCCAGCACCACCTGCTGGCCAGAACAGGGATGAGTACAAAGGGGCACGGTCAGATGGGGACCAAACCTGACAGTTTGTTGGTTCACCCCTTGGGTAGAGGATAAGTGATGGAGTTCCTGTTCCATCTCTGATACCATCCTGTGCTGTACTCAGGGTAAGTCTTGAGCTGGTCTTGGGCTTTGGTGTGGCTAAAGCTGTGGTATCCTGTTCCATCTCTGATACCATCCTGTGCTGTACTCAGGGTAAGTCTTGAGCTGGTCTTGGGCTTTGGTGTGGATAAAGCTGTGGTATCCTGTTCCATCTCTGATACCATCCTGTGCTGTACTCAGGGTAAGTCCCGAGCTGGTCTTGGGCTTTGGTGTGGCTAAAACTGTGGTATCCTGTTCCATCTCTGATACCATCCTGTGCTGTACTCAGGGTAAGTCTTGAGCTGGTCTTGGGCTTTGGTGTGGATAAAGCTGTGGTATAGCTCTGAATACATTTCACTTTTAACTGGATCCTGTGTTTATCTGCACAGTAACATCCCTCGGCACAGAGCGGCAATATTGGCTGGGTGCAGCATACCGTTGATCGCCTCCGTCTGCTTCCTGTTCTGTGCAGTGGAGTCATTTTTTCATTAAGAATAAAGTTCTGTTTGTGTTTCATACATTCAAGAAGGGATCCGAGTTCATTGACACAATCTCACCTTACTTCAGTTTTAATTTCCGGAGTAGACCTCCTTGGCCTTTAAATGTCAGTAATTTATCTCTAAATTTAGCTATATATGAGTTAAATGGCTCTACAGTGTCTTGGATCTCAGACTACCTGTCCAACAGATGACGTTTGTGAGGCTGTATGTCGGAGTGCTGAGCAACACTTGAGCTCCTCAGTGAACCATTACTGGTTACCCTTTGCATGTCAAACAGCACCAGCTTTTACCAGACCTCACTCCTGCTGTGTGACGTGTGTGAGTGTTCACCATAGTCCCTCTTGTGAGTGCTTTGTCTGTTGTCTGTGCTCATGCTGTTCTACATTATAAGTTGGAATACTTCAACAACTGTAGTAAGACTGCTACTCCCCTGCTAACAGAGAATGTTCCCATTAGGAGAAGGTTCTTCTGCAACGTTATATAACTGATGATGAAGTACTCAAATCAATTACTGAATGAATACTGAAATAATAAATATATATATATATATATATTAAGCATAAGTGTAAGCGTATACAAGAACACCATTAGTGTTGAAGTTCTCAGGAAATATAACTAGGAAAAGTCAACATTTTCAGATCTATCAGGTGTTCTAATAATTTTGGCCACCACTGTATATACTGTGTGTATATATATATATATATATATATATATATGCACAACAAATATCAGATGAAGTCAGACCTACTGTTTTTATCCACTTTTAAGTTTAATATTTGGTATGTCCACCTTTTGCAGCAGTTACAGCAGCACATCTCACTGGCATAGTGTCAGTATATTTCCTGAGAACTTCAACTAATGGAACTTATATTTCCTGCCCAAATGTATAACCACTGCCAGCGCAGGGTATCTGCAACCATTAACAGTTTAATGTCTGCTGACCTTGTTTTTAATATGATGTTAATTTTAGAAAAAAAGTTTAGCCCTCGCTGTAACATTAGTGTTACCTAAATGGATACTTTGATATGTAGGTCGTTTAGCATTGAATAACCGGCAAGAACATGAAATATTCTCACCATAAATTATTTTCTGTCTTGCTAAAGTTACCACTTCACCAATCAACAAATACATTTTAAATTCATTCATATATTACCTCAACAGATGCACAGCTGTTTTGGAACTCGCTGAATTAATAATTAATTGGCTAAAGGTACGTTGAGCAGAACTTAGTATTTAGTATTTATGACATTTAGCTGACATTCTTATTCAGAGTGACTTACATTGCTCAATTACAGGGAATTACAATCTTCCTGGAGCAACTTGGGGTTAAGGGTCTTGCTCAGGAACCCACTGGCTGTGCTGAGGGGTCTGCAGAACACGTAAGTAGACAACAGATACAGTATAAGGAAACTATATTCACATTTTTAGATTTGACTGTATTGAGTGGAAATGTAAGGTCTGCAGTGTTGTTTCTTCTAAAATAACCTACTATGATCTACTAAGGCACTATCAGCTAAGGCGTGGGAACAGTAAGACGTTACCCTGTCTGCATTTCAGGTGCCCATGCACTTGCAAAACATGGAATGCACTGAAGTCCCACTTGACAGCCGGCAGTTGATAGGTCTCTAAGGTCTGGTGAAATCCTTTCTTTTAGATGCGAGCTCAGTGGTGCTTGCAGTTTTTCTTGTGAGTTATTTTCGTCTTAAAAAACACGAGAGAGTAGTTTGTATGTATAAAGAAATCAATGAGTCAGCCCAGCAATTTCATCTGTGTAAGCTGTGTAGCACACATTACAAAAGACAGGAGTTTTTTAAGAGAAACTTTAATGTTGTTGAAGCAGCTGGGCACATCCTCGATCAATGATGTAGGGATGCTTTGCTCGTCTCTAGCTACTGCTCACAGCTGCTGTAATTTATGACTGCTACTGTAGATGCAGACCATTTTATTTACCACACAGATTCACTACCTTGCTCACATTATACATCCCACCCAGCGCTAATACCGACAACACGCTGGCCGAACAGGGCGCGCTCCAGAACTTTGCAATGAGGGGGACAAACGTTCTGGACTGTGTTCACACAAGCTCATTAGTTGTTATGAAATTTGATGGTATAAACAATAATTGATTTTATAAGCCCAAAATTTTATACTTTGCAATTTTTTCTTTCTTTCATAGTACAAGATTTAAGGAAGCATCAGACTGTTGCTCCAGACAGGTGAGCACAAAACAAAAAAAAAAAAAAATTTAAGACTACTATAAATTTGAGATATTGTACATTTGACATTGGAATTGAATTGATATGATCTGCATTTTGATCCAAAGTGCATTGTTTAATGGACCACTGACTTTCATTTTATGGGACACATGTCTGCTAGGTTACGAATCATCATTGACCAGGATATTTGCAAGCTTACCTTGCTTTCAGGAGTTCCTCAAACAGCTGAAGAACTAAAGACTGTGATACGAAGGACATTCAGACTTGACAGGGATTTCGGCCTTCAGTACATGGACACTGAATTTGATTTTTCACTTTGTTTGCCAATGACATTAAGGAAAAGAACACTGTTAAGGTTGTTTTTGTGGAAACTATTCTTGTTACGACTCTAACCCTTGAAGAATGCCTCAGTACACATGGAACAGATGTCTCTGAAAACAATGGCAGGTGTCCTAGTGAGTATTATTGAGGTTATTAAGCTTTGGGCTCAGTTGGATCTCATGATACAATGCTGCTCTCACCAGAGAGTACCCTCCGTTGTCATCCTTGGCCACCCAAATTCGAGATACCTTGCTTATCTTATGAGACAGAAATCATTCCTTCGGTTGCTAAAGATGCATAGAAAAGAGATCAATCAGAGCAATGCTGAATAATCCAGCCCTAAAGTCAGACATTCTGGAGAAACTGGCAGAACGCATTTCTGAATACAGAGCTTGTCCTACAGCTTTCCAAAGAGAACAGGTGGCTGAAGCCTTATTGGAGAAACGCCCGTGTTTACGGGAGCCTAGATCCTTCAGTGGGTTATATGGGTGGCACAACAGTGTCCAATGCAACAATGGAATTTCAGAGCAAAGATAAGAGCCATTGGAAGCCCAGAGCTTGACCTCAGTAGCATGAAGAGAAAGGCTGTAGATGAGAGAGCACCAGCCAAGAATGTAAAGAAGCCCAAGAAGGCAGAAGTTAATTACCATCCACCTCACCCTAGAGGTGAAACAGATGAGACCTTGGAAACTGAATGATTTGAGCTTCTTTTTGAGGTTAAAAAAGGGACAACAGTCAAACCATTGGTGAAAATCTTATCTTGCATTAAGGTTGAGGAGGAATATAAAAGGATAACAACCATTAGATTGCAGTCAGCATTCATGGACGAGTTAGACCGCTGTGCAGCACGGCTGTTACGTCTTTTCAGAAAGACAGGCTGTGCTGCAGGTGTCAAAATAACTGAGGGTAAAATTATGAGGTAAATATTTATTATCCGCAAGCAGTTGAAGCATAATGCATATGATATTTCTGGTAGCTTGTTTTATGTCATGACAGAGTGACACCACAGAATAAAAATGATCCAGTGATCCAAGGCCTAATCACATACCTTGGTGAGTGCAGGACCTGATCAGAGGAACTAGGTGTAAGAGGAACTAGGTCAACCTCATTCACGTCTTTTCTGAAAATGTTACTGTTTTTGTTAACTTTCTAATGCACACTGTCATGTTCTCAATACTCCCTAACAATGAGATTATGCATCAACTGCAAGTACCAGCAGGTTTTATAAATGTAAAGCTGTATTATATCCAATGTATTAGTGCATTATGTACTGAATGAATCTTAATAATAATATTCATCCTGTCTCTATTGACATTTTCAATTGAACAGCTAAATTTTTTTAGATTGTCGATGAAAATGATCTCATTCAAATCAATGATCATCTGTCCACACTGGCAATAAAGTTATTTGTGGTGAAAATAACCACAAGTGGCTGATATTTCCATTGATGGAGAAGAGGTCCTTACTGGTATGTGCAGTGGGACTCATTTCTGTCTTAAACTTTAGCTATCCGACAGACCCCTGGGGTGTTTCGAAAGGTGTTTTTTCAAGCTGGATGTGGGGAGTACCTCCTCTAAAGACCAAGCTCTCAAGACCAAGATGTTTACTTAAATAGCTGTCCACATGAGAAATAGGAAGGCCCCTTTTCGAATGTTTACATTAAGGATAGAATATCCTGGTCTGGATGGTTCCTCTGTCTGATAATTACTAATATCCTTGATGTGACAAGTTGTTTAAACCAGTGTCATCAATGACCTGAACTTTCTGTTCTTACGGTACATTGTTCCAAAACAATGCAGTATTACCTCTTCCAGGTCTCTTCATTCTTGAGCTTGGATTTTTCTACATCTTCCTGCTACCCTTGATGTGATCATTTATAAGTAACAAGCATTTTTTTTTTTTTTTAGAATCAAATGTATTTTTAGTTTCTGGTTTTTCTATTTTTTTTTTGTTTATCGGTTCTTTGTTGAAAGCATAAAGTATTTAGTCTATGTAGAACAATGTGGACAGACAATAAAGGGAACATTTTTAAATTTCAAACTGTAATTTCTTAATAGCTTTGGTAAATAAGAAAGTATTGAGTAATGTGACAAAAATTTGCATTCAGATTTTAAGTAGGCTTTAAATAAATATATATATTTTTTTTTCCCCCAGACAAGGATTAAACCTAGTCCTAGACTTAACTGGAATTTTGTACGGGGATTCTCCATGTTTAGTTCAGGACTAGGCTTAGTCCTTGTCCAGGTAACCGGCCCTTTTAAACTTAAAAAAAGGTTTCAATTAAAACTATGGAATACAAAATCTGCCTAATGCAATTAAGTAAATTACACTTTATTTTAATATACGGAGTGGGAAGATCAAGTTGTTTCAACTCAAATAAAATATTAAATGAAGTTTCCTTCTGTTCTGTTAAATGATGAACGGAAAATTTTGATTTGAGTACAAAGATAAAAAATGTTAGAAATCCTTACAAAAGTTATGCAAATAGTTGCCTCAATATTTTTTAGTCGTGCAAGCTCAAGTTTTTTATGGTGTTGAAAGTCCCATTTACAAAAGAACTAATATTAGATATCGCCAGGTAGGTGAACAGAGGTCAATTCACACGCACAGAAAAATCAAATTCAGCTACACCAGAGTCTTGTCTTACGTGATGTATGCTAACATGAAGGAACTGTTTCCCTCCAAAACAAAACTGATAAACTGATTAAGTCGTCACTCCACATACCTAACTGACATTAACATATATGCAGTATGCATGTGAAGGCAGATCAAAAATACACACAGGTGGTCTAATATTTTTATATTCACCATTTAATAATGTATTCGCTGCTATCTGCCCATAGGAGAACTTGACAGTGTGGGGTTTGTTTGGAGCTGTTGAAGTCTACATGAACCAAGTGGCGGTGAGATCAATCAGTGTCACAACTCTCTCGCGCGACGGCTCTGGGTCTGCCTCACAGTGGATCTGTGACATCATTTCTGGGCCCAAACAAAAGCCTTCTAAACCAGTGTTATTAAACAGATGCAGGTTAATGATCCGACTTAGTCAGGATTTGCTCACCGCTAATCTGCAGTGCCTGAGCTCTGTTTCCTTTTCTCCCACCGTTTTGGGTAGCCCTGCCCCCTAGCAGCTCAAGCCCTCTTCCCTATAACACGCAGTTTTCAAAACGAAACCCTTCAGATCGAAATAACTGATATTTCATTTTATCCCTACCTGCAATACACAGAAAACTGTAAAGAAGGGGGAGCGGTGGTGTGAGAAAGCAAGAGGAAAGCTAAAAATGCACTGGGGGAGGATGCGGTGGAATGCAGGAACATTTCTGCTTTATTTAAAAGAGCTAAGAAAAGTCTAACTTTGTAGAGCTGTCTTGGGTCATGACTTCAGTTCAATATTCACCAGTATATTTAGCAGTAGCAGTAGCCAGGAGAATGGTACCTGCCTGACTGCATTGTACCGGGTGTAAAGTTTGGTGGAGCGGGGATTATGGTGTGGGGTTGTTTTTCACGGGTTGGGCTTGGCCCCTTAGATCCAGTGAAAGGAACTCTTAATGCTTCAGCATACAAGGCCATTTTGGACAATTTCATGCTCCCAATTTTGTGGGAACAGTTTGGGGATGGCCCTATCCTGTTCCAACATGACGGCTTGCCGTACACTGATGTAGCAAAGACCAGTGACTTGCTAGAATGCTACTGTTGTTTTAAGTAGGTATAATTTTTGTGTTATATTCTTTAGCATTCTGACAACACAATACAATTAGAGTAAGAGTACATTTAGATTAGAGGAAATTAGGGAATTAGGAAAGTAGGGTTAAAATTGCCTAATTGCTTGGATGCTGATGCTGAAAGTGTCCATTGCAAGTTTGTTACCAGTAATATTTGGTCTGACTTGGTGTTTTGCCAGTTTTTGAATGTATAAAAAAGAAACGTCTTATTTACGAATGCATTTTCTTGCGTTGACCCACCCAACCGCACTCTCAATATGCTTGTGGGTTCAAAATTACTTTCAAGTCATTTCCATTAGATGGCGCAATTTCCTCATAAATGGAATGTGTCTGACGTGCAGTTTTGTTTATACACTCGCCCCTCCAGATTCGCGAATTTGACATTCGCAGTTTCGGTTATTCGCGAGTTGGCTTAGCACGACTAAATACGAATATTTACACGACAGCCCGAAATATATAAACTATACAGTAAGTGTAACATTTTAATGTAATGTAAGTGCATACTCTGTATTTAATATTAATAATTATTTTTGGTATAAAAAATGAGAAGGTCCCGGCACTCTGTTCTGCCTGTTACCCTGCAATCTCGCGTTTCTCGCATTAACTCTTGAACTTTTCAGTGCCGCTAATTTTCGCATTTTTGATACTGGATCCCAATTATTATTCGCGCATATTCACATTCGCGGGCATCTTAAGGTGAGTGTGTATTAATATTCGAAAACAATGCATATATTTTATATCCGGTACTGCTAGTAGTTGTTCCCTTGTAGTAAATGAAGGAACCTGGATCCAACTGCACTTTTCCAATAGGCAAATGGTGCATAACTTACAATATATACAAAGCATTCTCTGGTAAGTGGAGGGAAGTTCAGTGCACTCAAACCTCTTGAGGCAGCATTTAACGGGGAAAGGAGAACATACATTTAAACGTGGGCTACATGCTTACATTTTAGATGATGACTAGCGTTGACTCATGGAACTTATGAGGAGAGTATGCTTTGGCATTAACGTCTGGCAGTCTCACGATTCATAAATCCCTGTACTAAGTACAAAACCTGTAATGCTAAGCATATAATGGGGTACAGTGAAGGATTCCAGTTCATGAGCAAATGTGTCGTTTTTTTCTATATATCTTGTACTGATTGTGTTACATTTTATAATTGCAGGTACATGGATTCTCTATATTGTTACACCTAAAGTATTCCTAATAAATATAGTGAGTTTATTATGGGCGTAATTAAAATAGACGATTAGATGTGATATGTTAAATTGTCACTTCTTAAATGTTATTAGTAAATTCAATTAAAGACAACACAGGTGTCACGTTTCCACACCACGTACATGACTGTGGGGTGAGACTATTTCTGAAATGAGAAAGGAGCGTACCCGGGATGACACAGAGATGATATAAAGTTGAAATAAAGGCGTGATAGCCGTAATGAAGGTGAATCAGTGCTGGCCGGCGGAGCCGCCGCTTCGTCACGGGGTTTGGACTTCTCGGCGTAGCCGCGGAACCTGAACCTCCTGTTTGGCTGCGTCCTCCAAGATCCCAACGTCCTGTGCGAGGGCCGAAGGAGAGCGACGGGTCTGCGGCGAGGTGGAGCGCGATCGATAGCGGCTGCGGGGGAGGACGCGGACGCGCAGGGCGGAGGACGGGGGAGCGCACTTTCCGGCGGGGGAGCGCACTTTCCAGCGGCCACAGACTGACGATCGACGAGTCTGAGCACAGAGCAGCCAGAAATGAGTTGGGGGACCGAGCTTTGGGTAAGTCAGACACCCGCGTTCTACCTTTCGTCCCGCTTCGGTAGTCCACTAAAGCCAGCCCGACAAAGGTGCCTTTTTGTGCGGCTTTCGGCGCCGCGGCTGCCGCCGGGATCGCCCGAGCCCTAGCGGAGCCTTCACCTTGGTAGCCGTAAACAATGGTGAAGTCGGGCAGCGCTTCCCTTCGCTCGCCCCAGCCATCTGCGCGTCTTAAAAACATAAAAATGAACCGTATTGTAGCAGGTCTGATTGTCAGGCGGCATTAAGCGCCCCCAGCCCAAATACTAAATATTGCAGACGCGTAAATCGGTGTCCTAAGGGCTGCACCGTACAAAGGAGCCGCCGTGTTACTGCATACCGCGGCGTACCGTGATACGGAGACCCGGGGAAGCGCCGCCGCATCCCGACTGGATACAATGTATCCGCACATGTATCTATTTATGTATCCCTATATGTATCTATTATTGTATCCCTATATGTATCTATTATTGTATCCCTATATCTATCTATTTATGTATCCCTTTATGTATCTATTTATGTATTTGTGTACAGAGACATCCGTAACGTAACGTTTATCTCAGGCGAGGCGATCGTCTATCGGGGCCGTTAATTCGGTGATTTTTAGCCTTTTACCCAGACAGACATTTTCTGAGCGTCGGCGGTGGAGCGGAACGGCGCGGCGGCCGGTGCGGCTGCGGTTTGCGGCTGCGGGACCCTTGGGTGGGGGAATGCGAGCCGGTGCCGCCTTATGCCAGCGCCGGTGGTCATCCTCCGGTGTTACCGGGGACAATGAGCCGGCCGGAGGGGTGTCGCCCGCCGCCGCCGCGGGGGCTGCTTGCGCGGTACCCCTGGCCGAAGCCGACAAAGGCACACACACCCCAGCGGTACCGCACACATGTGCATTTCGGAAATGCCTCCCCGTCCCCAGCCGGACGCAGCGCGGCTTATTCCTCATTCCTGCCACTTTTATTCCGGTTGCTTTTTGTGTAGAAATGCGGCACGATGCGGAGGTTTTTTCCGCACTCGTGTCCATTGCATGATTGCTCGGCGTGTTTAAATGGAGCTGCTGTGAGTTGAGACCCCTGGCCGCTTTTGTTTCATTATGACATCATAATAAAATAGCAAACAAAGAGCGAGGGGCCGGCGGCTCCTCTCCGCCAAACTTACTTATTCTAAAGCATCCCTTAAAAAAAACCCGCCTCTTATTTGTGTGCATTTAACTGCCGCTCTGGTGTTTTTCTGTGCATCTAAAACAATCGTTTCTGTAGGTGTGTTGTCATACTTGATCGCTTTGTCACTAGTGTGGTGGAAGCCTTGCAGTTTATTGGGGGTGTGTTTGCTGCTATTATTACAGACAAAAGCTAAATAAAACCTACATTTGCATTTTTTTTTCTCGAGCTGCATCCTTGACAGTGATGTCATCCTGTAGACCTGGTTTACAATAGAAAAGCAGCCAGTGGCTCAACCAGGCATTTCAAGCACATGCTCGAATACGGCAATGCATCTCTTTCTGTTTTTGTATTTGTACATGTAATACCGTCACATAATACGTGTATTGTATAGATAAAACACACACACACTCACAGATGTGCACAGGCACATCAAACCAAGTCCAGCCCGTGGATAAAATATTAAGTATTTGAGAATAATTCAGTACGGCAGCTAGCGAGGATGTGGCCGGAGCAGTTTACACGGTTTGTGATCATTTTGACTTGGTGACAAATTTGCGAGTGGGAACGGCATTCACTTTTAAACACGGTAAAATTGCATAAATGGGTAATTACTTATCAGTCGCCAATATGCGGGCAGACTAGCACCGATGGGGCTCGAATCTCACTGGTCCATCTTCCCAGTACACATGCTCTTCCTGCTTCATCTGTTATATTCTCTGGTTTCCTCCTCCAGTACAGAAATATGCAGCTTAGGCACCCTGGCATTTCTAAATGCCCCCTACTGTCTGTGCACATGTGTGCTGTCAGGGGCTGGCATCCCATCCACCGTGTCCCCTGGGGTGTGTCCTGCACGTAGGAGTCCAGGCCAACATAATCCTGTACAGGATAAACAATTATGGAAGTTGTATGGGAACTGATTTCATAATTACCCAGTTAAGTGATGTATGATAGAACAGCCTTATTACGCTGTGTGTGAGAGGTGAAGGGCTTTCTGGTCTATTGTGAAGGTGACTGACAGCCAGCCAGCCAGAAATAGGCTCTCACACATATTGGAGGACAGGATTATTGCTGTTGTTGGAAATCCCACCAGTTTCTGAGATAATCTGATTGTCTGGTTGTTTCTGTAAACAGAGGTATTCATTGTTTCCTCTGTCTTAAAATTCATAAGTAAAAACATCCACTTGCACAAAATTTCTGTGTTGCTTTTGGTTTAGTTTTGTATCTTAAAAAATGTCAGCTTCAGTAATTGCTTGCTTCACATATGCATGCAACTAAATGAATACATTTATGTTACTTGCTAATATAGATATACAATGGTGCCATATTGGTTAGGGAAGTGCCCCTGTGATCGAAAGGTTGCTGGTTTGAATCCCTGAGCAAGGTACCGTCCCCAAGCACTGCTCTCCGGGTGCTGATTTAGCTGCCCACTGCTGTCACAAATGGGTCCTTGTGCAGAGGACACATTGTGTTGTTGCACACTGTATGCTGTCATGTGTGAACAATGACAATTAATCACTTTCATCAATGTTCATAGTAATTTTATATATATCAGGAAACTACATTTTTCCATCATGCTTGACAGTCATTCACACTGTTCCAGTCTTTTGGCTAGCAATCGATTTCCCTAACAATAAAACCGAATACCTGTGTGTCTTCCATAGGTGTGTGCTTCATTCCTCTCCATGTGTAAACGCTTTGTTGAATGTGCCGAGAGACTAAGTAGATTCTAGGTCCTTAATTTTGCAGCAGTGTTGTAATAGGCCTACTTAATCGGGTACATTGAACTGTTGTCATTTCTCAATAACCAAAACAATTCAGGTTCTTTCTGGACTAATCTTACAGTTTTCAGTTACATTAGTGATGGCATGTTAGTATTTTGAGCCTTGAGCAAAACTACATGCCAACCAAAGCAAAATGTCAGTGGCTCTGGCATTGGTGTGCACTCGGTACATGCTTTTATAACTACTGAATCCGAGCACTTCTGTCGTTCTCAGCAGATGCCAACCAGAATGAAAAAGAACCGATTATCTGCTGAAATATGCCGCAAAATCTCACACCCAAAAAAAATCAGAGCGTCATTTGCTTGCCCGTCAAATAGTGTGTTTAGTTTGCAAATCCATAGTTTACATTGTTGTATTTCCCAGGTTTAAATAATCGAGGTTGACTGTAGATAAACACAACTCAAGAACCGGTAATATTACTTGGTCCAAAGTTACTATAAACAGGTTATTTTTCTTCTATAAGCGAAGAGACTGATTCAGTTTAAGGGTCTTTATTGGCTCTAATATTTCTGAACTCAGTGCTTGTAAATATGTGGATGGGACAAAACTGTCAGTATGGGCTTCTCTGGGTCAAGGTCAGTGTGCGTTTACTTTTTAAATGTTCTGACCTGTTCTTTGTGGTCAGTTTCACGTGGTGTGTAGGGTGTAAGCATCTGGCAGTTTATGCCAGTTTATTAAAAAAAAATTATTTGGTGGCATGACTGACTTGCTTTGTTGTAACTCATATGAAGTGTTTGAGTAAGCAGGCTTTCCCCCCCAGAATGAATAAGCTGTGACAAGCTGATACGACTCAAGCAGTCACAAAACATTACTGCTTTCCATAAGCAGTGCCGGATCGCCGTGAGACCGGAGCCTATGCGAGGAAACGCCAGGTGTGAGGCAGGGTACATCCTGGATGAGTCTAAACCACCTCCGAGGAACGTGGAACAGCCCTGGGAGTGTGACGTCATGGTACTGCCCGCTGGGCCACCATGCTGACCCGCTGCGTCTGTTTCTGTTGTGCTGTTGGAAACATCCTCGCAGTCATACCTGCCACGTTCAGCCTGTCCAGATTCATGCAGGCTTTGGTTCCTGCTATGGAACAAGACTCTACCTTTCTCAGGTCTTCATATTTATTATTCCTAGTTAATCATCATTATTATTTTACCCAATAGGGAGAATATCCCTTCAGGGTATCTCTTGCTATACTGGTATACTGGTATATAGCACTTGTGGGTGGGAGTAGGATGAAGTTGTGCAGATGGGTGGTGCCCGTGGGATGCGGTTAGTGGCATGAGTGGTGCCGGGAGGGGCATAGCCTTGTTTTTGGATGCAGTAGTGTTTGTTGAAACGGCCTATTGCCTGGTCCCCATGGGGACCGAGTGAACAAGGAGGGGAAACATGGCCGGAGTCCTACAAATTGCCCAGAACAAAGGGGAGGCGTGGGCTCCCCTGACAAGAAGAGGAAGTCTGTCGGCTTCCAGGCGCACAGATTGAACTGCAGGAAAGTCAGTGTTGATTTGTTGATGGTGCATGGGTACGTGGTGATGGAGTGCTTTGAAAAAGTACTGAGGCTCTTTGTCATTTCTGTGTGAAATCTTTGTAGATGTGGGTAAGGTCAGGTTTTCATGACTTGAGTAAAAGCTGAGGTGTGTCATCTTTGTGAGGTTTAGGCTTTTTCTGTTTGTCAGTGCACATTTAATCTCAGATCTGCCATTTCGAGTCGTCTGTGCTTAGAGATGACTGCAGAGATGTCCTCATTATTAGGGAGTAGCGTTGGATTGTGGTAGTAAAAACAATAGAATTTGGAGGACGTAAAGCCCCAGGACTAAGCTGCGCTTTGTGAACACGAAGTCCACGAATGACCCCCCGACCGACTTCAGAGCCCGAGCGAATCTACCTGCAGCATCAGGCCAAACCTGCACCAGCGACAGATGGCGCTCTGGCTGTAATGGCTGCCTGCTGACTGTGCTCAGGCTCCTGAATATGAGTCTGTCTGACATGACATGTAACTCACAAATCCTCACTTTCACAACCGAAGTGTTCGACAACGCATCCCAAACAGTGTACACACACAATCCTGCGAAATTAAACTTCAGTAGGGACCACTGTACTTTTGAAGGTACTTTACCTCCTAAGGGTGTACCATTTAGGTACTTCGTTAATATTTAAAAATGGCACAGGCATTTTCTGGTGGTCTCTGACTGTTTAATGATGTGCCCTTCAGGATACTGGTACAGAGGGCCCTACTGGCCTGAAGGCTGGTCCTCAGAATGAGCTGAGATTACTCTCTGGGGTTTAATGTTGTGTGTCATGGCTCAGCTTGATCTGACCGGACCAGTTTTGCCTGTTTCAATGCACAAAAACCACTTCCCAGTGTCGCATAAATGTGCAGACTTATGGAGGAAATGTTAGCAAGCATCATTTTGTGCTATACAGGCAGGACATTTCTGAAAATGTTCACACATTTTGGAATAGGCAGGGTGTTCTGAATAATATAATTTTTAAAAATGGAATGTCTATGAATGTTGATTAATAGAAAATACAGAAAGTTAGATAATGATGCTGTACATTTTTTTACAATGCTTTGAAATCAGGATTTTTAGAATCTGTAATTTCTTTATACAGTAGCAGTCTGTAACTTTGTTTCCAGCTCAGTACTGCCGTGTGGGTATTGTCGCCACGGATTGTCGATTCTGGGAAGGCGCGATCCACACTGCCTCACTATGTTGTTTGTCAACACGGTGGCTTTCTTTTAACACTACTAGTCAGACTGGATAGCTAGGAGGAGTGTTATAGGAGGAGAAGTCACTCCTGGCAACTGGCACTCTCTGGGTGACTAATGTGTCTTTTGTTTAGAAATAAAGGACTAATATTTCATAACAAGCCTGGCACAGACCGGCGCTCTTGAAGAGTATACATTTCTTCCATCCATCCACCTATCCATTTTCTGTAACCGCTTGTCCCGTTCAGGGTCACGGGGGGTTTGGAGCCTTTTCCAGAGGCTATGGGTACCCGGCAGGGAACAATTCAGGACGGGGTGCCAACTAGCGCTAAATGACATTAAGAAAATAACGAATTGCGATTTATCTGACTGATATTGCGATTTGATTTGCGATTTTTAACTCAGTATTCACTATATGTGTATAAAAACTGTAATTGAGCACAACTGTACATTGAAATCTGAACTGCGCTACACATTAATCCAAAGATAAGAATGGAAATATATGAACTGAATCCAAAATGTATTTATTCTAACAAATGATATTGAACATACACCTAATAAACCACAGAACAATTCTCGCACAACCCGAAAATTGTGAAGTGATTGTATTGTTACATGCACATTTTAAGTGCCGCGTTTGCAAACAGCGCTCCACCGTTTTTTTACCCTTAGTAACGTGCTTCTGGAAAGTCCTATGTACACAAGGGTCAAATTGGCAGAGAACTATGACACATAAAACTACTAAAAGCAGCGACTGTGTTAAGTTAAATAAAGTAATTAAAATAAAACCATTCCACCAAAAAACATTAGGGACCTTGCGGCTAACGTTGCTTATACCCCTAATGGGACCTTTCTGTGGACAATCTCTGACCATTACATAGGGAGGTAATTCACTTACGGCTCAGCAGCGGAACCGATATTTTTCCGCACTGCGAATGTGATGTTTTCCTTGGGTTTCACATGTCTGTTTGTGGGCGTATACGCAGTCACTTTGGGCCACTTCTGATTGGTGAGCATGACTGGCACGCGAGGAGCACGGCACTTCTGATTGGTGAGACTGACTGTCACACAAGGAGGATGGAATGAATTTGTAAAACTATTCTCAGGACAGTTTTAAACCCTGGGTCAGACGTGCTGTATAATGCATAACCTGTCATTGACATTTCGATTTGAAATCGATAAATCGTTCATCCATAACACCAACCCATCGCAGGGCACACTCGCACTATTCACATGGGGGGGGGGAACATGCAAACTCCACACACATGGAGCCATGACAGAGGCTGGAACCCTGGTTGCAGAGGTGTGAGGTGACACTGCCAACCGCTGCACCACCGTTTCCCCTCGTACACACTTCTTGTGTATGCCATTTAAAGTACAGTTTTTAACGTCAGGTTATCAGACCTGTGCTTAAGCTGGATACAGAGGATGCATGGGTATGTTAAACTATGAGAGAATTATCAGCTCTTGATCAAAAGGTATTCCTCCCAGGAAGTTGTAGACTTCTTTTTCCTGAACCGAACCAAATGTTTCTAACAGAAAGACAGTGGGCAAGATTGGAATGAGGGGGAGTGGCAAGGCAGAGACCTCTGTTCACTGAGGAGAAGGTGATCTTGAGCAGACTAAAACTATGGGAGCTCTACACCAGTGTTCTTTGGACAGCTGAGCTGAAAATCGTTTTTTGGTTGACGTGGCAAAATACCGAAGACAGTTCGACTATAATTTGCGGCAGCTCTCCTGCACCAAGATCTGGACAGCTTG
>JAODKM010000032.1:23488971-23498975 GCA_026780845.1 Petrocephalus sullivani
TGCAGAATTTTGGATCCCGGCGAGCCCAGCCGGACCCCCTGGACCCGCTCCACCGCCGCCCCCCCCACCCCGCCATTCCATTCCCCCCACCCCCTCGTTGGGGAATGGGAGGGCGCAGTGCCACCAACCAGCCAGCAGGTGGCGTCCTCTCCCCACCGCTTCTGAGCACGCTGTGACAAAGCTTTGAAGACCCCGAGACTTCCTCCGGACGGAGTCGCCAGTCAACACTCCAGTTCTACTGTGGGACCCCTGCCTTATTACGAATCTCAGCAACAAGCCTCGGTCTTCTGAGTGCCAATCCAACACAAGCCGCTTAAAAGGGCTGCTGAAGGCGCCGTGCCGGCTTCCCGCCGTGCTGCTCTGGAATGGGCACCCGCTTCTCTCCTCCGGGGGGCCGGGGGACCGGGGGCCCATGCTGTGGTTCCGGGAAGACCGCACTGCATCTCCTAAACTTACATGTTTGGCGCGTATTTTTGTGAATGTGATCGTACATATAAACATGTGTATGCATATTTATGTGAGTATGTGTATACATATATGTATATATTTAGTTAGTTTTATTACTGGACTTTATATGTATTAACATCTTTTGTTTCATACTGAATGTGTTTCTATTGTGACTTTTTATAGGGTTTTTAATCAGGTGATATACTCACTTTTCAGCATTGTGTCAGTAGTTCATAGAAATCATACTTCAGAACATCTTTTGGAATAGGGACTTGGTCTAATATTACTTAAATGCACTTTTTCCCTATCACCTTTATCTATAATGAATAAATGAATTAATAAAACTGACTCTCTGTTACCTGACGTGTGCAGCAGCACAGTAGTTAACACCCCGCGTTATACGCACCTTTGGTTTCTCCCCTTTTGTCTGGCACAGCTGCACCAGGGCATGAGGCAGGGCAGTTTGGAGCGGTGACTTCCTGTCATCCTCTGCTGGCAGTACTGATGCGTTGATGCAGTGGGCCCTTAGACTTGCCTGTTTAAATGCACACTGCTTTCTATGTGCCTAAAGCGTGCGTCTGAGGGGGTGCTGGTATGGAGTTACCCGTCTCTCTTGCTTTAGTGTCAGCATATGAAGCCGGGCTGTTTCTGGGGTTATTAATCCGGTCAGTTTTATGATTCTAATACCAAGGTGGGTACGTAGAGGGAGATCGGGTTAGGAGAAGGTATTACTCACTAAGAACCGGCTTACCCACCTTTATTTGCAATATTTAAGAGCAGACCTTATAAGTACTGACGTCAGTAATAACATCCAGATGTTTAGTTTTGACCTGTAACCCTAATACTCAAAGCTGTGAAGTCAATGTTTTACTTTTAATACGATTTAAAAATCTGTTCAGTTTGTTCTGGTGAGCTGCTGAACTTTCTGTACTTTTATTACATTTAAAAGTCTTTTTGTTATATATAAACACAAGAATCGTATTTGAATGTCATTCAAGTAGTGAAGGAACTGAACGAGTGAGAATTTGTTTGTAACATCACATTTCGTTTCGTTTTGTCGGTGTGTTTTGTATTGCAGTCCATTATTCATTTTGACTCGTTTATGAGGCGACTAAGTAATCGCGACATTTCTAAATGTACATGGAGACGCCTCGGTCTCGATTTATGGGGGATCAGTAATGTGAATTACATTGAGGAGGTAGTGCTGTTTAAAGGTGAAATCCACTGAATATTTCTGGTTTAAGAAAAATGCTTTTGTATAAAGAATGCTTCTTTGCGATGTTTGTTACATGAAAACTACCCAGAAAAAAAAACGTCGTCACCACCTGTGACGTCACACTTCCTGTGGTATATTTGCAGAAGCCTTATGGAAATTAAGTAAAACTGAATAGTGCAAGATTTCACAGCAGAATCCTTCAATGAATCAGATTTTTTTTTTTTTTTTTTTTTTTTTTTTTTTTGAGAATTTCCTGCTCCTGCTAGGATTAAAAAAAAAAAGTGCTTTAATTGTCATTGTCATGAAACTTGCTACCCACATGAACGAATGAATGAATGATAAATGGAAAAAGCTGAGAACTGTGACGTAGCGTAGCCGATTGCGTGGGCTAATTACAAACAGGGTACTAAGCAGGGTGTCTGTCTGGTGTTCCCATTGCACAGGGTACCTGTGCCCCTTTTCCTTCACACGAATCTGACTGCCTGGGCTTGTAATAATCACAACAATGACAGTAATTACACTTTGCATTTTGCTGAGCACATTTTTTTTCTTTTATACTTTTTATTCTTGAGACACTTTGAAAGACTGCTCTCTCTCCTGAGAATTTGTTCTAATAAAATAAATAAGAATCTCAATTGTAATTTTTCCCATGTCTCTGAATTCCAGAATTTGTATTATTTGAATGTAAATTTAATCAGTTTTGGGTAATAATTTACTTAAACATCTTAAGGTAATTTTTACAAAAGTCCATAATTTGCCTAGAGCCATATTCACATAATGCTTATTTCTTACCTTTATAAGGTGCTACTTACATACCTTTACAAATATATACCTTTTAATCCTTTTTGAAGTACAGCTGGAGGATGTCACAGAGTCACACTGACTGCAGCGGCCGACGCTACGCTGCAATTTTTTAATTCTGCTCTTGATTTCTTCATTGTTTCTGCTGCTTAATGCACTGTGGTAAACCTTCAAACCTCTCCACCTGTTTTCTGTGTGAAAATGGTCCAAGTCCTAAGAAACACAGTGTTTCTCAACCCGGTCCATGGGGACCCCCAGGCGGTCCAGGTTTTTGCTCCCTCCCAGCTCCGTGCCAAACAGTGCAAAAACACGGACTGCCTTGGGATCCCTGAGGATCGGGCTGGGAGACACTGATGAAGGGTATAAAAGTGTAGAGCAGGTCCTATATACCAGAGAATAGAGACAGTGTGTGCAGCTGCCAATCTGCATCCGTGATGAGGAGCTTTCTTAAACACCAGCCTCCTCTATAGTAGGACCTTCAGATTATGAACACTGCAGTTTCAGCAGGAGAACATCTGGCTTGTTTTTCCACCTTTTATACAGTCAGCTTACCTCTTTCCTTATTTCCCAGATTTCCCCTGAATTTGCCATCTGCGATGCAGCATTTTTACCCTTCAGGCATCCACACCTTTTATAAGGAGCACTGGGCCTTTCTCACTGCCATGCATGAAATTATATTCTTTATACAAAAATGTTGTGTTCCAGTTTAAAATGGCCCATTCACACCAATGCAGTGCTCGACTGCATATAGCTGCTGAAATGGCCCCTCTGTAAGGTAATGGGAGGGACGGTAAGTCCCTGGGCTAACAACATCCAACTTATGGAAAACTCGCGCTTACAGACTGCCATAAAGCCTAGTATATGAAAAATTTGAGTTAAATACAATGGTTTATAATAATGAACGTGCGCACTATTTTGTGACCTTCGCAAAACACTGCACGACTTCAGCAGGTCGTCGACTCAAGGTACAGTACAGTACCCCATCAAGTTATTATTACTGTATTATGTATTATTGTTCCAAATTACCTACAAATGAAACTTAAAAGACTGACTTGGGGACCGGCTCTCGTTCGCAGCATGTGCGGTATTTTTGGATTGCTACCTTGTCTCTTATGAGGGGAAGGTAGCTCAGATCAAAATCAGAACATGAGGGTGGATGTATACTGAAGATCTATCTATACCAGTCTGAGGTGAGCTGGTGTAGTTTTGCGTTTATGTGTATATATTTATATATAACTATTTAATGTAAGCACAGTGTATGTACACAAATGATTTCCTTGCTCATTAGGGCAGAGAGGTTCTTTCATGACCGCGTCTGCTGAGTACCAGGAAGTCCAGCCCCGTTGCAAGGCTCAGCCGCTGGGCTGCAGTTTCTGGCTGAGTGGCGGATCAACACCATAGGCAGGGTCACACGCTGCTCAGCCCCTTCTGGCTTATAGTTCCGTGTGCTTGACGCCGGGCTCCAGTTTCCGGGACAGAGCTGTGAGGATGAGCTGGAACTTGTCGTATCTCTCCGCCTGATTTACTGCCGCCCCGCGGCTTCCCCACAAGAGCCGCAGCTGAAAGTCTGTCTTGAAGATCTCCAGCAAGTCCTCATTGGGGTGGAAGTCTTGGGGGAAAGAAGAGAGGAAGTTAACGGTTCTGGTCCTATACACCAGGGCTATTCAACTCGCGGCCATCACGGGCGCGGCATTGCTGAATTTCCAGAAGCCCTCCAGTCGGAGTCGGTAATTATTAAGTTACCTACCGGGGGTGGATTGAAAACAAGGCCTGGATTTAGAATTGAGGGCCAGATTTAAATCGCCCTGCTGTAGACATTCCTATCTCCAGCCTAAAGGTTTGCCATTGGCTGCTGTATGTATGAAAGTTCCTGCAAATCGTATGAATTTGACAGAGGGTCACACACGGGCTGGATACCTTGAAGGAGGCGCTCTGTGTTGGAGGTGTACACGTCCGCATTGCGAGCCATCTTCCTGGCCTCCTCCAGGTGAAGGAGCATGATCTCACAGCCCTGGTCGTTGTGCTCCCACTGCTCGAAGCCCTCGAAGGCCACAGCGGGGCGCTCCATCAGGGTCAGCAGGGGCATTAGCAGGGGCACAGTGGTGCTCCTTAGAGGCACATCGGCTGTCCAGGTGATAGAGGCCAAGATGCGTTAGTTCCCACGCTGAGGTGAAGAAAAGGACACTGGCACAGGAATTAATTCGGTCTCCTGCATGAATTGAACTCAACAGGAAGCCCCATCCATCTTCCAAATTGGTCAGGGTTACAGAGAGGCCAGAAGCCTCTGCCAAGCAGCAATCAAAGGCAGGGGAACACAGTGGACGGGAAGCCAGTCGCTCACAGGGCAGAAGTACACACACAGTCATATACTATGTATAGAGGTGGCAAATATCAGTAACAGGCAACATTAGTTAAAAATCATCATCTGCATCAGGGTGATGTGTCAGTCTTGACCAACATTGCTGCCCGATATTTAGACTTTAGTCACTATTCAAAGTCAGCATCAGAGCTAATCACATTACTGCTAAATAACGGAGATGATGGGATTGGACAATCTGCCCTTTTCCTTAGTGCAGGACGCGAGATCCCGCAAGCTAATTCACCACTTATTAGAGTAGCAGCCCGTGACATGGTTTTAATTCCCTATTTAATCAGGCCTGCAGATCAATCTTTCTGTTTGTACAGTGAATAAAAATTGATGTAATGTCATTCCATGAATCAGTTTCACAGCCTGTACAAGTAGCTTAGAGATTATCTGGTTATTGATCATATTTGACAAAAATGAAGTGGTTATCAGTATCGGTCAACCACAATGGGTTGGCATCCTGACTTGTTTCCTGCCTTGGGCCTGTACTGTGCTGGATCGGGCTCCGGACCCTGCATAGGACCAGCGGTTACAAAAGATGGATGGATATCGGTCAAAATTCCCACATCTGCGTGCCACTAATGGTGGGCCATTTATAAACTGCACTTAGCCTAAGTGAATGTCTCTTTGCAGCCGAAGAAGGTGGGATTTCGGCACTGGAGAGCTGAGGTAACAGTGCCCCCTACTGAGCCACTATGCTCCATGCAAGGAAACTGCAGCACCCTTTTTGTTAAATGTTAATAATCAATAACAAGTTCAATAACAACGGGAACAAATACCCAGTGAAGGTGTTTTAATACTCACCACTGCCTTCATACAGCCCCTTATAAAAGGGCTTGAGGCTCTTTTCGTATAGGATGGCCGTATGTGTGTATTTCCTTCTTAGTGTGGTCCACGTTTGGTCTAAGCGCGTGATCTGCGGACAGCACAAGCGATGAGCTCATAAGCGCCCGCATCCATCAGTGACCTCCCGCCCCTCTGCCCTCCAGTCCTGCAAAGGCACTGATCCGGCCCAGCGCATCACCTGTGACATGTCGAGTGCCTTCATGATTGCTGAGAAAGCGTACAGGTCCCCCATGGCATCCTTAAGTTCCAGTGCCACCAGTATGATGCGGTTGAGGGTCGCGGCCCGTTCCTCCAAAGTGCCCGTGCAGCCGAGGATGTCCACCGCCACCCCGATGGCCATGGTGTTGTGCCTTAGGTGGGAAAGTCCTGTTAGTGCCTTCCACGCTACGCCACACTGCCGCGTTCCTGGCAGTTTAGGCATGTCCGGCTGTTACTGAGACAATAGCCTGCAGGAACTTCTTCCCAGGGTACTTGCAGCTGGGCCGAAGTACAAGAGCAGTAAAATTACGGTAAAACCGGACCCTGTGTTGCGGGAATGGTTTGCGGTGAGTTCCATAGTGTGACATGATTAAGATACAACATTTTTTATATTCATCATCTCTACTCTGAATGTTTACTGAGATGCCGGAATATTCCGGCCCGGCTGTGTGGAAGTGTGCGGCCGGCCGGGCTGCAGTGTCTACCTCTCCATCAGGTCTTGCCGCAGCTGTCTGCCATGGGGAAGGGTCACCAGCTCCAGGCCCGAGTTCACCCCCATTGCATGTCTCATCTCCTTAGAGACATTCAGAGTTCTGGCCACCTGAATGACACAAGTTAGTGCTCATGAGTCGCCTATTCGGAACTTCTGTCCCGTAACAAGGAGGCTTCACTGGGCCCCCCCATCATCCCCACTCACAATGCCATTATAGGCCAAAAGCACAACTAGTCATTGTAAAGAGTGGCTGAGCTTCGGAAGACTAAGCCTATGTTCCATTTAAAATAGGTCTTATGTCACAGTGACTTTGATAAGATGCTTAGAACTTAACCATTAGAGACTCTGTGTTGCTGACCATGAGTTAGTGTAGGAGGTACAGTGGATTCAGTGGAACAATGGATTCCAACTTCCCAATTTCCCAACTATGTGAAACCACACAAGGCTCGAGTCCTTCTACAGTTTCTGTTTTTCAGAATTAATAATAACACTTGTCTGCTAGCTAATCAGGAGAGCAACCTGCAAGGGCCTTAGGCAGTGACGGTTACCTGGCTGTCAGCGTACAACAGGGTCTTCGCGATGGTCCTGTGGTCCTGAGTGATGAGCAGCTGCTTGGCCTGCTTCAGCACAGACATCTCCAGGGGTTTGTTCTCCGGGGGGAGGAGCCTGGTCTCGAACTCTGCAGGCCTGAACGTAGAAGTCATCTCAAACATGGGCCGCCGGAAGACCTTCGCCTTCATCTCCATCAGCTCCTCCTTCTCCATCTTGGTCTCCAGCAGGTCCAGG
Organism: Petrocephalus sullivani; assembly: GCA_026780845.1. Taxonomy (NCBI): domain Eukaryota; kingdom Metazoa; phylum Chordata; class Actinopteri; order Osteoglossiformes; family Mormyridae; genus Petrocephalus; species Petrocephalus sullivani. The sequence continues at coordinate 23,496,124 of JAODKM010000032.1, forward strand.
TGTCGCCTGTCTGCGCCGCGTTCCTCGCTGCTGTCTTCCAGGGCCTCGATGGCTCTGTGGTACGAGCTGCGGTTGACCGGGCTGCCGGACACGCTGGCTTCCGCTGTCATGGGACAGCTCTTGCTCGTCTCATCTGCCCTCAGCCGCTTCACATAGCCGTCATCAGGGTGCAGCTCAGTGGTTCCGTCCCGCTCCGCCGCTGTGCCGGGTCCAGACTCGCAGCTACCCGGCTCAGGGTTCACCTGCTGTGGAAACTTTTGGGGCTTCTTTGGAGGAGCCGGAGCTGTGAGGGGATGTAGCCTTGGAGAGCGAGGAATCTTGGTGGAGGGGATTTTGCTGGGCTTCGGGGGAGGCTTGGGGTACAGCTGGCTGTCTGAGCCGCGGATGGCTTGTCCAGCATGCATCTCAAAACAGGGCTTTCGTGGTACAGTAGGGCTGAGAACAGGTTCACTGCCCGTCCTGAAAACGGGAGACTTGGGGCTGGAATAGGAATCCATGGGGTGGGATTGTGTCTGGGGCTGTGGCTTGCAACCTGGGAGATAAAGCCATTTGTGACCACATGGAACTTACAGCCATTCTTGGGCTCATAGGTTAGTTAGTGTCTTCAGTGTCTGGATAGACTTCTGCTTGGAGGTTATGACCAAGACTAGTAGGCCCCTGCCCAACACTACTGTGGTCTGCAGTTTGAATGACCAAACACAAATGACAAATTCTCTCTTTTCTGAAATGTTCTGATCTCATCTATTTGGAAAGTCTCATACAGATGCAGTATTATAATTATAAAACATTTAGTCCTAACCATTTTACCAAAGTTTTTTACTATGGACGACTTCATGAAAATGAAGTGATTTGAGAGGCCTGAATTTTTCCAGTGGAAACATTTTATTGTTTTAGGGATGCAAAAGCCGAGGAGACTCTTTAAAGAGGCATTTAAAGTCTCCTACGTAAGGCTAGCTTGTTGTTTTTGTGTCAGGTTTGCAAACGAGCTACGCCTAATTGTCAGAGAGGACATAAAACGGCTCTTACCGAGCGGCAGGAAGCTCTCGGACTGGTGGGTCTTCAAGGGCCGACGTCTCTCCTGTACATGGTTCAGACACGCCGGCTGACTCCCACATTTGTCCTTGTTCCTTTGGGGGGACAGGGATGGACATGATGGCGGCCTTCAGCACAAAGCGCTGTCCTCTCTGCCCACAGCAGCAAGCAAGGAAAACCCGAAAAAGCCCGAATCCGATACATCGTATGTAAATGTATGTGATGTAAATAGAAGCTTGCAATTTGTTGGGTTTGTCTGCTGTTGTTTGCCTGGCGTCGGTGCCAAACCGGCGCTCCTGCTCTGAGGCTCCAGGCCTCTGGTTTATCCTAGACATGTACTTATGTGTCTTGGTCAGACGGGACCTTTTTACTCCTGTTGTTTAAATGCTTTGTTGGAACAAAATACTCTCAGTTATACTGCAGGTTTTTAAAAATACATCCTGGAAACTTTTAAGGGCATCTACAGATCCCAGTGCTTATTGTTCAGACAATGATTTCTTTAATTACCTAGAGGGAATTCCAGCCAGCCGTTTTTAGGTCACGTTGTTCATCAGCCTGTGAGGCACCTCCCTCGATACGCAGCACGTTTTTTTATTCACAAGAGTGTTCTACGCATAGTAAACTGTGCAGCGTGTTCCCATGGATTCTGCTGCTATCAAACTGTAAAATATTTATGGTTAATTTGGTTGCAAAATGCTTTCTGGGAGCCGTATGAAACTGCCAACTGCTGACTGTGATTTATACGCCTGGAGAAACACATTTCATTGCTGCCAAAAGCCCAATAAGTGCCATTTGGAATCGATTTGAAGTATGAATGATGTATATCTAGGTGCAAGTCAGCTTTCTGTGGACTGCCGGTGGCGCTGCCGGGCCGCTCACCTCAGGAGGTTCCCTCGGGTCAGGCTGAGGTCCTGGCCGTGCCCGTTGGCGATGTTCAGGCTCAGCCGCTTGGCGGGCAGGCTCCTGCGCTGTGGCGCGGCGGGCTCCTGGCGGATGGGCGCCGCTCCGTACTTCTCCTCCAGGCAGCGCAGGGGAAGGAGCCGGTTTATGGGCTGGAAAATGATGGCCCCGATGACCTCCGACACCGGCCTGCGGCTGCCCACGTAGGAGTGCACCAGGGCAGGCACGCCGTCGAAGCCCTCGCCCTCCAAGAGGTACTGCACCCGCGAGTAGGCGTCGCTCGCCGTGACCAGCTTCTTGTTGATCTTGAAGTGCTGTGGACTGTTTTTCCACTGGCAGGTCAGCACATAGTTCCCGGGACTGGACAGAGAGTCCCGGATCAGGAAGTCCCCATCTCTCTGAACCAGGGCCTCTGCAACCTGACGGGTCACACAGGTTCACAGTCAACAAATTTTGTTCCCTTCTCATGTAATGCCTGCAATAACAAATAATCACCTGCTGTTTACTTAAAGGCTGTTGCCACAGTGACCAGTTATTCCAAACTCTCTCATTTGAATAGTGTTTGCGTTCTGCTTGAATAGTGTTTGGGCCCTCAATCTTGGAAATCTGGCATTCCATAAAAACCGGGGTGTCCCGGTGCGTGTTTTCAGCCCTGTGCCTGCAGCTTAATTGAAGTATTTATAGCTTATGTAATCCTTCTTGGTAGCCAGGCTGGTATTTTAATTAAATGTAGAGATTTTATACCTTCTTTTCACAATGAGGCTCCTGCCAGGGGGGGAGACCATTAAACTGGATTAAGATAAACAAAGCGGGGGGGGGGGGGGGGGCTAGCTGGTAAAGCCCCACTTTGGGAGGAAGAGGACCCCCCGCGATCCAACCCCGCCCCCTGCCCCCCCCCCCCCCCCCGGTTTCCCCCCCCC
>JAODKM010000032.1:23507779-23520605 GCA_026780845.1 Petrocephalus sullivani
TTAATAAAGCTCTACCTTCTGCACAGCCAGTGCATTATACAAAGTTTGTAAAGTTAATAAAGCTCTACCTTCTGCACAGCCAGTGCATTATACAAAGTTTGTAAAGTTAATAAAGCTCTACCTTCTGCACGGCCAGTGCAGTATACAAAGTTTGTAAAGTTAATAAAGCTCTACCTTCTGCACAGCCAGTGCAGTATACAAAGTTTGTAAAGTTAATAAAGCTCTACCTTCTGCACAGCCAGTGCAGTATACAAAGTTTGTAAAGTTAATAAAGCTCTACCTTCTGCACAGCCAGTGCAGTATACAAAGTGAGGCAGGCACACAGTCACGGTGCTGCTTCTAAAAGACGTCCTACCCCTCCTTGTTTTCATCACCAGTTCTCTGAAGCCGACGCCTGAGCCCGAAAATGTGTTATTTGTGGCTCATTACCGTCCCAGGACAGCAGCATTCCCGGACAGAGACGTTCCCGGGCAGCGGTATTCCCAGACAGCAGAATGAGTCTGAGAGTGCCTATAGAGTCGAGGCTAGTCTGTTTGCTGGGGGTGTATGGGAGGGGTCTCTCCCAGAAAGAGATTCTCAGCATCATTAACTAATTTCATCAAGCGGGTGGCTCTGTTCTTCAGTGACGATCCAAGCATCATCGCTCCAGGTTTCCGACACGGGAATTTGTGTCTTGCCGTGCACAGTGAAAGGCCTTCTGGGGAGGTTCTGGAGGGGCGATACATGCACAGCGGCGGGTTGGACGGATGGCACGCCGTTAGCGGGATGCCCGGCCGATGAATGGTGGAAGTGGGCCATGGTGTCAGTGACACGCTGTGCGCTCTGTGCCCGGCCGACTCACAAGCGGCACAGTCCACGCGCCGTGATCATGCTGGTCAAACAGAAATCTGTATTGACAGTTACAGATGATCCACTGCCCTTCTCCGCATCACTAGTGCCAGATTTCATGGTGTAACATGTGAGACCTTTAGCAGCGGGGGGCGGGGCAGAATCGCCTGGATACAGGATGCTGCCGTTTCCCCTGACGCTCTCATGTATCACGGCGGTGCCATATTTACACGGAAACGTGCAATTAGAGGTGATTAAACCCTTTGGTGTGTTCTCTGCACTTCCTCTGGGACGTATGCGATATGCGCAGACTGCGCAGATGAAGAGCCTGTGCCAGCTATCGCTGCTCCATCTGCTCCCACTTCCTGCGCGCCCCCCCCTCTGCAGGCTGCCGCCCTTCCTACTGCTATGAAAGCTGAGAGCCATCTCCCTGTCACATCTGCACACGTCCCATCCACCTCCTCCGCTGTAATACCCACAACTCGCACGTGTCACTTAGGCTGTGACTCTGAATGCCTCTCTGCACGTCTCTCACTGGCTCCCACTCTAACCGGGGAATCTCTCGGAAGGCACGTCTCCTTTTTTACCCATCAAACATCTGTCTCTGAGTCGCTGCAGAGCCAGTCAGGGCTTCCCTTGCCCCAATTACATATTTAATAAGTGTTTCCTGTGGGCATTGTGTTCCCCCCTCCCTGCCCCCCTTCAGTGTACTCGAAACTGACTGGCAGCATGGCTGGGTGGGGGGCTCGGCCTTTGTGATGAAGGAGCCCCCTCTGTCTGCTATAGAGGCCTTGGCGAGGAGCCGTGAAGAGTCAGGGCCCAGACACGGCCCCACAGGGCAGGCCGGAAGGACGGACCGGGCCCATCTGCCAAAACGAGGTGCCCAGCTTGTCACCATTCTGGACACCAGGCTGGGGGGAGGTATATGCATTCTATCTAATTTCATAGCATCAGATTTTCAAATTTTCTGGTGAACACCGGGGAGGGAAACATGAACTGTGCCTTACATCCGCTGGGTGCTAATATGGCAGTGTGGTGAGTGTGGCTATTTGTTTAAAAAGCTGCACTCATTGTTTGACTTTTCTGGGATATCCCCCAACTCTCTCTATCTCTCTCTCTGTCACACACACACACCTATATGACTGCTCTCACAGCTGTATATGACTGTTCTTACAGCTATATATGACTACTCTCACAGTTGTACGACTGTTCTCACAGATGTATAATGACTGCTCTCACAGCTGTATAATGACTGCTCTCACAGCTGTATATGACTACTCTCACAGTTGTCTTATGACTGCTCTTACAGCTGTGCCAGCTGGATTTTTAAATAGCTAATATTAACACCACCAGGTTTCATGTTCAGGAAAGGGAAGTGACTGTGACATCTTCAAGTCAAGGAGAAAGTCTTCGACATCTCCTTCATAACTGCTCAACCAATACCATCTATCATACTGGGAACGGGACACATTCCTTCACCCAGACCTATGTACACCCATGTAGACTAAAATGAAATGTTTCCATGACGACCTATGGCTATTTTAAGCTAGAAACCAACAAAATATTTTAAATATCTTAGCAGACCCAACTTGAGCCTTGTGGAAATAACCACCAGACATGAGGGAAAACATGCCAGGTGTTATTTTGGGCTGTGTTGTTCACAGAGAAACGGGGGCAGTCACTGGCTTACCCAAAAGGCGCCTTCACAGTAACAAGCAGGCACGTCAGTACGGAGATCAATAGGCAGGCAGGTGATGGACGCCTAAGGCACCAGGAGGAGAATAGGAACCCAAGCGGCCAATCACTGACGCGCTGAACAAACAGCACACGAGGACCGATCCTCAGATTGTCTGCAGTGATGTTTCTTCAATACGCTTGTAGACGTGTTATTTATTCATCACTAGGACAGCCTATATTCATGGCAGGGCCTAACAGAAATGGAGAGTACTGAAATTGCCTTCTTAAATAACACACACAGTATTTCAGCTCCATAACCAAGGCAGATTAAAATGGTTAACTTATTTATTAAGTCATGTTTTATGTAGCTCTCTTTATAAGGGGGTTTCCTTTTTTCAGTGAGAATTGCAGTGATCCTTTGCCAAAGCTACGCTATTAATAATAGCTGTGTGCGTGTGACAGCCCCGGGGCTTGTGACCTCACACTCCTTACATCTCAGGGCGGCGTCGGCGCTGCTATAAAGGCACAGTGCTCTTCGTTGCTGGCATTTCTATTTCCAGCCGCCCGGTCCTTCTCATCCGCGCAAAGCCGCGACGTCAGACGGAGCAAGTGTGCTTCTCGGCCTGAAGTCGCCCCTGGCCAGAGTAACATCCCGGGATGGGCGGTCTTCACACACGTGCGCGGGAACAGGCACACTGCCCGGCCGAGTCCCTGTTTCCTCGCAGCGGGTGTCACTCGGTGACAGATGCCTGGTGGACGGGCTCACTTAATATAATGAGCAGAGCTATATATCTGCAGCAGCAGCCTGGGATGCAGTAATAAAAGCAGCCGTTTACAGCTTCCCTAAAAGCTTTGTCCGCTGTCATGCCTGGGAAGGCCGTGCCCCCCCCATCACACCACAGACATCCCTGGAAGTGCCCACCTGTGTCCGGCACGTGCATCCCCAACCGCACACACAGCAGCAGCTAGCCAATGAGGAAGACTTACTTAATTAGAATTCCATGTGTAATTATATATGTACTTTTTCTGATATCTGGCATAACTCATTAAAAATGCCATTTTATAAGCAGGAATAAGATTAAATCCCTGGCTAACATGCCCGGACGCACTCAGTATATTCTGAAGTCAGTCTAGATGGCAAGTCTGCCTGGCAGCCAGTGAGCGTGCTCGGCATGAGCCCCGGAGAGACCTGACTCACCTTGGCCCCGATGACTGAACTCTTCTGGTAGAAGCAGCACAAAGCGGCCGTGATGGTCCGCAGGAAGCTGCAGCTCTCCGCCATGGCCCAGCCGGTCCGCACGCTCACAGTCCCGGTAATGAGAGTCTCCGGTGCCTGGCGCAGCCCGCGAGCAGGCTGCCTGGCTGGCTGACACGCTTGCTGTGCCGTCAGCGCTCTGACTGCTAACACGCGCCGGGTCCCCTCAGCCCGCCCCCATGCACGGAGAGAGGATGCCCCATGTGATCTGGTTCCCCCCGCGAATGAAATCTTAGCCATGTGGGAGTGCTCTGCCACAGACAGTAACCCCCCCGACACACACTCACTGTTTGGGGGGAGGACCTCTGTGAAGAAGACCATTAGCTGCGACCTCCCCCCCCCTCAATAACCACTCCTGTAGTGATGCTCTTTCTGGAAATACCTTTGAAGTTTTTTTGTCTGTTTCACAGCTGTGGTGATGAGTAACACAGATGCTGTGTTTATTTACACGTCTAAATTAGAAATGGCTTTTTTTGCCTGTAGGAGGAAAGCTGTTGGTAAGCTGTTGGTTTCTTTGTCTTGTATAGGATCGACAGAACCGGAGAAACACGACCCAGGAACAATCTGCCAACACGCAGAAGAACGCCAGACAGACAATCGACCAGACTGGGTCTTGCAGCCTTATTGACCGCATTGCCAAAAGACCTTTTTCCTGTTCAATAAAGCCGGTGTGTGCAAGGGGGCTATCATATGTAACACGGCTGAGGGGCTGAGCACATGTGAGTCTCAGGGGGGCAACTGTCTATCCTGAGTGAACCTCAAGGTGTCCATTAACTCCATCTTAACCAGGAATCTACGAGGTGTGAAAGATTCTTATATTCTCCATTTGTCGGATTCTGGGAGGAGCTCTCTGCGTGTGAATAACTATCTGTAAGCAATTCCGGCCACCGTACATCTCCAGTGGGAGTCGCAATCCAGATACCTCTGCATAAGAGGCGCAGGGACAGTTTCAGTCAGCCGGGGGAGGCACAGCTTTCTTAAGTCCTTAATGAGCTGCAATTCATTAGGGACAGTCCCTCAGCGGCAAGGCAGTTATGCTTCAGTCAGCAGATTGTGGAAGAGGGTGCGAGAGAAAACACTCAGGACGATTTTGCATCACTCCGGTGGCTTTACCGACCAGCGAAACAGAACATATTTAAACAACTTGATCCATTCAACCTTTGAAAACTTTTGTGTTTCTTTACTCGTTAGGCCACTATTTCTATTTTTTCTTGCTATTAACGTAGGTTGAGGGGATTCCTTTCCCCTAAAAGCATTAGACGAGCCATTCACGGTGCCTGAAAGAGACTCTAACACCCACTTTAATTATGCAGGCAGATTGCAATGCATGCTGGGAAATTACCAGCACCCTGACAGAGACGTCGATTAAGTCAAACACACCACAGCCGCTGGGCTGCTCAGACTGACCTGGCGGGAGTCACCTGATCAGATGCTTTGAAAATCCTGTGGCAGAAGGTTCCAGCATCCATACGGACAGTCAGTCTTTTAGGGATTCCCAACTGAAGAGCAGTTTAAGGGTTTATGGAGCATTTTTGCTGAATGGGAAATCCCCCCTGCGTTTTTGTAGCACCTTTTGAGTATAATAGGCGGACGTCGCCTTCACTCATTTCTTGTGAGAGAACTGGTAGATGTTTGCTTGACCGAGGCGATGCACCCCCCAGTGTCAGTGTCACCCCCGAGCTCAGCAGGGGCTGACACCGGCACACACTTATCTTGTAATTGGCGTCGTGCTTCCTCAGGGTGGAGGACGTATGGAGAGCATCTTGGCAGAGCACTTTGTTAGCACCTTATGGAAGGCCTGTCTCAGCATTCCTCAGTCCCGTGAAATATCGCTCCCGCGCTTGGCGGTATCGCTCCCACAGACGCACGGCGCGATAAACATCCGTCAGCTTTCCGACAGAGTGGCATGTGCTCTCTCGTAGCGATGCACTCTCCCTGATGCATGTTCTGAACAGGTTGACAAGGCTAATTAATGTGGCACAAATGGAAAGATCGCGATCTGATACATTTTTACACAGTATAACTAAATGTATCTCATATGTCTGACTGAATTTGATAGTTATATGCAGCAGCCCACAGCTAGTTCAGTGGCTGGAAATGTGAGTTTGGCTCGGGCTAATTAAAGCGTGAATTATAGCAGATTTAAGACGAGAACAGGAAGGACGGGCGCTTGATATGCAGAAGATCACGGCAGGATAATGAGAGAGGAGAGGACCCTGCTTGCCCATTAAGAGTGTAAATGAAGGGCTCCCGGAGTCAGATATAGTCGGGGGGTCTCGCAGCAGGCCGCAGAGGAGGCTGGGAGACCTCGGAGCGAGAGCAGGGCCTCGCTGGAGCTTTGAAAGGGAGGCTTGTGGTGCCTGGGGCCAGAGAGGGGCCGGCTGGTGCCTGGAGCCACACGCTTCCCATTTCAAAGCTGCTGTCCGCCTCTGAATCCCTGTTCATGTTAAATGAAAACATGAAGATGAGTTTGTAGCTGCGGTTATAAGGCACCCTGGTGGGATGGATGTGCCTGAAGCGGGCTGAGATCTGGGTGGGGTTATTTACAGTGCCATGAGCCTCCCGTTTCCTCTAGACGGCCCATAATGTGTAAATACAGACGCTGGCCGGCCTGGTACACCCTCCTAAAATGAAGGAATGCTGTCCCAAGGGAAATCTGCTAAACAACTTAATTGCACTCAATAAAGTGGCAGACGCCTGGAAGTAAACTGGATGTACACAAGTAGCCTGGGAAAGCGGGTCCTGCTAGAAGCGAAGGCAACGAGGGGCTTCAAAGCAGCGCACACCAAACTAGCTGCTGAGTTTACAGTGCCGAGCACTATGTATTAATGACACACTGTGTAATATTGACACACTGTATAATAACGACACAGTGATTCCCCCACCTGCACTGTTCTCAAAACTCTACAAACCAAAGATGTATATCTGTCTTACGAGGCCCAGTCTAACCTACTGATACGGTAACTAGTATTCGGGAAAGGTAGAACTTTCATGTTATATTCATATTATCCATTAATTCCATGGCCATTTAGTGCAGTTGGTTAGCGTCACAGTGTTAATAATGCCGAGGTTGTGAATCCGGAATGAATATCTCTTTATCTGTGGGCTTGGTGTGTGGCTCCGTGGGTTTAGACGTTGTGCCGGTGATCAGAAGATAGGAGAACTGCTTCTGCACACCGATAAAACCCGCAGCCCCCAGCTGCTCTGGGAACTGTCTCACCCCTCTTTCTCAAAAACGTGCGTCCCTTTGAATAAAATGGCTAAATAACTAAAATATGAATATGCTATAATTTTTATTTTTATAAGTTATAACATTGTACAGTTAATTCCTAACAAGATAAGAATACGTGCATTATGGAGTTTTGGTGGTTGAAAAATGTTAGAAATATATATTTTTTTAATGGGTTTTAAGCGATAGATCCATCGACTCCGGCTCTATGAAAGGAATTCAGGAAGATTCAGTTTCTCCTAAGCTTTGCGCTTTCATGTGACGCCTACTGCACACCACTAGAAGGCGCTGTCCCTCTTTCGGCAGGGTGAAATGTTGAACTGAAACGGGCAAGTGTCTGTCCTGAGAAGCACCTGGCACTGCCAGTTTTATAGGTTCATAAATCATAAAATCCCAACTGGTGTTGACCTCTCATGCCATTTGTGCGTATAATGAAGGACGAGCATAATTACAGTGCAAATTTACCCAGCTATTTATCTGAATGCTGGTTTCCCACTCCTGACACATGACCCAAAGTGTGTCACTTCCCCAAGGCGGAGAAATGAAGCTCTAGCAGAAAGAGCAACAGATGTCTTCAGTTTACAGAAGCCAGGTTCTGGAGGCAGAGTGTGAGAAGTAGCTTGACCATCAGGACTGAGGCTTGCATGAAGGTGTCTGCTGGCCCCTGGCCCCTGAGACAGCCTCCTACTGACAGAGCCTGTCTCAGCTCCCTCTGAGTCTGCTATAGCAGAATGGGCCACACTGATGGCCCCTGGCCCCTGAGACAGCCTCCGACTGACAGAGCCTGTCTCAGCTCCCTCTGCATCTGTCCATAGCCCACCGCTCTGGCATCTGCTATAGCAGAATGGGCCGCACTGATGGCCAAAGGGCCCATTATTACTTGGGTTCAGAGAGGGCTGTAAACCTCACGGGCCAGACAGAGAGCCATTGTCTCCCGAGGCTCTTTCATGACCGCCTGGTGCTCGCTGCATGCAGGCTGCAGCTCCTCTGCCACTTTGACGGGGGGGCTCTCTGTGACGGGCCTGTTTCGGGCTGCTCTCGGGCCACGGACAGGCAGGGCCAGCGGGGGATTGGCTGGACACAAGGGCACATTCTCAGAGGGTCGTTTCACAGGCCTCTTTGCAGGGCAAACAGGTAGGGAGCAAACTTATTTACCATCAATCAAGCTCAATCTAAACCACAGAAGAGCTGACACAAATCAAAAAGCACAGCTATGATTTACTCCCTTGATGCAATGAAACACATTTTATAGTAAAAAAAATCTATATATATACACGGCATATATGTATATCCCCCCTGACAAATCATTTCCCATAGGCCACGTTTGTTTAGAGACAAACATATAAATTAGCTTTTGCACACCCAGCTACTCCGTAACGCCATGGAAACCAGTGTGCATTTCACCAAGCAGCTTTGCTAAACCACAGTTCGTTTTGGGACATTGCTTGGCGCTGGTCCAGAGCGCGGCAGATCACACGCTGGGCTTGTGTTTCTCTGCTGATACTTGGGACAGTGAATATGACCCAGGCAGCTTTACTTTTTAGTTTTTTATGGGTGTACAAGACCACAGGCATGCTCTATGCTTTGCATGCATGCAACTCAATTAATTAGAATCAGTGCCGAAGCCCCTTCATAAAACGAGATGCCCGGTTCTGTCGTTTTTCAGCTCTGTACTGTAACAGATCCTTTGGGGTTCCCGCCCTGTTCCAAAATCATATTTTTAGGCGCGGAGTCTTCCTCAAGCCATTTCCACTCTCCCGCCTGGAAGATCTTCTTTGATGATAATGCTTGCTTCTAATTTGCAAAAAAGCAACGAGCATTTCACACGCAACGGTCCTGCCTGGTTGATTCTGAGCCAGATTACCGCCTTCATCAGTGAACGCCACAACAGTGGCAGCCTTTACTCCTCCAGTCAGCAGCTCTACCAACGAGAGCGATGCTGACCTCATCCTGACCGGCCCTCCCTATAACCCTACTACAGCCCTATATCTCCAGGCCACAGGAAACTGCTTCAGAACATCACTGTGCTGATGTTTCATCTCCACGGATACATTCTTCTACATGCATCTAAATAGTAATTTTAGCTGCTCAGTGATTTGAATCTGATATTACAGACTTATGCATTTTGCATTGAGAAATGCCTTTGAAGGAAATTATACTGTTACCGTTTCAACTACGGGCAAAGAATGGCACACGAACAGGCAGCAATATTAAAATATTGTTTTGTCATGTTTTCTGGGAATATCCCTACATGGTGATCATATTTTCTGTGGCTTCCTAAAATGATACAAGGAAACGTCTGTCCCAAGTCACCTTGTGTTATCCTCACCTTTCCCTCTGAGGCCAAAGGTGACCCCGGCCTGCAAGGACCCCGTGAATTTCACCTTATTCTGACTGAACCAAAGCCACGATACTGCATCCCCGTGGCATTGTGGTCAGAGCTCGGTCGGCCTGAACAAAGTGCCTGGCCTCACCCTGTCCTCTCCGTGTTCCGATCAGAAGAGGCTACGAGGCAACATTAATCTGAGAGCGGACACTCTCCCTTGGTAATCACCGTCTTATGCTCAGTTATAGAGACAAGCAGACATTTGGCCAGATCATTTATCCTTTTTTGTCAGAAGTGTCCGTTCTTGTGTTTTCATTCCAAGGTAACGCACGTAACGTTTGTTTAGCATGCACACTTTATACTCAGCATAATGAGAATATCACAGGATGGCTGCTTAGAAACACAAAGTATGAAATCTGCATAAACAAGCCGTAACCCTACCTCCATGCCCAGGGATTATTACCAGGCCTGCTGTCAGTGGTGCTCTTACTGCAGAAAGCCTCAATCACCATTTCCTCACATCTCCAATCAGTCTCTCACCAGCTAGAAGAAGGTTATACTCAAAGCCACCTGTCAATTTCCATAACGTGCAGTTAAATCAGCCTTTGTAAGTTCTCCAAGCATTAGACTCAGGCCATGCTTAGATATGGTCCCAGCAGATGTTAGGAGCCTTGATGTAGAATGCGTCAACATGCTCCTGTTCCTCACACATCCATACAAATTACCCTCCCTGTTCTAGATGATTCAGCTGGCTGGTCCAGCTTCTCCTCACCACTAGTGGGCTGAACTGGTAGAGGTCTGTCACATATGACACCTGCCTGTCCAAGAGAAGCCTCTGACCATATGCAAGAACATTGACTTCTGCTGAGTGTGAAGCAGAAGGCTGCTGTTAGGGCTGTTTGTCTGTTCTGTCAAGCTTAAGCCAGGGAAGTCTTACTTGTAGAATCTAAGAAACTCACAGTCCCTTCCGAGAACGATCAGCTAGCGGGGCGACTGAAGTGCTGGTGAGTAACAGCACACGCCTCACCCCAAGACGCCCTCTGCTGTGCTGTTTGTTTGCTGGCCTCCCCACGAGGTCACCAAACACTGCCGAGGTTTGCGTTTCACACTAGGCTGAGAGGCGCGGTGCACTGGGGAGAGCGAGCAGCTGCTGGCATCTCAGATGGCGGGGAGAGGTCACGGCCCGGCGAGGGGACACAAGAGCGGCACTCAGCACAGGGGCTGCGCCCCAATCCGGGCCGGCACAAATCCAGCTGCGCGCTTCCCACTGAAACCGCGAGACCTGTGAGTCCCAGGCCCCGGACTCTTATGCCTGATTCCATTCCATTCCATTTTGCTTTGCTAATAAATTATGCCACGGTTCAAGACTTATCATCCAGATCAATTTATTACTGACATTTCAAGAACGAAATAAATAACAGATAGCGTTTTGAAGTGCTGAAGCTGACTGACATTTCAGTCCTGCCTGATATATTTCTACCTTCCATCGTTTGAGAAGCTTCCAGTGATCTGCAATAGCGAGCGATTCATTGTGGCATCTGTGCGCGAACACATGCTGTGCTTGAGTAATCAGGGGGACGCACATGCTGCGTGCTCGCATGCTTTTCTGTGCAGAATAACTGTGGTCTATTGTATCTGTGCGCTTGTGTGCATGTGTCTGTGTGTCTACGTGTGTGTGTCTGTGCGTTTGTGTGCGTGTGTCTGTGTGTTTGCACAGATCACCTGGTCCACCTGGTTCTCGAGAGAAAACGGTCCTGCATAAACGCGATCACAATCGCATTCCTGCTCGTGCTTTCTGTGTCACTGCAGTAACAGAAACTAAGCTAAGACTTACTAGCAGTGTCTGAATAATTACTTCTTTAAATAATCTTTTTGCTCTCTAAAAGCCTCCCTTTCTGCCCACAGAAGTTGATCTAAATGATGATTTAATTAAAGGAAGGAGGTTGTTTTTCAGATTAACTAAAGCTATCGACCTGAAAATGCACTTAAAACATTTTCTGTTCATTACACGGGATTTATTACCCATTTAAGCCATCCATCTAGGTAATAATTCAGCCCACAATACAACAGCGAGCGACGAATTTCCATACATGTGCACTTGGCTGTGCGCACACCCTCAAAACACTGTCCTACACAAACAACATTGCAATATGTGTGGGCACCATTCGACTGTATGGCTGGACACGTATCTACATGTCTGTGAAAATGAGTTTCCATCTTACAGGAGGAAAATGCTGTATGCTGCAATCGGAAGGACATTTTTCTTAGTATCTCTAAATGAAGCACGATAGAAGCTTTTAGGCAACCAAACAACCTGAGAATATTGAGATGAAAAATGTCCCCATTTTAAGCCTTTTCTCTACATTCCTGTTCTAGATGTTAAAAAATCCGAAGGCATTATCGCCAATAAGCTCACACAAAGGCACAGAGAATGACGTTTTGTCAGCTGTATGCAGAACCCGTCTTACCTTGACATAGTCCATGGTGGGGTCCAGGCTCTGCCAGTCCCTGCAGGGGAGAGAGAGAAGGTTCCCGTTAGGCGCTGGGATCCGGAGGCATTCCTCGAGTGTGTGAGTCCCTCCAGAGGGGGCTGAGGACTGCCCCTCACAGGTTCGCGTGCCCCCTCACTATCCACAAGTGCTCATTCACACCGCCGTACAATTTCGGCACTCAGCAGGAAACTGCAGATCTGCACCTCGCCAACCGTACCAGAGAGAGGGGCCCAGACAGACCTTGTGGTTTTGGTTCCCTCTACAAAAAATGCACTTTCTGAAAGGTTCTGAAATAACAACTTGTAAAACCTTTTCATAGGATGAAAGGAAGCAGACACACAAAAGAACTCTCCTGTTGGTGTGACCAAGACGACGGTTTGCTCTGGTATCCTGTGATCCTCTGCTTTGACATGTAGCTCCTCGTAATTAATTATTAGTTATTAATAGTTATTAAATGCGGAGGGATAGAATCCATGTCCCTCATCCTGAAAGGGTACAGTGATTGGGTATGCTAATCCCAAAATTCTTCAATTCTTTAAGATTCCCCACAAGGCTGGGTGAACAAACAATCAAAGCATAAACAAATAAAGAACAGCCTGGAAATGCTAGCACACAGTTTATGTTTGCATCTAATATAAGTCCTAATTAACTTCGACTTTTGGCTAGAGCGTAAATGATATTAACTAAGGAGGCACCTTCGAATGTAAGTCCCCTAAGGTAATGTGCCTACATGCCCCGCTGATGAAGTCCTGCTCTTTTCTTTTGGTAATCATATTGTCAGAGAAGGGGGTGAAGCCTCAGGACGACAAAGAGCAGCTCGGACTCCCAGCATGCCGTGCATGCTCCCGCGCTCTGCTCCCAGCATGCCGTGCGGCTCCCGCACTCTGCTCCCAGCATGCCGTGCGGCTCCCACACTCAGCTCCTGTTGGCCTTCACCCGCATGAGACATGTTCAGCTTTCATCTGGAAACTTACGATTCTTTCATCTCCTCTTACACAAAAACCTGCCTTTATTTTCCC
>JAODKM010000032.1:23522814-23535894 GCA_026780845.1 Petrocephalus sullivani
AGAGAAGAGCAGAAGTGATACAAGTTATTTGGAATTGGACCATTGAAGTTACACTGCTTACAAAACAAACAAACAAAAAAAAAACACCAGGTTTTATGTGTGCATCTGCAAGGCCCCACGTGAGGGTTTGGGACGGGGATCTTGACCTCATCTTCAGGTTCAGCCTGAAAAAAAGCCCCTGTGATTTAAAATATCCTGTTTGATGTCTTACTGCTTTGGGCCTTAAATGCACAAATGGACATTTCCCAGGGAGTGAAATGAAGGGTTTTCGCCCAACAAAAGAGCCTTTCTTTCCACTCATACTTGGGCCAAAAGCCATGACTGTATTGTGCTGTGGAAAATAAACTGGTACTGTGCCTGACCACTGACTCTCTGCACCCCCACCACCCGACTTGACGGTCAGCGGGCTGTAAATGACACCCTGCGCGCACTTGCATGTCCGCGTGGCCGCGCCCCTCTTCAGACAGCCTCTTATTGAGCACTGTTTCTGACAAGTGTAGCTGTCACGGCGTCATCGCACAGGTCCGACAGCAGGGGGAGCCGGTTTCTAAAACAGCTGATAGCCATTCATGTCCAGAGCAGCTCTTTGGGAGGCTTCTAAAGTATTTCTTCTAAAGTATTCTGCTAGCAGAATTTTACACAGCACTGCCCCCTCACCTTCAGAGCAGAGTGTTGGAATTCCATCTTCTCTCTGCGTGAGTTTGCACGTTCTCCCCGTATCGTAAGGGTTTCCTCCCACAGTCCAAGGACATGCAGTCAGGGTAACTAGTATCTCTGAACTTCCTGTTGTATATGTGTTCTGCAATGGGCCGGTGTCCAAGGTGTAGCGCCATCTTCTGCCCTGTGCGGTCTGCGAAAGGCTGCAGGCTTTCCATAACAGCTCAGGATAAGCATTCGGAAGATGGGTGGCTGAATAATCTGGACATGCCCTGGATTCTGTGGAATCTGCTGTTGTCTCTTAAAAGCTAAGCCTGCATTTCGTTAAGCACATGTATGACCCGTCACCATCACATGACATACACGATTTATCTGTCTGCCCTTGCTTTGGAAAAAAGTGTAAACAAATGTGCGCGTAACACAAAGCCCGATGAAACGGCCGAAACAGATGAAACGCTTACGAGGAACGTCTCTCGGTCCTGGTAAGTGAGAAGTGTGGCGGGCGGGCTGGGCTGCCGCCTGATGTCGTGTGCGGGTGCTGGGTGATAAAGGCCTCAGCGCCACATCGCTAATATCGTTTACGCAGAGCTCTGGACACGGAAGCAGACATGGGAAGCAGCGCCCGGCCCTCAGCCGCAAAGGCCGGCTCCTCGCTAGTCATCACAGGCCAGGTGCCAGGGTGCGCGCTTCGCTCCTCAAAGCCGGCCTTGAGACTCCGGTGATTATTTCCAATATCATAAAGACAGCTTTCCGAAAAAGAACGGCCCGACACCAGAATCCCTACAGGCTGTTCCGTCAACACTCTGCGTTGTGGTTCCCAGCACGGACACTCATCTGATAGTGGATATGGGCTGGCAAACGGCACACAAAACATCCAGCTAGGGCAGAGAGGAACACACACAAGCACTCTGATTTTGGGCGCCCGGCTCTGCCTTTCACCGCTCCGCACGGTTTTCTCTCCCAAGTGCTTAACCTACTTTCTGTCCTCAACCTTGGTTCTGCTGGGAAAAGTTTTGTTGCCTTTTTTTTTTAGCAAGCCTGGTCTGTATATAAAATGAATGACTAGTTTAGCACCACGAGACAAAAAAGAGATGGATCACAGCCCAGAGAGCTGGTGGTGTGGGACAGGCAGCGTCTTTGCGTGACATTCAGTTTGACAAACCCGACGGCAAGTTGCAGAAAAAAGACTGAATAGTCTCAATAGGACTTGTCAGAAATGTCATATCAAATCTCTCTCTGTCGAATTCACATGTGCCCACTAATTCTGGAGGCTGGACTGAACTGTGACCAAAGTAGGCAGCTGTAGCAGGACATTAATTACCAGAATTAAGAGAACTTATTACATGTACTTAGTACTATAATCTGCACAGTTTATTTTTATTTTAACCACCAAGAGTCAATAAAAATGTTTTTCTTACCAGTGCAAATAAATAAGATAAGTTCAATCACACTATGAATTGTCAAAAAGTAGAAAAATCACACATTGAAATAAAGAATAAAATATTTTTTCACCAGAATCAAAACCAGCACATGCTTAACAGAAATTGTACAAAGCAATCCGCTGACCATAAACTGTAAATACTAGAGAACAAAGCCTGAATAGGACAAGACTCCCTTTTTTCATTCAGACAGTGAAAAGGAGCGCCGTCTTCTTGCTGTTGGCTAATGGAACAGACGTTATTGACTTGGACGTTCTCCTACAGGACCTGCCTCATCCACTAAACACAACATCCGACTTAGAAAGCAAGAGGTCTCCCTCTTAAGCGATAACGCTTATTAGGGGTAGCAGGTAAAGAGCCTTTGGGGTATATATCTGGACTCTTAGCTTCCTCTGTCTGTTTCTAGGGTTACCTGAGTTGCGCTCTACATGAAATAAGAAAGCTTGCCTTTTCAAAAGGTGGCATCAGATCCCTGAAGAAGCGATCGTGCCTCAGGGTCCCCCTCAGAGCCCCCCCAATGCGTGCCTGCCTCCCGCTCTGAGCCTGGGTGCTGATGTCTCTGCTGCTGTCAAATGGCAGCACCGCTCCCTGACGCTTCGTGCAGCCTGGGGGGGGGGGGGGCGTGGGAGGGGGCGGTTGTCACAGAAACCCGTCTATCTGATGAGGTCAGCAGTAACACTGTTAGTTTATACCGGGAGCTTTATTTCGCTGCTCTGGGCCATTATTACCTTTATGGCACCGGTGCCAGCGCTTTGCTGGACAGAGCAAAAGGCTCTCTTCCCACTAACCTTTAATAAATGTCACATGGCCAGTAACGGGGAAAATGTAATCAGCGAGCAGGCGCTCCTCACCTCCCTCACACGGCCGCCGGAGTCCCGCCTCACGACGCCTGGCTAATGCTCAGCGCGCACAGGGGTGTCAGGAGAGTCTCCGCGCGACACTCTGAGAGCCTGTCTTTTCTCTGCTCACCGTCTGAGGGCTGTAATTCGCCTCACCGTCTGGGGCACTTCGGCACCAAAGTGACACAGACCAAAACAAACCTCCACATCTCTACCATACTTTGTCATTTATAAAGTCTTATGCCTGCTAGGAGTATCAAGAAGAAGCTTCTGGACACGGGAGAGAGATGATATATCATAAAAGTAACACTGTTCATATATTATACTTATTAATATCTACATTATATTCTTTGGTTGTTAATTCTTTTTGGTCTTTTTCACGATTATGAAACAAGATTTATTAATGTTTTTCAGATTTCCTTCATCCTCAAAGAGCTGTTGCATCTTAGATGAAGATGTTTGAAGCTACTACTTTGAGATGGAACTAAGGAGCAGAATTGCAGGTGAACTCCTGGATTTGGGGGCGCTCCCGTCCACTGGGCTGATGCAGTGTTATTTCAGGGCCTGGGGCTTGACTAGATCCAGTTCATTCCAGATAACATCTGGCCAGTGTCACTGCCAGGCTTGGATGAGACGGGACGAAGCAGTCAGCCAGACCAGGCGGAGGGCCAGTGCTGACTAGTGGATGGTGATTACATCTCAGCCAACCTTCTTAGTGTGCCAGGTAGATGAGCCTGGCTGCCGTTTGAAGGACCTGTTTGAGGTTCACGGCGGGAAAAGAACCACTTGGCCTATCCACCCAAAGGCCTGAAGTTTGTTTTGTCTTTTCCGCTGTTGATGTCTGACACATCATTACATTAGATTACATTTACAATCAAAAGGACATTGATGGAAATGGAGGTTTCAAATAACAGCTGACAGTTGGTTAGTTTTAGTTGTTAGTGCTAGTAATCCTTCATGGAAGGAGACGAATTACATGTTAAATGTCACATAAAATACAGCAAATTTCCAAAATTGAATCATTTGTTTATTTGTTTGTTTGTTTATTTTGAGATGAAACAGCCAATGGCTTCCTCATCATATATTCAGTGTTGGAAACCAAGATGGCAGAGCTTACAGCTTGTTTCCAAAACTTTGCAGATGTCAGCTTCTCTGAGTGTAGCTTTCTCGGACCATGTTTCATAATGAATGATGCAACGAGCCCGTGAGCATTAAAGGATGTGGACTGTGGTCACCTGTTGGCGGAGGGGTGCTCCATCTCAGTCAGGGGGGGACCGTGCTCCGCGATGACATTGTGGATGAGCGGAGGGGACCGCAGGCAGGAGCGGGCCGGCAGAGTGCCCGCGTGGCTGCGTGCGTCCCAGGCCCGGGCCGGCAAGGGGCCCTTCTTCTTACGGGGCAGGGTTCCGTGAATGGAAATGCTCTGAAACCCAGGTTCCACATCGGGCACGGCCGGCCGGCTGCTGAGCAGGTCCATGGAGGAGGCCAGAGAGCACTGGCGACCAGTGTGGACGTTCCGGGGCAGGCTGGCAAACCTCCCCTGTGACATCATCCTTAGCTCTGAAGGTGACATAGAGAACGACAGCAGTAGTATGACATCACACGCAGAATGAACAACAGCATTATGACATCACACACAGAATGAACAATTATGACATCACATTTGCTGAAAGTATGGGCACTTATCAGAGCAGGGTTACTTTCTTATGAAAATAGGTGTCCACTCCATTACAGCCAACACGCACTGAGCGACGACTTTTAACCTTTGTTTATTCTTACTGGCGTGTTCAGCACACGCATAATTAGGTCTATGCAGCAGCAAGGCTGCTGTACTGGCCACCGGGAACACAGTGTAAACAGGCCGTGACGAGATGTGCTCCAATGGCCCCGGGCTGAGCTCCGCGGTGCCTTAACCACAAGCCAGCAGATTTGGATCTCTCCAAAAACATGTTTACCTCAGCATTCCTCGTCAAGGCTGGGATGCCGCTAATTGTAGCGCTAGGATAAAGGATCTCCTCAAAGGGAAGACCTGCTCCTTCATCAGTGCTGCCTTTCCGACACACGGCAACAGGGGAGACAGACTCGGAAAACGGAGGGCTTTGCACCCCCCATTACTTCGTACGTTACAGCTTTACGATATAAAAGGTAAACAAGCACACTGCGTCAAGAGCTTAATCCTAATGAAAAAAAACTGCAAAGAATAAGCATGTACCTTCAGGCAATGATCTTTCTCTGGAAGCAGCAACCCAGAAAGAGGGAGCATAAGTAAAGGCTACCCAGGTGACCCTGACAGACCTGAGCTTACCTCGTAGCTGCTGAGCGCACTGTGCTGACCTCTTAGCCGCTAAGCGCACTGTGCTGACTCCTTAGCCACTGAGCACAGTGCGCTGACCTCTTAGCCGCTGAGCGCACTGTGCTGACCTCTTAGCCGCTGAGCGCACTGTGCTGACCTCTTAGCCGCTGAGCGCAGTGCGCTGACCTCTTAGCTGCTGAGCGCAGATAGCACGCTGACCTCTTAGCCGCTAAGCGCACTGTGCTGACCTCTTAGCCGCTGAGCGCACTGTGCTGACCTCTTAGCCGCTGAGCGCAGATAGCACGCTGACCTCTTAGCCGCTGAGCGCACTGTGCTGACCTCTTAGCCGCTGAGCGCAGTGTGCTGACCTCTTAGCCACTGAGCGCACTGTGCTGACCTCTTAGCCGCTGAGCGCAGATAGCACGCTGACCTCTTAGCTGCTGAGCGCACTGTGCTGACCTCTTAGCCACTGAGCACAGTGCACTGACCTCTTAGCCACTGAGCGCAGAAAGTGTGCTGACCTCTTAGCCGCTAAGGGCAGTGTGCTGACCTCTTAACCACTAAGCGCAGTACGCTGACTTCTGAGCCTCTAAGCGCAGTGCACTAAGTGCACTGACCTCTTACCAGCTAAGCGCAGTGCACTGACCTCTTAGCCGCTGAGCGCAATGTGCTGACCTCTTAGCCACTGAGCGCACTGTGCTGACCTCTTAGCTGCTGAGCACAGTGCGCTGACCTCCTAGCCGCTAAGCGCAATACGCTGACCTCTTAGCCACTAAGCTCAGTGCGCTGACCTCTTAGCCACTAAGCTCAGTGCGCTGACCTCTTAGCCGCTAAGGGCAATGCGCTGACCACTTAGCTGCTGAGCGCAGTGCGCTGACCTCCTAGCCGCTGAGCGCAGTGCGCTGACCTCTTAGCCACTAAGCTCAGTGCGCTGACCTCTTACCAGTTAAGCGCAGTGCACTGACCTCTTAGCCGCTAAGCGCAGTGCACCAAGGGCACTGACCTCTTCCCAGCTAAGCGCAATGCGCTGACCTCTTAGCCACTAAGTGCGGTGTGCTGGTCTCTGAGCCGCTAAGTACAGTGTGCTAAGCATGCAGCCTCTTTAATCCCAGCTATCATCCCCTTGCAGCACACACCCAGTCACGCACAGAGGCACAGGTGCTGCTTTTTCGGGTGTGAAACTCAATCTCCCCTCTCAATGGGGCGCTCTCTGACTGGAGACCCAGGCGGTGAAGACATTCTCAGGCGGGGAAAGTAGTTAAAGCCATCTCAAGCACTTTCTGACCATTAAACAAAAAGCCTCCTACCAGGCGTCAAAGGCCATTGCTATCCTATGCCACTCCTAGGCAATGCCACACCAGAGACTCTAAGGACGGTCGAGGCATTGGACCTCAGGCAGAGATATGCATGCTAGACCCTGGGATTCAAGTGGGTTTGGAGGTACAGGCAACTTAAGCTTCTTTCTAAGTTGTTGCAGGGGAAATCCTCTACTGAGCGTGATTCAGGTGTTCAGAAGAAAAAACAGGCCTATTTTCCATTAAACTAAGCCAGGTGACCCCATGTGACATCACTCCGTAGGGCGCTACTGCATTAAAGCTGTTTTAGCAGCCAAAGACAGCGGAAACAGGCAGAGGATATTTACAAATAAATACTGAGACGGGCCAGGTATGATTTTCTGACGTAAAATATTATCCTCAATATATCTGCGACACCCGAATGGCATGCATGAACAAGTATAAAATATCATGTAGACCTGAGATGTATCAAATAACCAGTGAAATATTTAGAAATCTCTATGACTAATTTGCCGTTACACCTTATGTAAAACTACTCAAATCTGGTCAGATGCAGACCAATAGCATGCCTTGAGTTATGTATTGAGTTATACATCCTCCTTGGCGTTCTAATCCCTTCGTGCTTACGTCTGATTGGCTGCCGTGGCCTGACCCCCCTGGGGTGCGGCCGTACAGGCCCTCAGTTGTTCTGTCAGATAAGCGTGGTCCTTCAGGAATGCCACTGGATAGCTGCCCCCCCCCCACCCGCCTTTGTGCGGGCTGCTGAAGTGAAAAATGACATCAGGGGTTGCCATGGGAACAGTCCCCCAAAGCTGTAGCCCCCCCACACACACCATCACAGACTTTGTATCAGACATGTGCTTTTCGATGCAGACCTTCTCCTGCCCTGCACTCACACCATGCTAGGCAATTTCCTGCCGCTGACATCATCCTCCATAGCATTCAGTGCAAAATGGCTGTCTCTCCCAAAGTTAGCATTATGCAGCTCAAACTCCCCCCCACCTCTTTATCCCTCATCCAAGCTCTCTGTCCTGGTGGGGGTTAGAAGCTGCAGGGTTAGGGTTAGGGTGGGGGTCAGAAGGTGCAGGACCACTTGCACCACGCCGTGGGTGTGAACCTGTGGCCAGGTCACATGACATGCAGACCAGCCAAAGTTACCCACAAACCTTTTCAGTTATTTCTAATTTGCCTGTCATGGTGACGGTATTCAAATATCTGAGTGGAGAGTCTGGGAGTCTGAGCCTATTCCCTGCCCCCAGCACTCTGCTGGGAAGCAGGGGGATTCATTAATCAGACCCAAGTGGCAGGACAATGGAGGGTGCATGGTGATGGGAGGAGGAGGTGAGGAGACAGCTAGGAAGAAGAGGACCTGAGGAGTCAGCTAGGAAGAGGAGGACTTGAGGAATCAGCTAGGAAGAGGAGTTGGGGAGATGGCTAGGAAAAGGAGGACCTGAGGAGTCAACTAGGAAGAGGAGGACTTGAGGAATCAGCTAGGAAGGAGGAGTTGGAGAGACAGCTAGGAAGATGAGGACCTGAGGAGTCAGCCAAAAAGGAGGAGTTGGAGAGACAGCTAGGATGTGGAGGACCTGAGGAGTCAGCTAGGAAGGAGCAGTTGGGGGTCAGTTATGAAGAGGAGGACCTGAAGAGTCAGCTAGGAGTTGGGGAGTCAGCTAGAAGGAGGAGAAGAAAGGGAGGCAGCTGGAACCAAGAGGTGTGGAGTCAGCTGGAAGGTGGAGCAGGTGAAGAGTTAGCTATGAGGAGGAGACAAGGAGGCAACTGGAAGAAGGAGGAAAAAGTTAAGGAGGTAAGTGGGAAGAGAAGGAGGAGGCACTGGATGGAAGTTGGGAGGCAGGGTAGCAATATAGGGTGCACATGCCCAAATAACCTCCTACTTTGGCTTCTCACCTACAGCTCAGACAGAAGACAGACATCTGCCAAGTCACATTTCAGCCCCCACCCCAGCTAACATCTGCTTCATGTCTCCTGAACTCTTACAGTCTCTCCGTTCAGGGCCTGGCTCAGTCTCAGCAGATCCGCATCTTCAGGGGGCTCAGGCAGCCCATGCCGCAAGGCTTATCAGCGGAAATGGGAAGTTTAAAAATAAAGAGGGCCCAGCCAATGGGCTGTGGCGTGGGGCGGCCCAGTGCCCCGGCGGCTCCAAAGCCCGGCATCCTTCCGCTCGTGCGTCAACAGCACGCGCTCTGGACGCACATGTGACAAGGCTGGCCCCCCTAATTACTCCTCTAAACTGGGGAGCTTGTTAAAAAGAAAACAGTCAGGAAAAAATGCAGCGTGCAGATAAGCACACGAGACGCAGGGAAAGCAGCAGCAGCAGCACGCAGACGCAGACACGCAGACGCAGCCCGAGATACAGGCCACCTCCTCCCTGCCAATGAGAACAATAACTGCGACTGTCACATGATACTGCTTTCATTCCTTGGCATTGTTGAGACTCTGGGGGGGGTGTAAATGGCCTCCTCCTGCACTGGTGGGGAGGGCCCCCACAGCGCCTTTCAGCCGGCATGGCATGACTACGTGTGACATATTAATCAGCGAGTCATTAAAGCAGGTTGCTCCATGTGATACCCTGCTCACACACACACACACGCACACACAAACACACAAACTTGCGTACCTATCTGAATGGGGACCTTCCATTCATTTCTATGGGAAAAACCCTAATCCCAGTCACGTCACCCTTAACCCCAACGCAGCCCTAACCTTAACCATAAGTAACCAACCCAAATACGAGACTTCTGGCATTTTTACTTTTTTGATTGCAGTCACTGATTTTTATAAAATTGAGGTAATCCAAATAGGGACCTGAAAAAATGTCCCCAAAAGTAAGGAAATTTCAGGCTTTACCTCACTCTGGGGACATTTTGGTCCCCACATGTGATCTATGCAAAGCACCCCCCCCACACACACACACACACACACACACACACGCGCGCGCAGGATGAGCCACTGGGCTACCTCTGTGTCGTCTCGTTTATACTCAAGGGTTCTGCTTTTCTCAGCCCGCCTGCCTCCCGTCACATGAAACAGCTCCTCAGATAATCCGTCATTATCCCAAACTGCCTGTATCCCATCGCGCCATTCCCAAACAGGCTTGTCCTACTTTGTTCCAAATTATATGACTGAGAACTTCAGACTCACACCGGCTGTACCACAAAGTCCCTGTCAACACTTCCATCTTCACAACGGAATATACCCTCTGTTTATTAAAATGACCTGATGCCTAATTACCTGGGTTGCCTTGCCAGTTTGTAAGAAGCAGATATTGCATCTTCTCTTATGCTCATTGTTAACACTCACTTTGAAATGGCTTGACACTCAAGTTTTAGTTTATGCACCAGCATGATTCCAGGAGTATTAAATATAGTCTCCACAGTACCTCACCCAAAAAAGAATGAGTGCCTCCGAGCTATCTTTCTGTACCATTCCACTTCGCCGTTTACCCTGACACACCTCTGGTCCACCTCTGTCCGACTGACCCCAGAGTAAATCTATCACCGGCTTACCTCTCTCTCAACTTCTGCAAAATCCAGTTGGGGGTTTGTCGGGGTCTGGAGCGCTAAGTCACATTCCGCAGTCCTGCACGTGCTCAGACGGGCCCCCTGCAGTCAGAATAACAGCCCCAGTCCCCAGCCCTGGTGCCGGTCACTGCAGGTCCAGTCAAGCTCTGTCGTGGTCCGCTGTGCCGGTGCTCTGGCCCCTCCCGAGTCAGTGCGCTCTCTTCCCCCTCTCTGCCCCGGCCTGGCGGGACCGCCCCGCCGCGGCAGTGATTTATAGCTTTCCAGCCACACCCTCCGCTCTGGGCAGAAACAGAGGGAGAGGGTTGGGCAGGGCCCTGCCCCCCCCATCACCAGGCACACTCTCAGGCAGACAGTAACGGTCTCGCCCACAAAAGTTTATAACTGTACCCAAACTTTCACACTGTCGTGCAGTGTTCTCTCAGAAAGCCGTCACGCTGTGTGGTTTCGCTGCATGTGCCCTTGAGAAAGGCTTATTCTCCAGTTACACTGACAGCAAGGCTGGAAAGATCAAACGCGATAACATAAATCCGGGAAAAAAAGAATCTGGGGCTCAATCGCCTCTCCTCCGCCCTTATCTCTCCGGCACTCCTCAGCGTGGGCCACCGTAAACAGCATGTTTTGTCTGTTGTTCCTACAGTGGCTTCACACCAACGCTGTGCCCCGTGACACAGGGGGCAGGCGCTGTGTGTGTTTGGACTCCTGAATGGGTTCCCACTTATCATATTCAACAGGCGAGTGAGCGGGCAGCTCATGAGAGGCACTGTCTAAAGTGAGGTCAGCACAGCAAACAGGCTCTGTTCTCCTTTACGGCACATTTACTTGCTTGCCCTGTCACTCTTCCCGAAAGCCCATGGCTGGGAGGTTTACAGCTGCAGCGCTTCGCGGGAGCGGAGCGCGCCAGCTCACGCACAGCCCTTATCTGTGCCCCCAGGCCCTGAGTCGCCATGGCCCATCCAGCTGGCCACATCTGGAGGAGCTCGCCTGCCCTTCAGCAAGGTCGGCCCCTTTGGAGGGCAGATGCTTTCATTCTGGGTGCAGAAAAGTCTCTTTTAAAAGGAGGCTTCATTATTTTGGTAAATGCCACAGAGATTCTTGTATTCTGAGATTCTGTAATTGCATGACCCTACCATGTGGCTGCTGATTCCAGGATAGGCTCTAGTCCTCCGTGACCCTGCATAGGACAGGCAGGTATAGCGAATGAAGAAATGGATATTAGTCATTAATCTTCAAATGATAAAATTTAACTTTAAAAACCTGATTGCCTTTGTTAAAGTACCATACGATTTTTCAGAACTATGGTTGGGGACAAAATACTTAATCCTGAAAACTTTCTGGGAATTGCTAATCCCCAAATTCCAACCAAAAAACCAAGCAGTTAGTCATGAAGTGTGACTCATGAAGATGCAAAGATCACATAGAGGATGGTGAACTGCTGGACAGTCCGTTACAGGTCAGTCACTAAAGAAAGTATTTGGTAAAAATGCCAGGCATTGCATTGTTAAGAATACTGTGTGTTGGTGCTTTTGGGCAGAAGCTTGATTACAAGATGAAGGAAACAGCTTTAAACAAAACATGAATGAGACTCAAACCTCTCCGTTAGACTCAGCCGTGCTTACCAGCCCAGAAAAGTGAAGAGGTTTATTCCACAGCGTGACGGACAGATACTGGAAGTGCTTTGCGAACTAAAATTGTAGATAATTATGTGAATTTAGTAAATTTACATGCATTTGGGCAGGCAGGTGCGGTAGTGGTCAGGGACGCAACCACGTAATCCAAAGATTGCTGGTTTGAGTCCCCGACCTGCAAGTACCCTAAGCAAGGCCCCTAAGCACTGCTCCCCAGGCACTCACGTAGCTGCCCCCTGCTGTGTCACAATGTCACATGGGTTAAACGCAGAGAACACATTTCATTGTTGTGTGCTGTGGTGTGAACAATGATGATTAATTCACTTCAATTTATAGACTCATTAGAATTTCAGAAAGTGTTATGGAAGTTAGCTGACTGATACAATGTGATTCTTTATTGATAGTGATACTTATTTTTGACTTTTTTGAAGTGTTCACTTCCTCAACTGAAATTATGTTTTTCAATATTTTCTCTTCAGTCTCAAAACATTTTTTTATGCAGATGTTAACCCATGGAAACCTAAGGAGGCATCTCTACATCCTCGATGATGCTAGACATGCTATATTTGGATCACAGTCTTAGCTGAACCTGGCATGGAATCTTCTCACCATGGTAACTAATGTTTTCCGTTGGGCATAAATAACAGCTCATCTGCATGTTCCTGCATGACCAAACATCATCTGGCATCTCGTGTTACTGTGAATTGTCATCAAGAAGAGGTCAAGAGAAGATTTAAGGAGGAACAGAATACGATAGTGAGAAGTGTGACAGACTGTTCAGGGCTTGGACCACCATATACCGAAGAGCAAGGACTTCAGGAGCTAGTTAACCAATGCACAGCTTCAGTCACTATCTACTTGCAGAAGGTGTTTCAAGATACTGACAGGGTGACTTTTTGTTAATGATCATGAGTGGGATTATTTTACACATCTGTCCTTATATATGTGACACCTTTAAACTGGCTCTATACTTCCGTTAGAATTGACAGAATCAACATCATTTCGGCAATATGATGTCAGATGGTGCGTAATTACCGCGGTAATCGCTGTTTCAGCACGCCGCCTGTACAGGGTCCCTGAGGTGATGTTTCATTTGGTCTGCTCTCCCGCAATTGGCTGAACTTAAATGTGATGCTGCAGGGTTAGTCAGCAGGACTACTAATGCACTTCCCAGCATGTTTTGCTCCGCATCACACTTTCAAATATTGTGAATGAATATGTGTATTTGTGTATTTCTGCTAACAGTAAATTTCATAACCATGCACTGCTTGCCATGGAAAGTGTGTGCTTTGTTATAACGGATATCCATAAGTACAGTTTAAATAGTTGGCTTCCCTGTCTATGCTGCTTCTAGAATTAAACCAATACTGGCTGTTAATAAAGAGAGCAACTT
>JAODKM010000032.1:23535994-23554482 GCA_026780845.1 Petrocephalus sullivani
GTCTGCCGCATCGAAAACATTCTGCGCCCTCTAGGGTTGTGGTGCAACAGAACGAACCAGGTGGCAGTCATTTTAAGTATGTGACAGATTGTTCCTGTCGACGTCTTTCATTTCATTTTGTCCAGATGTTGTGTGACGTATTCGGCCCCCCTGATCCTGGACAGGAATGCCAAGCAGCACAAGGCAGGAGCAGCACACCCTGGGCAGAGCCCCGTCCAGCTCAGGCGACAGACACACCACAAATAATGAAGAGATAACAACACGCACAATAGAAACCCACACCACAGAGAGTAGACACTGGAGCACAACTCACAACCCTATTGGTGGATGTGGTTAATAGCGCTACCCACTGAGTCATCATGCTGCCCTTGATGGATGCTAATTAATAACTAGGAATGACGCTGTCAGAATGACAGCAAGGTTTACCAGGGGCAGCCCCACCACCCCTCCCCGTATCTAATCCCTACTCCTCCCACACTCCCCAACTACTGCAATTTCCAGAATTACTGAATCATCTGATAACGTAAAAACCAGTAAATGTGTTTTTATCCTAATGCTCCTAGGTGTGACACGTAGCTCTGAAACTACACCTATTAATTTATTGCACAATCATTCCCCACAAATTAGGTGTTACATTTTTATGTAGTCTTACTTTGTGTGACTTGTTTTAATGGAATCAGGTTCACCAGCCTGTTCTTTCATGTGCCACAACTGACAAGAATAAGGGCAAAGTGACGCAATTAAATTCTGTCATGATAAATTTCGCTGAACTGGAGGTTCGCCCAGAAAATCATTATTTAGTTAAATTCCTCAATGGTAAATTTTTCTGATTCCCTATGCTAAAATTTTGTCGACCAGTTACTGGATTGCCACTGATAAAATTTGCCAGAGGCTTGTAGCGAATATTAGAACATTCAGGAAATCATTTATCCATTAAAATTAGAGCAGAGTAAATACAGTTTATTATCAAGCTAACAAATAAATGTCTCTGGCGATGCCAGTGGACCGGTGCCAAAACCATGTGTATTCTCTGTCCGTGGAATACCGATACATGTAATAAAAGAACATGATTAAAGAAACATTGCAAGGTTACACACTGTTTGCATAATACCTCTGCATCAAATCATGCAATAGGATCTAAATTGCCTTTCAAATGTTTCTTATCGTATTCCTTTAATCAAATCTTCATGTTATACTGTGCTATTTGTGTTATCATTTCATTCTTTTCCAGTTTTGTTCACTTTCTGATGTTTCCTTGTTTTTATCACCCAGACATAGGAGGATTGCCTAGTCTTTATTCATTTGTCCATTTGTTCGTCTGTTCCCTGATTTCCTCTCTCTTTCCATGACAGCCTCTCCGTGGCCCGACTGGAGTCTACATTCAGCACCATTTAGCTGGTGCTGCTCCAGTGCACACTGCTGGCTCTTTGTCCGCTGCTCTGTGGATCGCTTTACCGCAGTTAAGGAGAGCACAGATCTGGCTTAGAGGGGCAGCTCTCAGGCGCCGGACAGGTCAGTCCAGCCGCAACACAGCCGGCCCTGAGCCCATTGCTAACCTTCCCCTCAGGCATCAGGTTCCCACCTAAACAGAACCAGCATTTTCAGGCCCCAAAATAACGCTAACATGCTAATGTTAAGCACATTCCCTAGTACTGATTTTCTCAATATGATATTATTGGATTTTATTTCAAATTTTAGTAACACTGTGACCCTGTACTTGATATGCAGGCACTGAAAATGGATGGATGGAGAATCTGGAAAGCATAATATCACCAGCACTTAGTATTTTCATAATAAATATTTTCATATTTTTCTATTAATATTGTCAATTCATTCTTCTTTTTCTAAAATATTTGTCAAGAAAAGTGGTTCTGATATATAAAAATTGAATCCAAACCCTAGTGCCCTTTAAAGACTGATTTTTATTAATCCTAATCCTAACCATGACTTAATAGTTATAAATAAATAATTATTATAATATAATGCTTAAGTTGTTATAATAACACAATGACTGCCAACTGATTTCTTATTTTCAAAAAAAAAAAAAATATTGGATGGTTGGACTAGTGAAGCCTGTGGAGCGTTACCATGTTGTGAGGTAGACCTGGGACTATTGATGTCAGTTGTTAAATGGACTTTTGGAACATGTCGTATTAAAAGTACAGAGACTGATGAGTAAGTAGATATTAGATTCCATTCAACAACTGTCCCCAGTGTCTGCAATCTGAAACAAACACAGTGTTCCCAAAAAGCTCCCTGCTCACGGTTCATGGTCCCTCGCCCCCCCGCTGGAGGGAAGATGGCAGCAGCTAAGCGGCGTCCCAGCAAAGACCCACCGGGATCTCCTTACTGCAGGCTCCCGATGTGCCGCAAGCAAGCACCAGCCTGCCTGCAATTCGTACCGACAATTTATAGACGCTCCCTTAGTGCTTAATTACACAGTGAGGCCCGCTGCCGCAGGGCAGGCCTCTGGCCCGGCACCCAGTGCTGGGTGACGAGTGCATAATCACCTGTTGGACACTGGGATGCGCTCCTACTACCTGTGGCTTCTCCGGAGCCGGGGGCCCAGGGGATGGGGCGTGTTATTGTCGGTTCATGGCAAACGGAAACAGAGCTGCGCGCTATCTGTGCTTATTGTAAATGAGGTGTTATGTCTTTCTTTCCTGGCAGCCAATCTGCACTCCTCTCTCTGACCATGTTTATATGCTGCTGGATTTCCTGTTCCCTTGATTGCCTTCACGGAGACCCTAATATCACAGTAATACCCAATCAGTGTGCATCATTATTCCCAGTTCAATGCGACACTTTGCATTAGTAGCCAAGCAAAGGATGCACATAAAGGAAATCCAGTCGGTAAGTGCTCTAGACTTCAAAGATGACAGTGATTGCTGCTCTGTTTGGGCAGATTATGAAGAGCGCTGTCATTAAGAAGGTGTGTGGTAGCTCCTCTGGGTGGTCTGCGGCACTCTGGCAGATGGAGATTTCCTTCTCAGAAGGTGATTCCATTCATCTGGTACCCCTAGAGCAGTCAGGTTCCGCGTGTGTGGGTACAGCGGTTCCCACTGCACCGTCCCGGCCTTCCCGTTAATGCCGAATAAGCTCTCTTCCCTCTCGGATCAGACATGCTGTCAGGCACAAGCAGCCCAACATAAACAGAGCTCAGGAGGCGGGAAACACAGCAAACCAGCCCGGCCGTGGTCTGTACAAACAGGCCTGGCAGATCTGGCTGATAAAAGCCAGTCCTGTTTAGTCAGCCATGTGGATTTTGGAATAAAGCGAGTGACTCTGCTTCGCTTAAAACACCAGTTCTGCCTGTGTTGTTTCCGCGTCAGTCTAAACAATCAGAAAGGCTGCTGGACAAGGTCCTCATCCTGTCTGGCCCTGTATCAGTCCAAATGGCAACACTCTGTCATGCTGAAGTGACACCTCGTGAGGGTACTCTTTCGCATTCACAAAGGCCCGGGGAAGTTACCTGATTCTTATGTTCACACAAATGAGCGAGCACATCACTTGTGTATGTTGCTGAAACTCACCTACGGCCCTCTCACGCTCCTGCAGCGCCTGCATGCTGGACGCATCACTTGCGGGGTATAGGGATTACTGAGACTCACCTACGACCCTCTCGCGCTCCTGCAGCGCCTGGATGCTGGACGCATCACTTGCGGGGTGTAGGGATTACTGAGACTCACCTACGGCCTTCTCGCGCTCCTGCAGCGCCTGGATGCTGGACGCATCACTTGCGGGGTGTAGGGGTTGCTGAGACTCACCTACGGCCCTCTCGCGCTCCTGCAGCACCTGGATGCTGGATGCATCACTTGCGGGGTGTAGGGGTTACTGAGACTCACCTACGGCCCTCTCGCGCTCCTGCAGCGCCTGGATGCTGGATGCATCACTTGCGGGGTGTAGGGGTTGCTGAGACTCAC
Source organism: Petrocephalus sullivani (assembly GCA_026780845.1). NCBI lineage: Eukaryota > Metazoa > Chordata > Actinopteri > Osteoglossiformes > Mormyridae > Petrocephalus > Petrocephalus sullivani. The sequence continues at coordinate 23,539,918 of JAODKM010000032.1, forward strand.
CTACAGCCCTTTCGCGCTCCTGCAGCGCCTGGATGCTGGACGCATCACTTGCGGGGTGTAGGGGTTGCTGAGACTCACCTACAGCCCTCTCGCGCTCCTGCAGTGCCTGGATGCTAGACGTATCACTTGTGGGGTGTAGGGATTACTGAGACTCACCTATGGTCCTCTCACGCTCTTGCAGCACCTGGATGCTGGACAGCATGTGCACTCGATGCACGCGGTTGTGGATGCCCAACTGCTGCAGGTCCAGCTCCGTCAGGCCCAGCAGGTCCTGTGTGAAGGACAAAAGGGGCACTATAAGGGTCGATGCATGCTTCGGCCAGACGGGGGCACCCCGGGCTCTCAGCCACTGGCTATATCCACTATGTAGCAAATCGTAGGTCTGTAGACTAAATAAAGAAAGGTGTTTACTACTGAGTGCAATCAGACATGAAACCATCTTAATTGTTCTTTCTCTTCTCTTTTTTTTATAGTGAAATTAATCATGGAGGGGGGGGTGTTCTTAGCTAAGTTCCCCAGTGCATTATTGTCCTCTTATCTTAGTATTCCTCTGTGGGAATCTTGATGGGGATCTATCTGACCTTCTGGCTTCCCTCTTTTATATCCCTGCCTCATTTCATGGTGGGTTGTCACCCTATAGACAGGTGCAGTGAGCCTCGGGACGCCCTTGGGGGCCAGTGATCCTCCGAGGACCTGCTATCGCACCACCAGGATGTCCAACAAAAGTGGGGACTTTCCAGAGGGAACGCGGAGGGAGGGGAGGCAGCCTGGGCGATGACTGTACTGCAGACACACATCCTGCAGCCGTGCGCACTGTGGTGTAAACGCGCGCCGTGCATGTGCCGTCTTGCAACAGCGATTTACGATAAGTGTCTTCAGTAAAAAGCCGGGGAGGTTAAGGGGCTTTGAAATCGCAGAAGGTGTAAAACGTTTTCCAGAACTGTTTGGGATTAGCGGGCTCCTGCCCACATCTAAACCTTGCTGGATCTAGCTGTGACGGACATGACGTGATTTCCATCTTGTATTTCACAAGATCATCCCGGATTTTATCCACAGGGACCCCCAGGACTGTCCATTTTTGCTCCCTCCTAACTTCTGTCCAGTATTTCTACAGACTGAAAGTTCCCCCAATACATGAATGAATGTGAATGTGGCATTAACATAGTGCTTTTATATAGCGCCTTTCACGGCACTCAAAGCACTTTACAGAAGCAAAGGGGAGCCACTTCAGCCACCAGCACTGTGTAGCCCCCATCTGGATGATGTCACCACAGCCATTCTGCAGCAGTATCCTCACCACACAGTAGCTACGGTCAGCACCGTTTTAACAGCTCAGCACCCCTGTCACTGCACTGGGGCACTGGAACCCCACATAGACCACAGGAGGGGCTAACCTCCTGGCTACACTAACACCTCTTCCGGCAGCAACCCAGCCTTCCTATGTGGTCTCCCATCCAAGTACTGGCCAGGCCCAAACCTGCTTAGCTTCAGATGAGTTACCTAGTGGTGTGGCTGCCGGCCATGATGTCCTTCTGCATAAGCATTCCCACATGCTGTCCTGTGCACTTCTCCTCTAAGCTGGTCCCATTTCCCAGGTAAACAACCTAAGCGACAGCCACTGATGACCCGTCTCTGAAGCTACTTGATCGAGTCCTAATGGTTGTTTCACCAACCTTTTTGTGTCTTCCAGTAGTGTTCTACAGTTTCAGTAGAACACATGATCTCGTCTGTTGGCAGACAGAATTTATCCCATTCTCTAGTCACCACTTGCATCGAGGCATCATCCCTAGACTGTGACAGTGCATGGCAGGGACGTGAGGAGACGTGGTGACCTCCACGTCCGGGAATTAATGACCTCTCACAAGTGCACTGTGCTCCCATTGTTTCTGGCCAAGAGCAGAAGTGAGTCAGTTCTGCACCTGGGGCTGTGGGAGAATAAGGGACCCCCATAGCAAGCCAGGTGGCCACGGCCACTAACGCATGGCATCGCCTGCTAAGGGACCAGGCATCAGAACGCTATCTTTTTGTCTACTTACATTTCATGAATTGTTGTTTTATGCATTTCTTCGTCCAGCATATTTAGATTACATCTTGAAAAGGACATACGCATGAGATCCATCTTGCTGTGAGTGTTTCGGTCCTGATTCCAGGTGTGTGGATTAATGTAGTCAGCGGCCTGTTTACAAGGTGTGCACTGAGTGCGACATTCTTCAAAGACGCTGACATATACCTAGACCGAAGGCTGACTGTTTCTTACAAAAACAGTAACTGTGAGTCAGAGAGAATGAGGAGTGGGAGATGAATTAGAGCCTTTTGGCATGTTTGCTCAATTAGAATATAGTTAAACTTCTTTCTACCTTTGGCTTGGAAATCATGGACACACTTTTGACAAGCTGTTAACTGGGTAAGTACTATGACTCATGGCTTTTGGAAAGTAGCATGTAAAGGTCAGCGTCCCATTTCCTGGCTAACTTACTCAATAAAGACCCACAAATTTTGCTAATAACAACCTATCAAATTCCGTGTCCACATGATCACTTCCTTTGTATGTTTGCTCCAAAAATTAATCTGGTATCCCCATAAGCTCACAGAGGCTGTCTTAGCATGGCAGTCTATTGGCCACTGTGAGGTAACTGCTCAGCCCTATATCACAGAAACAGCTGCACCAAAAAAGCAGAGTGTGTCAAATATCCATCTGCTGAGATCTGGATAACGTCTCTGTGTGATAAATGGCAACCCACAGTGCAGTGAAAACCAAGGGAGGCAAGACAGGGCTCCTAGCCACTGAGAGTGGGAGGCAAAATGGTGCCCTATTTCAGTGAGTAAGTGCTACCGTGCCGAGTCACGAGACCCACCATATGTCCTGGTCATCATATCCCTCTTCCTGCTACTTTAATTAGGTTATTCAACATGCTTACTGACAACAAAAAAAACATAATCTTTCATCAATGTAATTTTCACTTGAATTGATGGTAACACTTTCTATGAAGCCCATATTCATAGGGGCCTAACAACTGCTCTTATAATTCATTATAACATTTACAAAATATTATAAACTTGTTTACACATACTTATAAAATGGCAGAACACATTATAGCCATGTTTCTCGCATCTATACTGCACTATAAATACCTTTATAATGCATTATAATGGTCAGTATAAGAATTAAGGATGCTTTGTACTGCATTATGAAGGGTTTTATAGTGAATTATAGATGAGACCATCATAATGTCATTCATGACACATGACTATAATGTGTTATGCCTTTTTATAAGTAGTTATAGCAGGGTTTATGATACTTTATGAATCAATCATAATGCATATGAAGGTATGTGTAGTGCAGTTTAATGATTGCTTTAAGTGAAGTGTTGCCACATTGATTAATGCGTAATAAATGAGTTAAGTACACACATTGAATTCTAATTTGTCAGCATGGTGATATTCTTTGCTCTAATACCAACATTCCAGTTGGACTCTTTTGGTGATAATTTGTAACGCAATGCCTCTTGCCGCATGTAGGCTTGGATCGGCCAGCAGCAGTGCTCTCCTCATGTTGAGAGATCCTCTTACCTCCACTCCATCGTACTCTTCATCAAACAGTCGGAGGTATTCCCGGAGGCCCAACTGTGTCAGCCACTTCGCGATGGGCATGTGTTTCATGGTACGCCCTCCACCTGCCCCGCAGTGCTGCTTCGCCTGGGGGCGTCCGTGGGTGTGCAGGGCGCTTCAGTGGCTTTGCCGTAGCATGAGGTCAAAGCTTAAATCCACAGCATTCAGGACCGCATAAAAGCAGGTCGAGTCCCTGGTAAGGCCAAAATCAGCAAGAAAACATGGAGGTTTAGAGGACAGGGGAAGGACTCCCAGCCACATCACATCTGAGCAAAATGTGACTCATTCGCAGTTTTTCAAAGCTGACAAAATAATCAAGGCTGTGACTAATCCAGACTTGTAAAATGATTTAGTCCAGATAATACGGTATTTCTGCAGTGGATTTGTTTTTACACACCCTACATGCCAGGTAGAAATAATTTAAGTGTCACTCAAATGTGCTTTGATCCTGAAACCAGTTACATGTGTTGTGTTTTTATAGAGGGTATCTACCCTAACCCCAAGATATGCGCTAATTTTTACAGATAAATAAATGTTAATTGAATATAAAAAATGAATGTATAGCTCTCCCGAAAGATTCTGAGACAGCGCTCCTCTGACTCCGGCACCCGCGTGAAACTCTGCGGAGGTGTCGTTTGAGCTCGGCCAGATAAAGGTTACTACATGTCATCGCCTTCCAGACAAACGTGCTTTGTCAGGTGCTCCCTCGCTACCAGCGGCGTTGGGTTCACAGCAGGGAGAGAAGCAAACTCCCGGCCTGGCCGATAGCTTTTGGCCCTCCTTAAAATCCACACAAAGGGGAGGAGCTTGCGGCTCTGTGACTGTTTGATGTCAGGACTTCAGACGTTCGAGGTTAGTTTGTCCCCAATATTTCTCCCTGATCTGGAGACAGCTATTGTCAGAAGGCTGCTACCAACTGATACTTTGACATGTATTTTAACTTTTAGTGGAGGATTTGAGTCAAGTGGTATTTGGGCCCCAGGTGCTGGATGAGAATGCCAGGTGGGGTGCAATTTCTTTACCCCAGAGCATGGTCATTGAGGTGAATTACTGCGGTGTAAAGCCAGTTCACTGAAGAGAGGTCATACGCCGTTAGCCTTTGGGCCAAAGTGTCAGCCGGGAGAAGTGAAACCAGCGAGGGCAGGAGGATGAGCGGGGCTGGGCGCCAAACAGGGAGCTTTGGGTGGGCATCCCACCCGCCAGTCAGCCTCGAGCACTCCAGTGGTCCCCACTGAGGGAGTTCGCCCTCTGAGACTCCTGGTCCAGGCCCAGTCCTGAATCCTCCTGATGCAAACATCTGCCACCAAGACAGATAACAGCCCCCCCTTCACTTCAATAACCCCTAATGCATTCCAAAATAATGGCCCATAAAAATCAGGCTGGAGGTGCAAAATGAGGGCCTGTAAAGCCCCGGGGGAACAATGTGGTTGTAAAGCTGTAGTGAACCTCCATGAGGACCACCACTGCTGAATTCATGGCCTGTGAAAGTGCTCCTCAAGTCGGCCAATCAGGAAAAGACATTCTGGGTCAGGAATGTCAGCTGCTGCTACTATTGCTGCTGTTAGATTGTTAGACACGCTGCTGGTCCTTAGCCTGCATAAAATATACATCTATCTCCTTCTGTTTTCCCAAAGCATCCCGCTTGCTGGCTACCAGGACATATGGGCGTCTTAAATCCTCTAATCTGTAACATCACAGGATTGAGTATTTCACTCATTTCCCTTCATATCGTAGCATGGTGGCTCAGTGGGCAGCACTGGTACGTCACACCACCAGGGTTGGGGTTTGAATATTATCTCTGCTCTGTCTCTGTGGAGTTTGCATGGCCACTTCGTGTCGTGCGGCCTTTCTCCAGGTGCGCTGGTCTCCAAAGTTGGGCAGTTATGAGTTTATGTGCATTAATTTGCGTTGGCATCATCAGACATCACCAGCGAAGCACACTGTCACTTGATTTTTACTTGGTGCCTTTCTAAGTGGGATGTGGAAAGCCCGTGGATAGTCAGCCGGCAGCCCTGCCTGGGAAAACTCGGAAAGGATCCAAAGGACCTCGGCCCTACCTACTGCATTCGCACACATACACACACGCACACGTGGCCTGAACACAACTTTACAAAACCAAAGAATATTAAACACATTGCACGGGTGATAATCCATAATGCTAACAGTTTCCTTGTCCCTCGGGGAGCATGGGGCTCCAATGGCACCAATGAATTGGACAAAGGCATAACACCATCTGTCAGTTTCTGGAAGAGTACTTGGGCACTTTCACACCACAGGAACTTTTTTTCAGGAACCAGAACCTTTTTCCAAAACCAGGAACTTTTGTCACGATCACACCACAGCAACTTGGCCTGATTGTAGTTCCTCTGAGGAACCCTTTTTTAGTACCTACCCCAGACTAGGTACTTTTTCTTCGAACACAAACTACTGGGGATGTGCTTACAGCTATAACTTGCTGACCAGAAGCACCAGTGCTAACCTACAGGGAAGTGCGAGGAATAGCGATACAAGTAGCAAAGGAGCAAAACTTTTGCTTTCATCTCCATGTTTCTGCATCAGATAATTCTCTCAATAATCCGTGTATTTTTGTCTAATATTGCCGCTGCCGGCAGAGAAACTTACCATCGCTTATTAGAGGAATAATGTTACATCATTGTTTATTTTGTGGAAAACAAAAGCTCAATCTGCTAGCCAGATTTAATAATGAATTATAAACATGAAGTAGGTCATATAAATAAAATATAAATAAAAGGCTGTATTTCATTCTGATTGCAATTGATTCCACCAATAGCTAAAAAGATACCTAACAAAATTACTTGTTCATCCTCCGGTGTTTTGTAGTGCTAGTGTAGTTTTGTATGAAATTGTGTGTGAAGTTTAACTTATGAGCTTTTTGCATTTACATTCTTAATTAGGATAAAGGTCCCAGTTCCTGTTGTGTGGTGTGAAAGCGACACATGAGAGTGGCCAGAAGTTAGCACAGGGACAAGAGCACAAGAACTAGTAACCAGGACTAAGTTACAGAACTCCGGTGTGAAAGTGCCTCTTGTGCGTCTGTGGGACTGTGGGCAGAGAGAGAGAGCCACGGGCTTAGATACACCATCGGCGTGCCGACTCATTGGCCATGAGTCATAGCGATGCTGCGAGAGGCCTGCCAGACCCCCAGCATGAGCGATAAGAGGCTAAGGCAGGCCCTGATGGGAATACCGATGAGGAGCACCAGCCTGGCAGGCATTCAGCAAGCAGCTTAGCTTCTCAGTGTCATGCAGGTCATGCCTGCATTTCCCAAATACCGCTTCAGACTCATTACTTAATTGCTGCTTTGTACAGACTAAAAATGAGGCCTGACAAGACCAGAAAGTAGATTTCTTTTAAGATATGAATGCAGGAGAGTTAAATCACTCCACTACCTCTATGTGATGCACTGCATAGGGGTGTATTATTGGACATATTCAGTGTTTTACCTTTTTAAAAGCTGTTTTTCACATACCTGTCCTATATCGTGCATTATGGAGGTTCATCAGATTGAAAAGTATCTACTTCACCTGTTACTTCCTATGTAGTAGGACATTCATACTTTTAGAAACATAAAACTACCATTTAGCGTAAAATGTCAGTGATACATTCCTTCAACATGTTAGCTATTTATTAACATAGAAAAATAAGCATAATTTAGTATGTGATTATGTAATAATATATTCATTTATTCCTCAAGTTTAACAAATTGTTGCTCCCTGTCTCCTACAATCTGAAAATAAAAACTTTTTTATTTGTTAGTGTTGTGTTTTATAATTTTTTTTATATCAACACTATGACGGATTAGGTCCAAGTCAATGTCTAAGAGTAGACCAAATTAGCCTGGTCTTTACTGGAATGGCAGAGCTGTTAATGCAGCCAGGATGCTAATTATGGGTGACTGCAGACTTCCGGACAATGCCAGATGTGCCCAGTGATACGGCGGCTTTACACACAGCAGAGCTCTTAATTCATTGATTAATTGACCTTGAATATTCTGCTGCAGAATTCATTCTCATATTCAGATATGGTAAAAAGATTGCAGGCCTACATTTTCCTTCTTAATTACGTATTTTTTATATTTAGTTATAATTAAACATTATAATAAAGCTAAAGTGACCATACATTCTCTATTTCCCAGACTCCTCCTCTTTTTTGGGACCCAAAAAGTCTGAAATGTCTTGGATTTCGCTTTGTTTCATGATGAAGTTTGCTTTCTGCTCAGAATACTTTGCGTGTGTATATCTCCATCCAGGCTTTGATGCCTTTGCGTCCTGTCCCCCAAAATATGGTCAGTCTAATTAAACGCTGATTAGGCCTTCCAATGGATACTAATAAAGCTTTATTTGGATTTCACTAAGATACAAATAACAGGATTTTTCTTGCCAGAACAATGTGAAATATGGCAGAGCACCAACATTCCATTCCGGCCGGGAAGCCCCTTCTCAGTAGTAATAAATGTTTATGCTAACAGGAGACATTCCAAGTCACACCCAGGGTCTGTCGGCATCCAGTGCCAGGGGTACGGTGCCACCAGTGATACCAGCCATGAAGCTGTGAGGTGCTTCTTACAGATCTGGGATGCCTAAGCAATCATCGCTATTAGGGTAATGATACATGGGGTAACTTTTCCAGCAGTGTTGCTGAGCGACGTTGCTTGAGCACTTTCTCATTGAAAATGGGCCACAAATTTCTATCTGGACAATTCTGATCTGAGTGGCCAGTGTTTTCGATATCTTCCAATGAGAATGCTAGCAGTCAATCACATGACCGTCTATCAAAAATAAATACATAATTTGCAGCCTCTCAGTGGCAATGGAGTGAAAACAAGGACAAAGCTGTCTTTGCTGGCGGGATCTCCTTCTGCCTTTTAACACCAGGAAGTTGTCATGTGCAAACCCAAAACAGGGTATTTGCCTCATAATTTTAGACATCTTTTTTTTTAAACAAAATGCCTGCTGTCGTTTGCCTTGAGCCGTTGCCCTGTGTCTTGCCTGGCTGCCTTTGGTCCGAGGGACGGGGCAGCAAGATGAGGTGTGTAGATCGGAGTGCAGAACACGAATGCTGTTCTGAAGGGGAGTCGGGTTTAACAAAACCAGGGAGAGGAACGAAAGTGCTGTATGGCAACTCCACCTTCAAGACAACTGGCACAAATGGAAAGGAAACGGACACCAAGCCTTGGGAAGGGTTACAGGTGGCTGTGGGATTGGGTATCGGGGTCTGAGGGTGTGGTCCCAGAGAATAAAACAGAAGCCAATCTAATATTACCAGTGACAAGGTACAGGTGAAGTGAATGAGTAATGGGCTGTTTTTAGAGGAGGTCTCCATGCTAACTGGCTCACTGCTCACAATATGGCAAACTGCCTACCTAGATATAGTCTGCAATCGTCTACAGGGCGACAGTCTGCAATCGTCTACAAGGCGACAGTCTGTAATTGTCTACATGGTAACTACCTGTGATTCGCTTCATAGCAGCTCTCAGACTACAGAGCAATCTAAAGCTAAAGGCCGGCCTGTCCACACTGACCTGCCCAGGAATCTTGAGGCAACACCAGCATTAAGGAGCAATAATCACACCCTGACTGTCAAAAATGTGAACTGTAATGCGATTCCAGCCTAGTTTAGAAACACAGCATTTGAAATGCTCACTCATTGTAAAATACACTCAGTGACAAAAACAGTTGTACATCCAAAAGGAAGTATATCTGATTTGGATGTAATTTGGTACATGTGCAGACCAGAGATGGGTATGTAAATGATTCGATTTGCAAGGAGCTGGAAGGTCTAGTCACCAGACACAGAGGATGCCTTGTAGACACATTAGACAGCATTACCAGCACTTGATAGGGGTCGCATTGTGGGTTTTCATGAGGTCAGGTGGTCGTATCGTGCAACTGCCCAGGACGTGGAGCATGCAGATGTCACAGTCGCCCGATGTTGGAACCAGTAGGCACGTGAGGGCACCCCTACATGTTGTGAAGGTTCTGGTCACCCAAGACAGACCTCACCCAAGAAGCATCATAGTATTGTGCGCCAAGCATTAGAGAACCCCATGACATCTGCACTTGCTATCTGGACACGGGTATTGGACTCTATACAGTGTCTCTACAGTGTCTCGACAATCGGCATCAGCTGGACTACGCGCTCACGTCCCATGCGTAGGCTGCCGTTAACAACAGCACAGAGACAGCTGTGTTTGGAGTGGTGGCATAACCAGGAGGCATGGACTGATGACGAGTGGTGTCATACCATGTTCAGCGATGAATCTTGGTTCTGCATTACCATGGATGACCATCGTCAGCATGTATAGCGGCTTGAGGGGAAAGGACCAATCCTGCTAATGTTCTGGAGAGACACGCTGGCATTACTCCTGGCATCATGGTGTGGGGAGCCAGAGGGCATCCGCATGTCTTACCCCTCCTGATACAGCACACTGGTACAGTCTTTCAACAAGACGATGCCCGTCCACACACGGCACGTGTGTCTATGGACTGCCTGCATCATGCTGAGGTCCTCCCGTGGCCAGCCAGGTCCCCTGATCCTTCCCCAGTCTAACATGTGTGGGACCAGCTCGGACATCAGCTCATACCCAGTGTCCAAATCTGTAGGATTTCAAGGGCCAGTCACAACAGCTGTGGGCACAACAGCTATACAACTATACAACCCTTCTGATATTATAATCATTGTGATACAGTCACATGACCGTTCACCATGTGCAGATTCATTGCATTTCACACCACTTTTCCGTCACTGAGTGTAATTTCTCCCTCTTTGATTCAGTACTGCCACAATGTGAGTGATTCAATACAAACTGATACATTACCACAAAAGTTATAGCTCTAACTACGTGTAGTGGTTATATACTATAATAGTCATAGATGTCAGATTCTCATTTAAACAGAAATACTGTAAACTAAATTGTAAACGGAACGATACGTACTGCTGGTTATTGGGGAATTTCTGTTACTGGTCACAGGGACGAAGGACACAGTGTTACCTTCCTGGTCTGTTATTACCAGCATAATTAACTGTAATTATCAAAAATGCTAATAATACCTCATTCATAAAACGACAGAATTGACAGAGTATTTGCCACTAGGATCAGTCATTCCTGGAGATAAACTTTTTGGCCCAAACTTTCACAATTTCAGACAATGTTTCCAGCAGTCACTGGTCACAGAGGAAGTTCCAGAAATCTCTGCCCTAGACCTGACCCTGCCTCATGTTTATACATCACAGAAAACATGCACAGAAAACATGACGCGAAAATTAAAGTGAAATATAGACTCAAACTTATGATAATCTGCAAGGAACAAGCTGGATTCAGCAAAGAAACCACAATAAACTATACTGTATGTACAGTACTGGACTGTATTATAGTGTATTTGAATTATACACTACCATCTGAGCTCAGAAATATTAACTCACTCCCACTTTTCAAATCTAAACTTAAAACCCATCTGTTTAAACTGGCTCTTATTGCATTGTCCATTTTACCCTGTTTTATATTTCTGTATTTTCATTTTACAACTGTGTTATTGTATTTTTTATTATTGTATTCCCTGTACGGTGTCCTTGAGTGTCTAGAAAGGTGCCTATAAATAAAAAGTATTATTATTATTATTATCTTATTTTCATGTAAGAAATATACAAATGTTAATTAGTTGGTAATCTGCCTGAGACAAAGAGAAAAAAATATCAGTTGTAATGATCATCAGCTGATAGTGACAGGGAACGGACGGTAGGGACCCTGATAACGTGATGCTGTAAGGGGTTTCCGCTGCACTAATTCACTAATTACGCAGTTATTAAATGATTATCAGCTGATAGTGACAGGGGACGGACGGTAGGGACCCTGATAACGTGATGCAGTAAGTGGTTTCCGCTGCACTAATTCACTAACTACACAGTTATTAAATGGCGAGCAGCTGATAGTGACAGGGGACGGACGGTAGGGACCCTGATAACATGATGCAGTAAGTGGTTTCCGCTGCACTAATTCACTAACTACACAGTTATTAAATGGAGAGCAGCTGATAGTGACAGGGGACGGACGGTAGGGACCCTGATAACGTGATGCTGTAAGTGGTTTTCGCTGCACTAATTCACTAACTATGCAGTTATTAAATGGAGAGCGGCTCTTAGTACGGAAGAGCAAGGCGAACTCAAATAAGAAAAATGTTTGTGCCTTGGACAAAGACACTGATGTGCAGATATGTGTCCCTGGGGGATCGAGCCCTTGGCCTTCTCACAACAGGAAAGGCCCGGAACGCTATAGCAGTTCCTGGGAACGTGGCCTTGGAGGCCGGCCCCAATTCCCAAGGCACATGGATGAGTGGGTCGGAGTCAGGGGCCCATCCGGCCTTCATCACGAGTGCTGTCGGACCAGACTTCTCACGGCAGAGATTTCACTGTAAACTCCTCTTTCTAAGATTTGTCTTTCTAAGATGGCAACACAAGGCACTATAGATAGCAGTCACCACAAGTGGCATTTTGCTCCACCTCTCTGCACGCTCTTCTTACGCCACTGGGGACGGAAGCTGGGTCTACATGGGTGCATAGCAGCCCCAGATAAAGAACAGAAAGTTTTCTTTATTTATAGACACATGGCGCACAACTCACGTTGAAAAATGTGCCCTCTCAGGCCCATGACTGGAGCGGGGTAGAGGGGATCGTGCCCCCTGACTGACTTCAGGTTCATGGTTTTCTTCTGCACCCGGCCCGGCCAGTGACTGAGTTCATCACACATCACCATTCCCCATGATCACCAAGCGATGCTTCTAGTTACTATTCCAACCTCTTCCTTAATGAAAGGGAAGACATCTGGACATTTTATGTGGCTTTTTAGCTTTTAGATAAGCATAACTAGGATCGAGAAATATCACCTAAAAATGCTGGCTACCCTTGATACCATGGCAGCCAATCAGGTTGCTTGACTCAATCCCTGCTTGGAAATGGGCTGTATTAACACTTCTGTGCTATAGTCCGTTTTGATTCCAGCTAAGGTTGAGCAAAGGAATTTTATGGAACATAATAAGGGTCAGGTATATGGAGGTATATGATTTATGAGGAGCGACATTTAACATTAAATCTGATACTGACACAATGAAATGTGTTGTCTTGTATGAAGGGAACAGTACAAAATGTCTTGTTAAAGTCTGAACTTGAACATTAAGGAAAGCATTTCTACATGGTTAGTAAGTTTTTATAAAATATTAAAGATTATATATAGAATGACATTGTCCAAGTAATTTCTCACAGAATTTTACTTTTTCTTTTCTTCTTGGCAGGAAGGTTAAATCGATACTTCTTTAAAAATCCATATCTGAAGAAGGGACTGCATCTGTAATGAACTAGGCATATACCAAAATATGAGTGGGCATGCTTGTAGATGGTGCATTAATCCTTTAGTGGAGCTAAAAACCAGCTTGACGCCATGCCAGCAATCATTTTTGTGAAATTCCGGAGAGGGTCGTGGCTGCGGCAAGGAGAACGCAGATGCTGCGCGTTCACGGGAGCGCGGGGACGCGCATCGTGTCACTGCGACGCGCCTGCTTACAAACAGCCTCCACGCTCATTACATCTGCCATCGATCCGATTCGCTTAACTCCAGTTTTGCAGTCTCATCAGTTATTTCCCTGAAGTTAATTCATATTGGCCCAAACTGCAATGAGCAGGGTCACTTTGATCATGACTGAATCATGATTTCGAAACTGTCTTGAATGTATGTATATAATCGTACGTATTTTTATTTTATCTTTCAAAAAAAATTGTTAATAGGTCATTACTCCTCTTTTTTACTTTATCTTTTTTACGTACTCGATCACCTTTTACTCTTTTGCTGGCACACATGGGAAATGCTCAGGTTTAGCGGGGGTGATCACTGCCATGGCTGTGCCTGCCGGTGCTAGGGTGGCATAAGATCGAGTCGCCTCCCAGACACCTCTCCAGCGTGCCTGCGGATAAAGGGGGCCACATTAGAGCCTCCGTACCGCAGGGCTGCGGTTTCATCATAAATACTACCAGAAGGCTCTCCTCATGAAATCGCAACCAATTTAGCCATTGGATTAAGGAGGCTCTTGTGATTTTAAATACAAACATCCCATACGGATATAAAGTACGATGTAGAATGTGCACGCGACTTTTGTCATTTTGCTTTTTTTTTATCTTTAAGTTAAATTTCTTTTTATACATCACGCCATATTGGGAGCTTTTGAAATGGGTATTTTGTTGTTTTCATTTCTGAAGCATGATTGTGAAGTGTGGAGAGCTTCGAGTCTGATAATTGCAGCCGATATGGTTCCTGAGCCTGTCGACTGCCTCTAGCTGTCAGGGGGGGCAGAAATAGTGCCGGTGAAGAGTGTCTCCCGAGAGTGCACACGGGCTACAAGCGAGACGGGACACATCGGAGGATCGTTGCAATGTTTATTACCTAACCTGTCAAGAGACAGGAATGTTTTATGCATGTTTCCCGTTACTGCTGCCTTCTCAGACTTATAAATGCAACACGCAAATGAAACTGACGCGCATCGCTGTACTGTTACTGTACAGGTTAACCTTTACCATTTAATCTACTGCATGAATCTTCTTTTTTATGCCAGCAAAACTTATATACTTTTCTAATATACTGATGTATGTATTTTTAAAGAAATATATACTTACCTCCGCAGTTGCGCAAAGAAGTATGCCAGAATGTTCAGAAAGTACCCACGAAATCCGCAGCGAATGACAGTTTTAAAGGGCGCACTTTCATGGAGAGTACAAGGCGGTCCGCGGGGAAATTGGTTTATATCCTCCTGCAGCGCGTTTGCTGTGCAGACTGGGAAAGGCAAGGGGAGCAAGCGGCAGCCTTCGGGCGGCGGGGGGACGCGCGGTGCGCGTCAGCAGCCCCCAGGCACGAGCCGGGACGCACGGGGGACGCACAGGGGGCATGCACGGGGG
>JAODKM010000032.1:23554582-23570655 GCA_026780845.1 Petrocephalus sullivani
ACGGGGGGACACACGCACAGGGGCATGCACAGAGATATGAATGGGGGGACGCACGCACAGGGGCATGCACAGAGACATGAACGGGGGGACACACGCACAGGGGCATGCACAGAGATATGAATGGGGGGACGCACGCACAGGGGCATGCACAGAGACAGGAACGGGGGGACACACGCACAGGGGCATGCACAGAGACATGAACGGGGGGACGCACAGGGGGATACCGTGCTCTTTCCTTTTCTCTCTTTTCTGCTTCTTCCGTTTGGCATTCCTGTCACACTGCCGCAAGCCATCCCCTGGAGTTATGCATGCAACACAGCTAACTTTTTATCCTCTATATTTATACGAAACAAGCTGCAGTGCACTTAAAATTTCCTTCGGATACAGTTCTAGCTAGTTCCTCCTAAACCACCCCAACCCCCATGGGTTTGCGTTTGCCCACAAAACAACGACAACAGTAACAGCGAATAAGATGATGATCATGATGTCAAAAAAACAGATGGCATTTTTGAACGCTAACCCTTATTAATCTGTCGTAATATTAACCTTAAAATCCAGAATTGCCAGTAATGAAGAACACATGGACCATGATCATCAGAAAAGTAAGGGGAAGTACTGGAAGATTCCTTTCAAAAGTTGCTTTTTTAAAATTGGTCACACCTCTACCCCTTGATTTTTGACTCTTGGATGAGATGATTGCGCTTATGTCAAGGTTATCTCAAGGTCACTCTTTCTGGACATCCTTCTTCTGACTACATAAAGGTCGGCTATATTACTTTCTTAATGCTCGGTTTTGTAAGTGTCGACAGACAGTTTTCTTTTTTGATTTCTTGTTCCCCCCACTGAGACGCGCCTGGATGCCATAAACCACCACCGCTAGGAAGGTGGTCCGAGGTGATCGGGGATTGTTAAAAAAAACGTGGGTACCACGGGACTTCAGGAGAAAGATGAAGATGTGTTTATTACACGAGCCACAGGAAATCCTCACAGAAATGTATTTTTCCACATTCTTAACTCAACCGGGAAACACTGCATTCGAAATTTTTATCTTGTATTTAAATTTATCTCCCGTGATATGGGCTAAGCTGGTATGTTGCTACTATGGCATAGTGACATATGACAGAGCCTGGCATCCACATCGTCTCTGGTTTGCGTCTGAGGTCAGTAATATCACCAAACAGAGACACGTGTGGAAATGAACTTATCCTCAGAACATGCAAGGCAATATCACCTTTCTCTCCACATTACTGTCATAACAAATGCTATTATCTTACATGTCAGTCAGGGGCAGACCATACAGCGCAGGACTTTCCTGCCAAGGTGGGCCCAGAACGACTGCTCCGCAAAGGCTGGAGGGTGTCTTGGAAAGACACACTGTTGGCCCTTTACAAACACACAACAGGAGTGGCATTGTGTGCAGTGCATTCCTGCTCACCAGTGTAGGAATGAAGGCACCCACGGAGCTCAGAGCTACATAAGGGCCTAGATGTCCTGCATTGTCTGCTTTGTGCCAATCTACCCTAGTACCACCATGGCGAGTCCTACATAAGGACATTGTTCACACTGCCCGAACAAGTGCCTTCAGAAAAATGGTCCACATGCAGGAGTTTGGCATGTCATTTGTGTCCGTGTAAGAAATACTGATAATGTCATTATTATTATTGTTGTTGTTATACTGCATGTACAGAAACATAACTGGTCAATATGGATGTGCTACATGGCCTGTATATATAGAATCTATGTTATACCATATATAAACAAAAAGCTCATGGATCCATCAGTATGCAATCAGCTTGCAGGTTTATCTCAAGACTCTCAAATTTCTCTGTACCTGCTGTCCGCTAGCAAAACCAGCCTGCCAGGCAGATTCTTTCTAATCAGCATTCCGACCGAATGGGGCTTAAAGGAAACATTTGATCTGCTTCGGTCCAGTGCTGTGGAACAGCTTGGCTGTTGGCACACGGACTTAGCGCTCAGAATAATTCCCGCACACTCCTGTCCTGACAAGCCAGCCTGGTGCCGAGTGAAACTAGTAACCCTGCGAAGCAGTCAGTCTGATGTGTCTCCTTAAATGTGATTTCATAAGCAAGCCATGATATCTGACAGTAAGCTCGTAAACACACCTGAATGTCCTGACCAGAGAGTAAAAGTTCCGAGGAATAATCCCAGGAGATCGTGTAGGTTTGATGCTGATGACTGTGGTAGGTGCTTGTCATGGTGTTGTTCATAACGAGAAGCATAGTGGTAGTGGTGTCCATTGGCTGTAGCTGCCCCTCTCTTCCACCACATACTGCCCTCTGCTACCACACAGGGCAGCACAGTGATAGATGGCAGTATTGTAGGATCTACAGTCTGCTAAGGCAATCAAGAGTGGAAGAGCAAAAAGCAAGCGCTTTGCCATGCTTTATTTCACTGGACCCCATTACAAATTAATTGTTTTACTAGTGAGAACATAGAACAACTTAACAAGGCAAATTGATGGAACTACGTAAATGAATGTTTGAGGCTGTACGTGTGACAAACAAGGTGTCACGCCCAGCCCCGCCCTGCCTGTCTGTTCCCTGTGTTTCCCTCAGGCGTGACTCCTAATCAGCCGCACCTGAGCCCTGTTAGTCTTGCCTCGTGTTCCTCGTGTAACTGATCACCGCTGCCTAGTGTTTGCTCCTTGATTAGCTCCCTATATAGTTGTGTGTCAGTCTCGTGAGCCGTCTTTGTGAATGCTCCTTGTCGTGTGGCTTTGTTTCCTGTTTGTTTCCCTGCCTGTGAATAAACGCCCGGTGAGGGGTTTCTGCCTAACAGCCTGGGTCGTTCCTCCCCGTCGTGACGTGACACACGGTAATTTACCCCCTTTTTTGTTAAATGATATTTCTAAGAATAATTACGCTGTATTATAATTAATTTTATCTTCAGCTTAGGTTCACATGTAAAATATGCTTGTCTGGTATTTACTTATTTCAGTTTTATTTATTTATTTATTTATTTATTTATTTTCAGAAAATGCCTAGAAAAGGCAAATACTCTTGATGCTAAATGGTAGTTAATGAATATAATTTTTTCACATTTGATTTAAACACTGGTTGTGAATTTAAATACAGGATTGGAGAGCTATATTTTATTTACATTGTAGCAGTCAGTCTGCTTTTTTGCATGCACGTTTAGTCATAGTCACTGCACTGTATGAATGTCTTTAATTAGTAGTTATAGGCACTTTTAAAGCACTATGTAATCGTTCACTTCCACACTTAGGTCATTCTTTTGGCATTCATTGGGGCTGAGTCAGCTTTGCCTGGAATCCCAAAAAGTACTTTGTTGCTATTCTCATTAAAGAATCAGTTATATTTGTTTCAGTTTTATCTTGCTCATGGGCAGATCGATAAAGCAGTTTTTTTTCCATATTACAATTATTTAAAAAAAAATCACAGGTTATACTCTAAAATCAAAATCTTGGCCACTGATGCTTCTGAGAGGATGCAGATATGAGCTCCCATTAGTGGGATAGATATGCAGAATAGATTATTTTGCTATGGGTTTATTTGCCATGTGTTTGACTCTGCCTCCATCCCTATAAGCCAGCACTATAATCTGTACCTGGCCTTTAGAAAGCTAACATACCTCAGGCTATAGAATTTTGAAATAATGAAGATTAAATGTTAGGTGCAAGAACGAAATGCGTTAGTAACTTGAAACATGCAATCAGCACACACTTTTATTTGGAGTGACAGACACATTCAGAATGCAAGCTGTATGATCTGTTCACAACGGGTACAATACAATGGTAACAATGGTAGTTACTGTGCACAGTGGCTGGTTAGTGCTGGTGTTGAAATGTATACATAGCAAGTTCAAATTCTTAATTTTGTGGCATAATATGCTGACTGGAGAAGTCAAATATGGGTAGTTTTGTGACCATGGTGGTTTTGTCAGAATACAGGAAGTGGTTAAGAAGTTCTGATGTTGTTGGGAAGTCAATTCAGCCATGTAGAGGAGATGGGACAAAGAGACTGAATGTCGCCCCCTAGAGGTAGCTCGAAAAATACCATTGTTGACACACCACAGTACACAACAATGAAATGTGACCTCTGTATGTAACCCAGGTGTCATGGCAGCAGACGGTGAATTCAGCATCCCGGAAGCAGCGCTTGGGAGTGGTTCTTTGCTGGAAAGGGATTCAAACTAACAACCTTTCAAGAAGAAATGCATCGCTCTAACCTTTTGGCCACCACCGATGCTTCTTCCAGGTCAAAGGTCAAAGAGTAATTTGTTGGGATGAAGGTTTTTTAGGCAACTTGTTTCTATGGTAATCAATTCGGTTTTCCAGTCTTCTGTGTTGGGGTATATTCTAGCAAGATGCCATAAGCAGAGCTGAACAAGCTGGACATTGACATCTGTAAGCATGACTAATGGATTTTTCATTTGTCAGGAGGGATCTTCTGAGGAAAATGAGTCTTTGAAAGATATATCGCTAGATTCCAAATAAGATGGCAGCTCAGCGCTCTGCCTGAAGTTACGCATGTATCTATGGCTGTATGGATGCTTTGAAGTCCCGGATCTGCAGATTTTAAGCCTGCCAGACAATAGACTGGCAGCTCCAAAGCTTTCTTAATCCAGTACCTGAGTATGGAGCGGGCTACAGGTGGGTAACGTTGCACGTCTGTCACTGCAGGTGATGGATCAGCTGCTGAAGGTATATCTGAGGTTGGTCGGAGATGATGAATAGATTACAGGTGGCTGCCAGTTTTCTGCAGATTTATATTGTTATTTGAGTTGAGTTTGGTCTTCGTTGTGGCCCGCTGGGATAGATTCCACACATATAATCTTACAACAGTGAAGTTACTATGACTGATCACAAATGTTTAGTTTGACCCACACATTAATTAATAAAGGCTCAGTGACTATCCCAGTAAGCTCACACTGCCAGACTTGTGGCTTAGATTCCCAGTGAAGTTTGCATGTTCTTGGCATGCTAGTGTAGAATCCCTAGCAGAAATCTGATTCCCTCCTGTACTACAGAAACATGCGATGAGGCATTGGCTGTGCTGTGGTTACCTGAGGCATCTGGCATCCCAGGCAGCATGTGTCCTGCCCCGTGCCCCCTGGGATCAGCTGCAGGTTCTCCATCACCTAGTACTGCATAAGCAGTTAAGGAAGATCTGTACATGCATTACCAAGCACAGAAAACAAAACTAGTGCAATTATCAAGAAATATACCAGAAAATCCTCTGTGCTCCTTAAAATAACAGTACTGTCATTTAATACCCTGTGTCTAGACACATCAGCTACACAGTCACTGACTTTCAACTAGCCAAAATGAATGTTTGAATGAGTCACTCTGCTGTCTGCATGGACTGCCTGGTACAAACAATGGCCCCTGGCTGCCTCGCCACGTACGATCACACACACTCCCCATCTTTACGCTCCCTACCCCCAAAAGTAGCCCACTGCTCACCCCATAACCAATAATAAATACTGTACAAAATCAGACTGCTGCCTGCTGACTCACTGGTACTGCTGATGAATGGCGGCTGAAAAATAATGTTCTCACTTTCAATAAGACGATTTAGTTCAGCATGGAAGACATAACAGAGCTAACTTAAAGGGCTATCGTTTTAGCCACGGTACACTGCGTGTTAAATAGCCACCCTCCTTGTGGTAACTCTGCCATTATCATTAGCTAATTTCACCTGCGTTCATAAATGCAGCACGAGGAAGAAACGTGGCCGTAGAACGTAAGACAAACAAACGTAGCCATAAAGCAATTGTTTTATTGGTGTGTTTTCACCATAACTTTGTGAACAGCTAGTTTGTTCAACACTACCTGTCTCGTATGGCTCAGATTTACCAAGAGGTTAATGGGTTCCCTTCCTCATAACAGCCTAAGCGTTCTGAAAGCAGTCCAGCGTAATGCAGGTCCCGCATTATCCTGCTCACTGTGAGCCCATGATGCCACCACCACCACCACCACCATCAGCAGCCTCGGGAGCCGATGGAGGCCCCGCTGCGGCAAACCTCTCACTCATTTTGGCACGTTTGGCAGCGTCTGCCTGAAGAGCCAGTTCCTTTTTTTCCCCGCAGTTTCTCTGTGCCTTCTTTGCATTTCCTCTCCACTGCACACCAGCACAGAGCCACAAAGGGGAGGTGTCTACAGATATGATTGGGCCAGCCCCATGTCAGTCAAGAAAAGAACCAATGGGCCACAGATCAACGTGTTTCATTGGCCGGTGGTAAGTAAATAAACTCCTGCACTGACTTTTTTAATGCATGCATTAGGCAGGCACAGATAGATAGATTAGATTAAATTAGATTAGATTAGATTAGATTAGATAGATGGTACTTTATTAATCCCTCGGGAAGGTTCCTCCGGGAAATTTAGTAACCAGAAATTTAGAAATTTAGGGACCAAAGCGAAAGGGGGTGGTGTGTAAAAATGTGATTGGGCTTCCAATCTACGAGTTTTTGGGCCGGTCAGACCAATAAATAAATAAATAGTGTCGGCCCAGCGGGGAAATGCCCAGTGTGCCAGATGCTCAGCCCGTCCCTGGCTGCCTGGAATGTGGTTATTGTAGTCTGTAATGAAAAATGCACATATCAACCAATCACTTGAGCAGAAAGAGTCACAGTCACAGAGTGGTCAATTAGTTCGTTGAAACAAAATCCTGGTCTGGATTTTTACTTTCTGGACCTGAAATTGACACTGATGGGGCTGCACACTTATGCAACCAGCATACTGTACTTTTTAATAGCATTTTATTTTTCCCCCTAACAGATTTTTTTTAATTGAATTGTACAGGTTATATCTCACATTAAAAGTGGGGAAACGTTTTTAAGTGATTTATTGTGGTTATTTTTTACATCACAGAAACCTGGCAGTGTAACAGGGGTGTGTACGTTTTTTATATCCACTATAACAATAAGAACAAGTCAAAACAATTTGTCTCAAGCAGGAAAACAAATAAGTTGAGCTTGGAAGAGTCACCCTGCGGCATCTTATTATGCAATGTGGGGTAGAGAGTGTGTGTCAAGTGGTGATCCGGTGGGCTCATGCCTGGGGCTGGGGGGCTGGTTCTCGCGCTGTCTCGCGCTGTGTGCAGTAACTGCATGCTCTCCCTGTACTTTTCTGAGAGAATCTGGCTTCCCTCTACCCTCCAAAAGCATGTGGATTGGTGTGTCTACATTTCCCTTTGAATGTACCTTATAATGGACTGGCAGCCGGTCCATGGTGTCTCCTATGCTTTGTGAGGTCAGCTTTAAGCACCATGCACTCAGTGTACTTGGGTAAATTCATTCCTTCAGTTCCCAGCCACTTATTCAGGGCAGAGTTACAAAGGGCCTGGAACTAACCCCAGGCAGCACAGGGTAAAGGCTGGGGATAACCTGAATGGGATGCCAGTCCATCACAGGGCAAACACTCGCACACTATGGGCTAGACATGCCAATTAGCCTGACTGTGGGGGTAACCAACAAGACAGAGGGAGGAAATGTGAATTCCTACAGAGTGCAAGCAGGATTCCAGAGCCTCACGCTGAGGGCGTGAAGTAACAGCTCCAGTCGCTGAGCCGCTGTGTTGCATGCCAGGGTAAGTGATCAGGGAAAACAGATAATGTTGGGCAAACATTATAGCTCACAGCTGACACGTCTGTGGTCTTTGTAGTGTCACAATACTGTGCCTTATCGCTATGAAAACTGTACTCTGAAGAACAAAAAAAAAGCAAATTGGCAAGTGCTGGAACTTAACCTTCAGACATCGTGTTTGCGCTGCCAGTGGCGCACTGAGCTGTACACGGCTGCCATCTAGTGGTCAACGTGATGTGAGCACATTCGGTCTGTGCTGGTCTTTCCCTGGTTCTCTCGGTCTCATTATTAGGGGAAAGGTACCTCAGTATCCCGCATTCACAGAAAACGTGATTTATGTGAAATAGGTCAAAAGTAGGCCAGCACCACGCGCACTAGTGTATTTGCTCAAAAAAATTAAAGGAACGATTTGAAAACATCAGATTGACGTTTGATGGAAATTAAAATTATAAACCTACAGAGGGCTGAATTCAAGACAAAGTAAAAATTATGGGGCAGCCCAGTCCATTTTGCTGAAATTTCATTGCAGCAACTCAAAATCAGTAGTTTGTATGGCCCCCACGTGCTTGTATGCATGCCTGACATCGTCGGGCATGCTCCTAATGAGACGACGGATGGTGTCCAGGGGATCTCCTCCCAGATCTGGACCAGGGCGTCACTGAGCTCCTGGACAGTCTGAGGTGCAACCTGGCGGCGTCGGATGGAGCTCCATGGTGCCAGGCAGTGAGCACAGGGCCCACTAGAGGATATTGGGGCCTCAGGCCACCCTCATAAAGTCTGTGTCTGTTTGGTCAGAGACACAAGTGGCCTGCTGTGGTCTTTTTATAGGGCTCTGGCAGTGCTCATCCTGTTCCTCCTTGCCCAAAGGAGCAGATACCAGTCCTGCTGATGGGTTAAGGACCTTCTATGGCCCTGTCCAGCTCTCCCAGAGTAACTGCCTGTCTCCGGGAATCTCCACCATGCCCTTGAGACTGTGCTGGGAGACACAGCAAACCTTCTGGCAATGGTCCGTATTGATGTGCCATCCTAGAGGAGTTGGACTACCTGTGCAACCTCTGTAGGGTCCAGGTATCGCCTCATGCTACCAGTAGCGACACTGACTGTAGTCAAATGCAAAACTAGTAAGAAAACAGTCAGAAAAGCTAAGGAGGGAAAAATGTCAGAGGCCCCCACCTGTTACACCATTCCTGTTTTGGGGGCCGTCTCATTGTTGCCCTTCTAGTGCACCTGTTGTTAATTTCATTAACACCAATGCAGCTGAAACTGATTAACAACCCCCTCTGCTACTTAACTGAGCAGATCAATATTCCAGAAGTTTCATTGACTTGAGGCTATACTCTGATTAAAATGTGTTCCTTTAAGTTTTTGAGCAGTGTATATGTCACGCCCACACGCGCAGGACGTAGCGGCTGCGATCACCCCCAATTAGCTCAGCTTTATAAGCATACCGATCGCTGCAGAATGTAAAAACTATTGTTGCCATGATCCGGAGCATGACCGAGCATTCTTTTGTCTCCTGTCTTTCCCGGTCCCTTTACCTGCTGCGTCTCCCCTGCTCGTCTCGCCTCTCCCGTCTTCCCGACCTACCTGACCCGTCTCCGTCGATCCACCCAACCTGCCGTCCCCCTGTCCTGTGCCTGCCTGTAGGACTGACTTCACCGGCTTTCGACCTTCCGCATCCGTCCCCGACCACTATTACCGCTTCCTGATTTGGATTTGTTTGTACCCGGTTCTATAATAAAACCCCTGGTTTCCTGCAACATGAGAACTGCCTCCTGTTTGCTTTCGGGATATCACAGTGTGTGTGTGTGTGTGTGTGTGTGTATATATACATATATATATATATATATATATACACAGTGTGTATACTGTATGATAAACAATGCAGTACATGCATACTACATATGCAGTTAGAAATACTGAACCTCCCAAAGATTGTAAGGGTTTACCAATGAAAGTTTTTTCAAAGAGCTAGGTTATGCTTTGGATGACTTCATTATAAGTTGACTTATATGTAAAATCAACAAAGAAAATGTATGATGTAGTATTTGTAAGTTTTAATTTTCTAAAGTGAAGCAAAAACATGATTAAGCCTTTGGGAATTCAATAATGATCCTTAATTGGCTTTTACTGTGACACATATATAAACCCCACCAGTGAAGGTGAGTTGCAATCATGGGTAAGACTAAGGAGCTTTCACAAAAGCTAAGAGAAAGGGGGGATTATTTCATTGCACCTGAAGGACATTAGTTATAAGATGATCTCCCAAAAGTTGAACATTCCAAGAGGCACTACTGGGCGCTTTATAAGGAAGTTTAAAACTTGGGGCACATCGACATACCTGCCTAGTTGAGGGAGAAAGCCCAAAGTTGCATCAAGAGCCCTTAACAACTTAAGTGCAACTAAGAAAAACTCCTGTGTTACTGAGAAACACGCACAGGATGGCCTGATGAAGGCCAAGACAAGTGCTTCACTGGCACATATAAGATGCACACAGAATAAACAAGGACTTCATAACCACACTCCAAGATGCACTCCACTCTTGGCCAGAAAGGTCAACTAGAATATGCCAGGAGAAATTTGGATAGGCTGCAGAGTTTTGGGAAGCAGTTCTATGGACTGATTAAATTAAATTGGAACTGTTTGGACACATGGAGCAGCAGTATGTCTGGCATGAGAAAGGCCAGGCTCATGACCAAAAGAATACTATCCCTATAGTCAAATGTAGAGGTGGGTCACTGATGTTGTTGGGATGTTCTTCTGATGCAGAAACTGGCTGTTTTTATGATATAACTGGCCTCATGGAAATACCTGGCCATTTTAAAGAGGAACATGATGTCTTCTTTTCAGAAATTGAATATTTGTGATCATTGGAATTTCCAGCAAGACGATGATCCCAAGCACACCTACAAGTTAACCAGAGCTTTGTTGAGAAATAGATCCTATATATGATGTCCTGGAGTCCCTCGATTTAAATCCCATAGAAAATCTTTGGTGTGATTTAAAGAAGGCAGTTGCAGCATGAAAGCAATCAAACATCAAGTGTAAGAAGCTTGTGACCACTAACTAAAAACGCTTATTATAAGTTATAAAGGCTAAAGGGTGCTTCACAAAGTACTGAAGCTGGGGGCTGAATGACAGTACAGGTTACATTTTTCATTTGAACTCAAACCTAAATTCATCTTCTCAATAGCTCCAAAAAATCCCAATAAATGCTTTGTTGTTTAATGAGGCTTTTTATCATATTTCCCTTAACCTTGATTTATACCACTGTAATGCATCTGCCAGCCCTCACGCATCTGTCGTGACACGCACGCTTTCAGACCCTAACGCTTACGCGAGAAATCTCACGGCAGAGCTATATTATTCTATTATAAGCCTAAGATTAGCTACATCAGAAGCATTGGGTAGTTTGCAAATCTTACAGGCTATTGACAGGGTGACAAAACTCTTACATACATACAGTATAAATGTGTGTGCAGACTTGTCTCGAATTGAACATCTCACGCCAGCCAGCTGACAAAAGTTGGCAGCCCTGTTTTTGTGGTGAGGGGAATCATATTCATGTTTCCAACTTTATAAGATACATTCTGCTGCAGTGTACCGAAATGTTGTTTCTGATCGGCACTGCATGCACTGTACTAAATGCGTGCTTTCTGGCGCTTTAATATTCGGATTGGTAGACGAGTCTTTATCTCACTAACATAGAATGGATATGTGTCCCTTTAAAGGAAAAGGGCGTCCTTTCTGAAAGTATCGGGTTTAAGGAAAGCGGAGGCATGCCGCGTTGGAGGCGGTCGCGCTCAGCTCCGGCAAAGCTTACAGACACCCAAACGGCACAATCGGACTCTCCCGGGGTAAAGAGTGGTTATAACGATCGGGTCATCTCTGATATAACGTTATATGACTAATATAAGACTATGATACTTTAAAATGTACGAGGTCACAAATAAACGGAAATATAATGAAATCTTAATCTAATAATCCACATTGTGCTGGTGCTGTTTACTGTGACGGGATCTAGGAAATTAAATGAAATGTTTTGTCACACTACTGAAAGAGCCCAAATTCGCAGTATCATATTGAGTTAATTGAAATGTGAAACTGGAATTTGCGTACCAGTTAGGGATGTACGCGTATAATTAATCCGAGACGTGGGGTCATTGTGTAAAGAGATTTAATGCTTTTTCTATCGGGAACAATAGATTTGTGCATAGTATATAATGTCCATAATTGTCCATTTCTGGGAATAGCGTTTTGTGGTACCTGGAGATGCAGAAGGTACCGAGGATCGTGGTGGTGGGCGCCGGAATTGCGGGAATCAGCGCCGCCAGCGCGCTTCGGGACTCGGGGTTCAGTGACGTCACTCTGCTGGAAGCCTCGGCAGAGATCGGGGGACGAATTGGGAAGTTTCAGCTGGGTAAGTGTGCGATGTCCCATTTGGGGTACTCATCAAAAATTATTCTGTGCAAAAATGGCCCTGAACTATTTTTAAAATGAACAGGTCGCACTTAGCTTACATTTCTTTTGAATAACCCTCTTCGGTTATTAAAAATAAATCTAAGATAAGTGCGACCTGTTTTCATTATTTTTTTCGTTGTATCTTCGTTGTGATCAGCACTCTGATACAGAACTTCATTACGGAAAGTGTTCCCGTGTTTCTGCATTTAATTTTTTAAAATTCTGGTCTGGTCAGCGAAAGGAGAAGCGAAACTTTATGCTTTTGTCATGTGAAATTTTTTGAGAAGAGAAAAAAAAACTTGTGACTGCCTCTTCCTTTTGATGAAAGTGTGTAGTGGACATAAATAAACTTCCTGGGACATAATGAAAAGATGATGTTTATATAAAACCACATATAAGTATTTGTTAAGCAAACCTTTTTGTTGTATGTGCTGTGTAAGTGGTAACAAAATGCTTCAACAGGAGCAGCCTGGATTGACACAGGAGCTCAGTACATCCATGGGACCAGTGAGACAAACCCTGTTTACTGCCTCAGCAAGAAATTCGGCATTTTAGACAATGTTCCTAAAAAGGAAGCGAGTTGGAGCATCTTAAGTGACAAGGGCAGCAGAATCGATGTGGACTTTGCAGGCCGTGTGTATGAAGCAGGAGAAATGGTCATCAGGAAGAGGTACCAAGATCACGAAAGAAGCATGGGGGAGCATTTTGCAGATGAGGCCCAAAAGCTGGCAGCGAGCTGGAACGGCAGCCCCGAGGAGAAACAGCTGATAGGCAGCATCCTGAGCATGGTTGGAAAAGACCTGCTCATAGACATTGGGGTCTCTGACCTCAACAGCGTATCGCTGGGATCGTGGAAGTACTTCGACAGCGATACTGACGAGGATCTCGACATTCAAGGGTATTCTGAGCACCACCTTGTTTTTGCAGTTCTGTGAAATTATGGTGTAATGGTACATTTTTTGAGCAATGCCACCGTAATTTGATTTATGTTGGGTCTATGGTTACGCTTTAGGAACATGTTTGATTTGCCATCAAAGCTACTGGAGGAGTTTCCAGTGGAATCTTTACTTCTGAAGAAGCCTGTGAGGAAGATTGAGTGGGATGGCTCCTTTGGAACAGGAGCAGAGTACCCAGTGCGTGTGGAGTTTGGAGATGAGGAGGAGATACTTGCCGATCATGTTTTAGTGACCATCTCCTTGGGTATGTGTGTGTGTGAGAGAGAGAGCCAGGCCTGTGACTTTAGCTTATTTTATCTCTCAATTAGTCTATCACAGGATGTGACTGGGTATCTGTGTCTGGTCTGGTACCTGCTCACCACAGATGAGTACTTTTTCGCAGGCTGCTTGAAAGCACAGGCCTCCACGCTTTTCAGTCCCCAGCTACCTGAGCAGAAGCTTCAGGCGATTGACAGTGTCAGGTTTGGCACGCTCACCAAGATCTTCCTGGTGTATGAGGAGCCTTTCTGGAAAGAAGATGTAAGTGAAATCAGTCTGCTGTGGGAGGATGAGTCTCCTGCCTCTCTGGATGCTGAGCCTGCCCAGTGGATTAAGCACCTACATTTCTTCACAGTCATGAAACCCAAGGAGAAGTAAGCTATTGGTTCCTTATCACCTTTTATATCTGCCATTGTATTATACTGTAGTACATACCATTTCCCAGAGGTGGACAGTTCAGGTCCAGAAAGTAGAAATCCAGACCAGGATTTTGTTTCAACCAACAAGTTGCGCACTCGGTGACTGTGACTCTTTATGCTCAGCTGGTTGGTTAAAACAAAATCATGGTCTAGATTTGTACTTTCTGGACTTGAACTATGGATCTCTGCCATTTACAGTGTATTTGAGAGAAATCTCCCTCCCCAGGTTTGGCAATGTTCTAATTGGATGGTGCTCAGGACGGGTTGGGCAGCTGACCGAGACCATGAAGGAGGAAGAGCTCTCAGCAGCCATCACTGAGCACCTCCGAGCGTTTACTCGTGAGTGTCTCTGTACCGTCACACTGCCTGTAAACGCTCGGCACACAGGCATCAGCTAAACAGTACTAAATAATAAATGTAATACAGACTGTCCCTGTGTTAAGAAAGTTTGATTTATGGACATCGCGTACTTATGAGGGGACTGCCATAAATCCTGTTAATCTGAGTTAAATGCGATGATTTGTAATAACAAACGCACACACTACTTTGTGACGCTTGTGAAAACATTGCACGGCTCGGATTAAATACAGACTTAGGGAACGGATCTCGTTCGTAACATAACCTGGGGGCTCTGTAATGTTAACAAGTCAACAGAATGAATATTGAGTTTGTGAGACGGTTTAGATGAAATGAATGTCATTGACAGTGATGTGATGGAATGCCCCTCTTGTGGTCGGCCAGGGAACGCGTCTCTCCCTGCGCCGAAGAGCATATTCCGCACCCAGTGGGACAGTAACCCCTTTACCCGGGGGGCTTACACCTACTTCCCCGTCGGCACTGATGCCCAGGTTTTGGACACACTGGCACTGCCCCTCTCCGGCACCAAGGCCACCGAACCGGTACGTCTGATGGCAATGACTGTTTATAGATGGCTCAGTATTTCACCTTCGTCCTATTATATATGTTACGTGTCCTGTTTGTTTTGATGGCAGCTACAGTATGCAAACATGCAGGTATTTATAGCCCCACTGCGTTTATAGTGTCCCACTGTGTTTCAGTGTAACAAAATGGAGCACCTGTACGGACTGTTTGCAGGACTTGCGGGTGTTGTTTGCTGGAGAGGCTACCATGAAGAACCTGTACAGCACAGTGCAGGGGGGCCTGCTGTCTGGGCAGAGGGAGGCTCAGAGGCTCGCCCAGCACTACCGAAAGGCAGCACCTGCTTTCTCACACTGCTCGCTCTCTCCTCAGCACCATGGAGAGCCTCTGCACCCTCAAACTGGCCTCTGATGTCATTCAGATACTCTCTGATGCTTTGCTTTGCTTCAGTGTAAACTACTGATTCAAGCTAAAACTGCTTGTCAGGTTCACTGGACAGCTGACTAATGTTGTTAGCTTATTTCATTTCTAGAAGGGAAACTATGCTAAGATAAACATAAAATTTCAATATCAAAAAGTACTATTCTAATATATTACTATTAATATTAGCTATGTAAAACAGAGCATTTTTTTCTGGTTAATTTAACTGGTTAACTGTTTATGCAAGTTATTACTAAACTAATAATCAAAACTAATACTATTTTTTTTTCTAAACAGTATTTTGTTTTCATTAAGCTGTTTTCATGTTCACAAGCACTGATACAGCAATATTGTATCCTAATTTGAAGGCGGTTTAATGGCCAGCATTACTAGTGACGTGCAGTGAGTGAATTTATTTTTACTTTTAGAGGTGAGTTGAGGTGTGGGGGCTGTAGTGTGGGTGGCACGGTGGCTTCACACTCTCAGGGTTGGAGGTTCTAATCCTTTCTCTGGCCTCTTGTGTGTGCTCTTGGCTGGCATCCTGTCCAGGGTATACCCCTCCCCCCCATGCAGTCTGGGATAGGCTCCAGACTCCCTCCCCAAGGTTGCCAACTTTGGTCAGTTGGCTGGTGTGTGATTTTCAATTTGAGAAAAAGCTGCACACGCATTCACATGAATGAAAGGCTTTTATTACCTAGTCAATAGTCTGCAGGGTTTGCAAACTACCACAACGCTTTTGGTTGACAGGCTTTTGAGAGCTAGTTAGATAAATAGATGGATAGATAGATTACTTATCTGGAGGGAAATGTAGGCATCCAGTAGCTCAGTGTACAGTAATGGACACAGAGAAGAAAAGAAGCCCTAGTGCAACAGTCAGTACCCTGAAAATGTAGAGTGTGTAGTGTGCATCTATGGATGCAGTGCAATGGTCAGTGCCCTGAAAATGTAGAGTGTGTAGTGTGCGTCTATGGATGCAGTGCAACGGTCAGTACCCTGAAAAACCTGTATGGGTCATATGATTATGAATGCACGGATAGAACATAAGAACATAAGAACATAAGAACTATACAAACGAGAGGAGGCCATTCGGCCCATCAAGCTCGCTTGGGGA
>JAODKM010000032.1:23581045-23596058 GCA_026780845.1 Petrocephalus sullivani
TTGATATACATTGATAAAATACATAGAATTAAAGAAGACAGAACAGAGAGAAAAGACAGAAAAAGCCAATTGACAATATAATTGACAATACATATCTTTCACATTCTTTTTCTTTAAGATTGCATTCGGTACATTCTTTTTCGGAATGACTTTGTGTGTAAAAAAAAAAAAACGTAATTTAATCCCACACTGATTGTATATTTAGCTCTTCTGGACTTCCCTGAGTATCAGATTCCCAGGTGTAATGTCTCCTAGTTACTGATTGTGCAGTGACACTCAGATCTAAGCAAACTGCTCCCCGCTCTGCGTGACGGCTCAGCGCTCACATACTAGCAGGTTTTTGTCCTTCGGCTGTTTCTCAGGGGGCCTTTTGGGGCCTGATGATAGGGCTGGCCCTGGGGTCTGCCCGAATGATCGCCGAATTCGCATACGGCTCGCCATCCTGTGGTGAAGAGGACCAGCGGCCGGCTTTCCTGAGGGACGTGCACTACCTGTACTTTGCTCTCATCCTGCTAGGAATCACTGGCCTGGTCATTGCTGTAGTGAGCCTCTGCACCCCGGCCATTCCTGACCAACACGTGAGCACATCCCCCGGCACACCTCACATGCCAGACCGGCCGTCTTATACGGAAGAGTTCACATTTTCACATTCTCACTTAAGTCACAGTTAAATGGGCATTTTATGCTATTAAGTTATTTATTTTGTTAAGATTTAACTCACTGAGCATGCTTGCTTGGAATGAATATATGGTGATGGCCAGGACAGGGGCAAATGACGAGGAGACTCTGTTCGGGGAGAAAGACAGATTTTTTATTATGGCTCTTAAAAGAGGTAATGCGGGCGTTAGCAAACACCGGAAGCCTTAGAACGGTAGAAACACAAGGAGGTCAGATGCCCGACTGCCGAGTACACACACAGTGGGAGATTCATGCAAAGCTAAGGACACGCATGGATCAGACAGGGTTCACATAAGACAGAGGTAAACATACACGCCACACTTGGGAAATACAACAGCTAACAATAACAACAGTGCTACAAGGTCTATTTACAATGGCCCGTGAGCCTGCTGGGATATGCTACTCCCCAGCTGGCACTGCAGTATTCTAAGGAGGGGTGTAAATGAAGCCGGGAATTCCTCCATAAAAATCGGTTTCTTAAGGGCGGCGTGGTGGCACTGTTGCTAGCACCGATGCCTCACACCCCCAGTGGATTTGATTCCGGCCTCTTTTTTCTCCAGTTTTCTCCCGGTACGGCGATTAAAAATATGCAGTTTGGTGTATTGCAGCCTGTAAATTGACTGTAGTGTCTGGTTGTTTTTGTGAGTGTGCACCTTGCAATGGACTGGCATAGGGCCGTGGGTGTCACTGCACTGGATAAGCTGATGGATGTACGGATGATTATATTTGCAAAACCTTAGATACTTACTGTAGATAAAATATTCAGCCATCCAGCTTCTCACCACTTCCCCAGTACAGGTTCACAGGGGAGGCCCAGAAGCCTGTCCGAGGTGGCACAGGGCACAAGGCAGAGGTACGCAGCGGATGGGCTGTCCCACTAAGACGCGTGTCTCATATTTCGCCACAGCTTGTTCGTCTGACTTGGTGGACAAGACACAGTCAGGAAGAGCGTGTCGAACTTGAAGACCCCTGGTCGCTGTCAGTAGCACCTGAGCACAAGACACAAGAGACATGTGAGCGCACTGCAGAGACTGCCCCCTGCTGGAGACGGGCAGGCCTGTGGCTGTGCGGCCTGTCTGCGCAAAGCCAGGCCGACCTCAGCCCCGAAGAACGACTGGCTCTGGAGATGAAACTCAGCAGCATCAGAGAGCAGCCTGTCTGGAAGAAAGTGTGTAATATCAATGCTCTTATATTACTCACTGTCAATGTGTTCCTGTGGGGTTATTTTGCCTAACCTTGTCGTCCTCGTTACTCATGTCAGACACTGCAGGCAGCTGCGCTTCACTGCCTTTTTTATAATGGCGACCATTAACTAGGTATGCTGCATATGTATGAAAGCACTTCATGCAGCTGTGACCCGTAGTCCCAGATTTTAACAGCTGGTTCATGCAGTGACACATGTGATATATAAGTATATGATATTTATAGTACGGCGTATGAAAAATGGATGTATGTTATGTGCAGAGAAGTGAAAGCTTCAGTACAGCGGTGTATAAATAATATTCACTGGTGACACAAGTGTCACACGTCTGACACAATGTAGGGCTTGGTGAAATGTGCAACGCATCCTTCAATGCACTGCTACAATGTTAATACAGCTGATTAAAATATCAGTTTGCAGCCCGGGTCACATGGGTCAATGAGAATTTACACCAATTTTTTATGGCAAAATAGCTTAAATAATTTTGTGGTCATTTGTTTACCAAAAAAAAAATATATACTGTGTTGCGGTAAAGTGTCTATATGATCATGTGCGCATCTGCAAACTGCGCTGGAACAAAGAGTTTTTTTTCCAGATAATTTCATCTCCCTCATGTAGAATTACTTAAATACCATCATTATGGTACGCAGTTTACCCATTAAAACCAATGAGTTGTTCATTTTAAGAGACCTCTCAATTTTTCTTTTGAGTAGTTACTATTGCACTTTAATAAGACAAAGGTATTTATCTTATTACTCGATTAATCGATGGAATAATCGACAGAATACTCGATTACTAAAATAATCGATAGCTGCAGCCCTAGTATAAACCCATTACAAGGCATTCTCAAATACCATTCACACAGGCAGAAAATTTGGTAACTCCAATTCACCTTAGCATGTTTTTGGACTGTGGGGGGAAACCAGAGGACCTGCAAGAAACCCCACAATTACACAGAGAGAACATGCAAACTCACATGGAGTCATAGCGGAGACCATAGTCTCAGAGGTGTAAGGCAACAGGGTGAAGCACTGCATCACCACTCTGCCCTGACTTCTGAATTGTATTAGCAAGTTCTACAGGAGAATGTCAGAATGTAAGTCTGTGAACATAAGCTCAAGAGAGAGCGAGGCATGCAGTGAGACAACGACATGTGATGCGAGCCATCCGTGTGGAGAAGGTCACCAGCATCCCTAAGCTAGAGCTGTCCTGTAAGCAGAGGTGGGTAACCCAGGTCCAAAGAGTAAATATACAGACTAGGATTTTGTTTCAACCAACCAGTTGAGTTTTAAGAGAGCTGAGGTCTGGATTTTTACTCTTTGGACCTGGATTACTCACCTCTGTCTATAAGGATGATACCTGCACAGGGCTGCAGGACAAAAATTATTATTATTATTAATAATAATAATATTATTTAGATGTTTAAATGTCTTTCAGACATAGCATATTCAGAGCCAATGGGACTTGACAGTTTTTGGTAATGCTTTTGGAGCACGAAGTTTTATTATTTTAGTTTTTACGCACACAACTATGGAAACAACACACTAACAATTGGGATTACACGTTTCCTGCCTTGTGCCGTTATCCTCCACTACAGGCTCGGATTTTTCTGAATCTATTTGGGGGGGGTGAATCCTGGGCTCAGCACAGGCATCAACTGGCACTGCTGGTATACAGCATACTGTACAAGGGTTTTCTGCATTTGATTGTGTGCTTTTCCTCTGCGACCCGCGCTGCGTTTTCCTCGCCGATCCAGCATGATCCACGCCGCGTTTTCTAGCCGATCCCCGGAGATCAGCGCCGCGTTTTCCTCGCCGATCCAGCATGATCCGCGCCGCGTTTTCCTCGCCGATCCAGCCCGATCCGCGCCGCGTTTTCCTCGCCGATCCAGCCCGATCCGCGCCGCGTTTTCCTCGCCGATCCAGCATGATCCGCGCCGATCCCCGAAAGTCCGCGCCGCGTTTACGCGCCGATCCCCCACTGACGGCGTAGGCCGGATCTGAGCGGACTGTTACGGCCGGTGTGTTGATCGCTATCGCTTGGCAAATGCAAAGTCATCGCGCAGTGACTGGAGTGGCATGGAGACCCGCAAGGCTGGCGCCGGGCTGCTGCTCGGCCACGCCACCACCCTCAACCTGCACACGGGCAACCTGGTGAACCGGAGCCGCCTGAAGAGAAAGTGCCCGTCCTCGCCGAGCGAAGAGGTAGGGGCGCCGGAGGCCCGCGGCGCGGCGGGTACCAGGGCGGTATCAGCCCCTTCCAGGCCGGCTCCGCGGATACAGCGGCTGCTGTCACATTGGGGCCAGGCCAGCCACCACCTACCTCCAGGGTCGCTCGTACTGCCCGCCATGTGCTCCTGTGCTGCTGAATGTGGCGCTTTCTGTGCAAGGTGGAAGGTCTGAGTTATGGATTAAAGAATTATAATTAAAGAAGAATTAACACCAAATGGTTTTAGTTTCCCCATGGTGACTGGGTGCCGAACCGGCCTCCTGTCCCCCACAGGCTTGTTGATTTCATGAGTTGATAACTAACCGCCAGAAATGTCCTTAGTCATGATCTGTAGGCATGTATATTCATATAATAGATTTTTTTTCTCCCCTGTCCTGCCTTTGTGTACATAAAATCTTTCTTTGTAATCGGGCAGCTAAGCAAGAGAGTTCTTATTTGTGATGCATTATTGTTTTAGCTTCAAGACTGTATCCAAGCCACCCTGAATGAATGGTCAGCCACAATTCCCACTGCTTGGGACAAAGTAAGTTTGCAGCCGTCGTGTTCCTTTTTGGCCACTCGTTTTCCCTGACTGCTTGTCTAGTGGAGAGCCTTAGTGAGCCTGGAGCCTAGCCCAGAAAGCATGGGTCACGCTGGATGGTATGTTAGTCCATCACAGGACGCACACACACACACACACACTTGGACAATTTACCCGTGAACACAAGGAGAACTTCACTCCCAGAACCGAAGAATGGCATCAAAGCCAGAGCCTGGAGGTGTTTGACCAGACTGGTATCCACTGAAGCCAGCCACATACTTTTGGACTGTGTTTGGCAGAAACCCATGAAGCTCCATACACAGAGATCTGGGGGGGTGCAGTGCCAGCCTCGGTGCCCAAAGCAGGGCCTCATTGCTGTGGCCACAACGTAATACTCTACAGCCAATATTTAGTAATGGACTTCATTTCTCAGCAGTTAGTAACTGAACTAAGTTACTGATGTTACTTACCAGTAGTTATAATGTTTATATTAACATTCATAGCATTTGGCAGACTTCCTTAGCCAGAATGATGTGCCTAAAGACTCCTTTAGTGATTCTAATAATCTGTTTATGGCTTTTACATGCCTGCAGGAACTCCAAAATGAGGTAACGAGGCAGCTGGGCGTGGATTTAATATACAAACTGTTCTTTATAGGGCTCACTTAAAAAACCTTCAGTGTAATATCACCCAGTGTGTGATGTGTGATCTATGGTCTACGCAAATGTGCGCTGAAAGGGGCCCATTATTACCCAGTTTAGTTATGCTGTTTGTCTGGCCTTTTCCCCACCGCATTCTTTTGAAGCATTTGAGCAGAATCCCCTTCCAGGCATCTCGCACATCCAGGCAGGGTGCTCTGGGGGTGGGTGCTCGCTCCCCCAATCCACGGCGGTACGCTGGAATGCCTAGTGGAGCATTCCCAAGGAGACCCTAAAGCAAGCACGTTCTCACTCATCATTCTGTATTGCACGTATACTAATTAATATTATGAATGAATGTCACATTTATAAAGTGCTTTTCGGGATAGCCACTTTACAGAAGCAGTGGGGAGCCATTTCAGCCACCAGCACAGTGTAGCCCCCACCTGGATGATGTCGGCAGCCAGTCTGCGCCAGTATGCCCACCACACAGTAGCTGGTGGACAAGGGGCAGGAGAGAACTCACCAGTCAGATATAGAGGATGATAAGGAGGCCAGATTTGATAGGGCCACAGCCGGCAAATGTAATATTAATATTACACTTAATCTGGAATTTTATTAATTTTATGGCTTTTGTTGACTTGCCTAATGTATCTGTGGTTGCATCTGAATGATGTTTTTAGGCCTTGCCCAATACTCTGGAATGCTCTCTGGCTGAAGCTGCTGACACCATTGCACCAGAGGAGAGAGAGGAGCTGAAGGTATCTGGTAAGTGATTTACCAGTATGACCCCCCCCCAGGCTTTTGCCTGACTTTACCTGAGGATAATGTCCAAATTAGTCAGTATAGATGTGTTTTTGAGTCAAGTGTTGGCCATTTCCAGATGCTGTGAGGTACTACCTTTAGGCAGGTGTTTCTTCACACAGATCTCTATACTTGGGGAAATTATTTTGTATTATTTACATCAAGGCTGCCCAGCCCTGCTCCTGGAGAACCAGCACCCTGCAGAGCTCAGGTGTAGCCCTAATGTAGCCTGATACAGATAATCTGGCCTTTCAGGGGACACAGTTTTAGAGCATATTTACCTTCCACATAGCTGGCTGTAATACTGAGAGGCTATTGAAGAGCCTGATTACCTGGATCCGGCTACAATAGGGCTGCACCTGAGCTCTGCAGGGTGCTGGATCTCCAGGAGCTGAGCTGGGCTGGGCATCCCTGGCTTACATTCTCACACTATGCAGCAGTGCTGCTGTGTGGTATGTGTATGACTTGGTCTCTCTCTTCTTTCAGTGAAGCTCTTTCTCAGCCGGTCTGATGGTCCTTCCATCAGGGATGCTGCAGATTTGGGTGAGTGGACATTTTTCTTTAGGAGGACTTTAAAATGAAGCTCTCCTCTGCCCAGTTGACCTGTTCACAGTGCTGGCTTCTTCTGCGACCTCCAGGTGTGCTTGGTGTCCGTCTAGCATGAATGTGACCAGTCATTGACTTTTGTCCATAGCCTGCCAGTCGCTGGGTGTATCCCAGCTGGACTCTGTGATTATTGCCCCTCCTCCACTGGCTGAAGGAGAGAGCCTGTCTCTGGAACACCTTCAGCCCCTCTGGGGGGAGCTGCAGGCCTTGGTTCAGAGCCAGAAGATCGCTGCCATTGGCACTTCCGATTTGGACAAGGCTCTCTTGGAGCAGCTGTACAGCTGGGCTCAGGTATGGGCCTGCGGCCCTGTGCACAGGAAGTCAGGTGCTGCCTGTCACCCCTACTTTACCCGACCTTTACACAGCCTCCGTAATCTGTGAATATAAATATTCTGTATGAACTGCTACAGCAGAAATGCTCCTTTGGTAAGCCTTGGATTGTGTCTGTCTTCCCACACGCTCAGGTAAAGCCCAGCAGCAATCAGGTGAATCTGGCTTCCTGTTGTGTGATGCCGCCCGATCTGACTGCCTTTGCTAAGGAGTTTGACATCCAGCTCCTCACTCACAATGACCCCAAAGGTAAAGGGCGGGCCGGCACGCTGTCGTGTGTTACTTTGCGGCTAAGTGTATCCGTAACGGTAGGCCAAGCCAGTCCCTGCATCATACGTCCCTGACATGCCATCGACATTCCAGTGACTAGTATGTCATATGTCCTGGCATGGAGTTATGCTGTCACCTGGAAGAAGCTCCTGATGACCCAGGGCAGTGGTGTCCTTGCCTTAGGATGTCCATTTGAAGGGGCATATGGTCCATGGAAGAAGGGGGCTCAGAGAGGTAGTACCTCAGCTCCAGGGCGGCCCACTTAGGGCGCTTTTCCAGTGCACCGAGTACGGTACTTTCAGGACTTTTGATTATCCATTGACTTCTGGTCGAGTACCAGTCCCGAAAGTTCCAAACCAGTTGGGGTACTTCTTTGGTACTTTGGGGCGTAGCTTGAAACACTTTCGTTGTCAATTGGTCATGCAAATAACCCATTTCTGAAAGACGACCACCGTCTTGGAAAAAAAGTTACGAACTCAGAAAACAATAAACGAAGTAACAAAAAATAATTGAAATCTGGTCAGAAGAACAGATACAACAAGATCAGGATGGCGTAACAAGAAATTTTAAACGTATATAATTTAGTATACTAGGGCAGCACAGTATTGGAGAATTTCCAAATATAGCGATGCGATCTTGTTGTAATAAATATTGGGGTATTTATAAAGCAAAAGTTAGTCAACATAAATTTCTCATAAACCTATCTAGGAGTGGTTTAAACAGCATGGATAAGAATGACTATGACATGCGGCGCTTATGCAAAAGCAGCGGAGGTAAACTTTAAACTGATTTTAAAAACATAATGGATAATCTATAAAAGGAATAATCATTAAAATTGCAAAGTTAGCTAAGCTTTTTCCCTATGCCAAAGTAAAAATGTTTTAGCGAAACATTAACCCATAATGTCAATACGGAACTGAAAGTAAGAAAGTCTGATCTCTAATGTAGCTGACTGGCGATGTAAGAAGTGCATGTGCAGCACAAACCAGCACAAAAGAAGTACCTTTATTGAGGTACCAAAAGTATGGTACTTGCTGTAGTGGAAAAGCGCCCTTGATGGTTAGGGCTTCCCATTCCATCGCGCATTGGGAGGCACTCGCAGCAGCATGCTCCTCTACCCCACAGGAATGCCTCTCCCTGCTTTTTGTGGTGGGCTTTGGGATGTTCCCTGCTAGCTTTTCTTGGGGCACAGGAGACATGAGCCAATCTGGAACCCCCAGTATTGGGGGTGGCATTTAGCTGGGCTCGCTGCCAGCCCCATTTGGTGGGTGGCACCAAGCAGCAAGGTGAGCAGGACGCTCCCTCCACCGCTAGGCTTGGAGGGCTGCGTCGTCCGGGTCAGAAGGTTTCAGGAGCCCCATGAATGTGTAAAGGGCAGCACCCAGTACCGCCAGTGGTCCAGGGGGTGCTGAAGGCCGTTTTCCCCAGGCAGCCGGAACGTGGGGCACTTACTGATACCTTTTGTAAGTCTGATGTAGAGAGGGATCCATCCTTTTCCCCTCGGCCTACCAGCGCTACCACCTGCCAGGCTAGCTATCAAAACAAGACACCTTACTCGCTTTTATAAAAGATTAATTGTAAAATATGCTAAATGTGCAAAATATATGCAGCAAAGAACTTAACTTAACATGCCTGTTCGTTTATATTGGACATTGGGAAATCCATGTCTCTGGCTTATTTTGGGAGATTTGACTTTGAGATGCTGAATATGATGCTAATCTCTTGCATCTGTTTCTTTAGAACTGATTTCAGCCGCAAGCTTCCAGGAGGCGATGCAGGGTGGGGCCCTGGAGCTGCCGACAGCGGACTGGGAGCTGGCGTGGGTCCTACGATATTCTGTTATCGTTAAAAGCAGAGGCATAATCAAGTCCAAGGGCTACCTTGTTCAGGCCCAAAGGAACCAGCTGTGACACCTTCAACTGGATGGTGCTTCCAAGATGATCTTCTTGAGACCGACCAGTGAATCCAAATGAGTTGTACTGCCCATGTCACCTTCCGTCATAATGGGCTTTTAATTTGCACTTTTACATGCGGTTTAAGGTGTTTGCAAAGAACAGCAGCCTCATGTCGGTGGACCTCTGCCTCCTCTGATTGTGGGTCAGGTATGCGGACATCAACCATAAATTGCAAGATTCACTACTATTCAGTCTGCACTGAAGTTAAGGTTCTGGTTTGGTTAAGTTAATTTTACTGGCGTATCATTTTGATTTATACATTACTGTAACGATCAGTCTAAACTTTAACTGGTAGTGTCCCTAAAAATGAAAGTGAGCCTAAATTGTAATTTAAATCAATGAATTAGATAAGGATGACTTTGAGAACCTTAGCTGTAAGTCTCATCCCTGGATTAAGACATTAGGAAACGCGCTATGTCAACATTAAAGTTTTTTTTCCATGTTAGATTATAAATATTTAATCTAAAACTTTATTCTTGATATTTTTGTCAAATGTTTTACAAAAAAAGTTGCATATGAGATTTTTAAAGCTTTTACTCATAGGAGAGGTTCTGTATTTGTAATATTCCTTTTTTCCCATTAATGTTTGTAAATATGGTGAGAATGGATAAAATTCAGAAGGTCTGACAGTCTCATTTTGGGATTTTTGTTTTGAGGGTTTTCTGTAAATAGGACTGGCTCGCCTTTTGAGTTGTCTTGACTGGTTGGGGAATCCTCCACTATTTCACCTGCAAGTAAACTAGAAATTGCAACTCATTGCTTTATATGATTTATATTAAGTAATGTTTGCTTTTTAAAATCACCAAAACAAATTCTAACTGTCCTTTAAAGCCAGTATGTCTGCCCTTTGTTCTTTTATACGTAGTAGTTAGGGGATTACTTTTGGTTGATGGTGTCCTCCATCATTAAAAAATGAAAAATCATTCTCATACATTGGATGTTCTTGTACTTTTAATTAAAAGTAATTAAATTACGTAATACTTAAGTACTTTCAGGCTACAATTCAAGTGTTGAACAATTTTGGTTATTCATGCATCAAATGGGTCCAAGTTACCATCCTGTGAAGAATATATATATATATATATATGTTTGCTTTTCTGTATATGATGGATTTTATTGTAATTAAATGATTAATCAAATTTAATGCTGATGTGAGATTTATTTTTCTTGACATTAAGGAAGTAAAATGGAAACCTTTTCTTACACCAAGGACAGTTGTGTGGGTTGTGTAATCCCAGGCCAAGCAGTCATCTATGACTCTATAGTCCTCTATAATTCTATCTCTCTCTGACACATAAATCAAACTCCGGACCTCGCATGTGATGAGTAAAGTTTTCTTCTTTTATTCAGCAATCCAGCATAGCGTGCGTCCCAGCCACACTCGGGTACAATGCACACCGCACCCAGAAATCAGCAGGTTAATGTACTATAACGCAAATTCGCCTATATGGACTTCTAAGTCCTGATTGGTTACCAAACATCTGCAAACCAGGCTTCGAACATACAACAAACATAATTCACCATTTCTATTGGTCCATTTCAAGGATGTTCTGATCCCCGTTAGGCCTAAGCCACCTATGAGTCCTACACATAGGCCTGTCCATCCAGCCTAGGAAGGAGGGCAAAAACCCTAAGCGTTAGGGAAATTCCACTCCCAAACCACCGGAAGGTGCGGCCCCCCCTTTGGGGTCCATGGCTGGCGTGGCTCACAAACCTATCAGTAAGGAAAACCACAACCCTACATTCCCTAAATAAAGACTTCAGCGTAAGCATATACAACCGTTATGGGTACATAACTTGCTTATATGTTCAAACACTACCATATAACAAACTGCGTATAGCATAGCATAGGAGCTACATCCCAAGGCTTCCTGCAGGCCCCCTTTCTCCCCCTGGCCATGTTCCCTTTAGCCCAGTTCTCCAAGGTGTGTGTCCTGCAGAGCTGGTT
Source organism: Petrocephalus sullivani (assembly GCA_026780845.1). Classification (NCBI taxonomy): domain Eukaryota; kingdom Metazoa; phylum Chordata; class Actinopteri; order Osteoglossiformes; family Mormyridae; genus Petrocephalus; species Petrocephalus sullivani. The sequence goes on from JAODKM010000032.1 coordinate 23,592,225, forward strand.
CTGTGCAGACAGCCGCGAGGCAAGGCCACACAGCTCCATCCCCAAAACAACAAGACCTGGAACATAACAATGCCTCCCAACCCTGGCCTACCACTACGTTAAATTTTCCTTCCACAATGGCTTCCTCTGAAGGTATGCTATGGCCGTATAGAAATCCAAGGGAATCTAAGTACTCTGGGATATTTTTTCTAAACCTCCAAAATACTTCACGGCAATACTCAGAGTAGTTCTTTAGATTGTACACATTATCTTTGGGACCAGAATGATTGTAGTGATTTTAAAATGCGTGAGAACCATGAACTCCTTAAATTTCCCATAATAACACTAGTAAGCTCGTGACCACAGGCTTTCAGAATGTGTCTGGAAATTCCATATGGATAAGCAGTTTTGCAAGTATTAATTTTTTTTTTATTTCATCTAACAATTCCCTCTGAGACAAAGAAGCCAGTGTTCTTAGATGTTACGGCGACTCGCACTGGAAGACTTTTTTTTTGCAATATTAAAGCCAGCATAAATGCAGGCTGTTAATTGGAGAAATTCCATTGAGCATTCCCAGGTTTTTTGTAGTCTGTGAGGTTGTGAATAAACAATGAATGACTATGATAAATGAGTCAAGCAGTGAACATCTGGCACGCTATGCATTTTTGAGCTGTTCAAACATATGCTTGATATAACGGTTTGGTGAAAGACGCACACACAAAACAAAAAGTAAAACGACTCGTCTGCGCATGCGGCCCAGTGTCCAGTTTGTCCCGGAAGCGACACGCACGCCAAACGCGCGTTGGAAGCACGTGGCCACCCGGAAGTGTGACGCAGAAACATGGTGGCTACCAGGAGCGGGGCACGCGTGTGCTCCTCCAGCACAGCTGAAGCCGAAGACACGCAAAGGAATATGGTATGTTGTTTTGCTGCGTTTCGTTTAACGCGTTGCCCATTTCGTTGCCGTTTTTAAAATTCTTGGCTTTCGACAACATTTAATGTGCGGCATTTCTGAATGAATGAGAATCGCATCTTAACCTTATTAATCCCATATACGTGTCATAGGAACATGGTATTAAGATGGTTTGTGGAAGCGTTTTTTTACAAATAGCTTATTTTTATTTGCCTGGGATCGATTCTAGCCAACTGGCATGCATTTGGCGGTTAGATTACACCAATGCAATCAGCAGCGGGGCCCACGTTTTGTTGGGGAAGTAATGATCTACTTATCCAGTTTCCATCAACAAAGAAAAAATAGCGTTCTGTTCATAAAAATAAACGTATATTAACATGCAACTTTACTAACCTAGTTTTGTGTACATCCTAGGGCTAACTTTGGTTTTACTCATTTATGAATGTTTTAATGAAACCTTGAATTTGTTAATCAAAACACATTAGGCTTAAAGGCAATAGGCTTAATCTATGAGCAGGTAACATCTCTGATGTGATTAGTTACTGAAAGCTGGGGGGCATCCCATCGCTCTTTGTAACCAAGAAACGAAATAAAAGCATGTCATTTTATGATGCTTTTGGTAGCCGAGTGCTTAAGTGCCCCGTCACTGACTCCTGGTGGCAGCGATGTACCTTTCACTGTCTCCAGTCTTCACAGTGCCACTGTTGAGCTGCTTGCTCATTCCCAGCCTGCTGTTGGTCCTCCTCCTGGTTACTGGTCTTTTCTGGTGCCCTGAGTCCTCTCATTCTGTCCAAAACGATAAGCTTATATCTAAGGATTTACCTCTCATAAGTGAAGTATGCATTTCAAGCAGTTAAGTCAGTGTTAGTTTTATCAGGTTTCAGAAATGAGTTAATTTCCTTTTTGTCTGGAAGCTGTTGCACTGCTACCTTCAGGCTTGGTTTTCCCCAGATACTCTGGTTTGCTCCAACAGTCCAAGGAAATAGCTAGCTGGTGTCACTGATTTTGCCTGTAGTGTTATGCATGTGTATATATATATATATGTATGTATGTATGTATGTGCCTTGTGATGGACTGGTATCTCATCCAGGGTGTGCTCAGTGCTACCTGTGATAGGCTCCAAGCCCCCAGTGATCCTGACCAGGGTGAGTGGTTACAAGATGGATGGATGATATCGACATTCCCATAGTAAACACACCCATAGCTGGGGCTGCACGGGATCACATCACGAGCACATCGCAATGATGATGCTGAAACAATACATCATGCAGCCCTACCCATAGCTAGCTAGAAAGTGATATTGGGCAACATGTTTGTAGTATCTATTAGGGGTCGACCGACATTGGTTTTTCAGGGCCAATATCGAGGGCGATTATTACTGGTTAATGGGGCCGATATGCATTTGCTTTTGCGTGCTTTCTTTGCATTCATTTGCAAAGAGAATTTGGAGATATAAAGTCCACTATTAGAGTAAGGCTGCTCTATTTAAAATGAATGTTACTTTTTAAATGAATGGCAAATGATTCATTATACAATATAAAACAAAAAATGTATACTTTTTACAGATTCCTAAGTATTCATAACACAGTTGTAACAAGAATAAGACACTAAAAATAAAGCATCTAATAAAACCTATGCCTGAGCTGGACAAATCGAATTAATGGATGATTTTATATCATTAATACCTTTTGCTTAATAACAGTTTGGTAACGCACTTAAATTTAGGGTGACCAGATAATCCATGTCATCCCAGACACTTTGAGCTTGGACAGGATTTGTAAATTACCATTTCGATTAAAAGGACCTGGATTTCACTTAAGCGCTGCATTCTTGCTGTGTGCTGATTGGTCAGTCTCCTATAATCATGCACGTCACTAATGTTAATGGGTGCATTCGACTTCATGCAGCCGCTTACAGCACTGGCTTAAAGCGATGCATTCTGGTCTTGACACAATGCATGATGGTTAGTTTTTCTTGTCCGACTTCAGCTAGCATTGCAAAATATCACCATGTCACATGGTACAAAACTCACGAGAGGAAGACGACTTGAGACAGATCATGCAGTGCCTCTAGCCCAGCTGCACAAACTGGGAACGGCCTCTGTGACGACACAACTGTGCATTTACTGGCTGAAGATTTTAGTGACGCACTTGACACGTGTGATGTTTGTATCCCAAGAAGTTCCCATGCGTTATCTGCTATTTCTCCCGAAAAGAATCGCCAAGCAGTGAGAACTGGTTTTCATTTAATTTACCTGGTAAAATAAAGTTTAAATAAATAAAAGAAATAAATAATACAATAAAATATAATAAATCAAAGAAATGCCAACTTGAATGGTGCACGTTAGTTGTTAGTTAATTTATTGTTAGTTCTTGTAATGTTGCACTGCTTTATTTGTCTAATTGTCTAGTCTGTGAAGAAGGCATTTAAGTAAGAATTGCATTGTACTCTGTACTTTGTACATATGACAGTAAGAACAGCAGCACAGCGAGCTCGACCACTGCAGTCAGGTCTCGCGCACTAGGGGCAGTGAAAGTTGTCCGACTTGCTGCCAGTCAGTTTATTCTCCACCCCTGCAGCCGTGCACAGATCTTGTGCTACTCCACATTTTTGTTAGCTAACATTATACGTAACGTGAGAATCCCAAAGGGATGAGTAATGTAAGTACTGTAATGTAAAGTAAGATAAGTAGCTCAAAGAAGCTCCTGTTGCAGCATTAGCTTTCGCCGCTACATAGCACCATTAACACTTAGTCATTACAGGTAACACTGCTGGCTCATACGGCAGCGCACTGCAGTCACTAAGTAACACTTAGTCATTACAGGTAACACTGCTGGCTCATACGGCAGCGTACTGCAGTCACTAATGGCGCTTTTCCACTGCATAGTACGGTACGGTACGGTACGACACGGTTCAGTACAGTTCGGCTCAGTTTGCGTTTC
>JAODKM010000032.1:23602898-23613050 GCA_026780845.1 Petrocephalus sullivani
TCTAAGGCATTCTTTAAACAATTTATTCCTAAGTTGGAATAATAATAGTAATAAAAGTAACAATATGTAGCCAAAGAGTGTGTGTCTTCATTATATGAACCATTGTTATTAATTAATAGGCTTTACTGCAGTCTGTCTTTGAGTATGAGTTAACAACCGTTAACAACCCGGGGACTGCTTATAGTACAATAGAGTAACTTTTAATAAGCGCATACTTCCTACACTAACAGCAATTCTGTCCTAATGTCAACTCGATTACACAAGGCCAGTATATAATCTTTGAGTCAATGTTAAGGTTGAACCGATAAAATTACACAAATCTTACATGAGACCATTTACAGAGCAATTTTAAATCTCCTCAACAATTGTAACCAGGTTCCTAAAGAGGAATGCTGGAAATGCTTTATAAATAATCCACTTTGTTGTTCTGCCTTTTAATTATGTGCCTGAATTACATTCATTCCCCTTAAGCTGAGATTTAGCCCTGCAGTCAAGGCGTCCTCTTAGTGCTGAGAAAATGAGCCGTTAACGCGGCCCGCTGTCTCCCGCATGCTGCCAGCAGCGCATTTCCGGCTTTGTAGTAGTTAGTGAGATGCAGCTACCAGCTGCACTGCTGCAGCCAAGTGGGGGCGCTGCTGCTTATGGGGACACCTTCATTCCTCATGGTCTATCTTTGGGGCCTAAAGCTGACAGGGCTTTCAGGCAGAGCCTAAGCTCACCCAAAACAGAACCTGGGGGTTTGAGTAAGAACCACAGTCATATGATGGCATTATGCCCCTCCCCCCAGGGTCTCCATGTTCCCCATGTTCACTGCCCCTTTTGCCTCTCCCTCCCCCCCCAGGGTCTCCATGTTTCCCATGTTCACTGTCCCTTTTGCCTCTCCCTCCCCCCCCAGGGTCTCCATGTTCCCCATGTTCACTGTCCCTTTTGCCTCTCCCTCCCCTCAGGGTCTCCATGTTCCCCATGTTCACTGTCCCTTTTGCCTCTCCCTCCACCCAGGGTCTCCATGTTCCCCATGTTCACTGTCCCTTTTGCCTCTCCCTCCCCCCAGGGTCTCCATGTTCACTGTCCCTTTTGCCTCTCCCTCCCCCCAGAGTCTCCATGTTCCCCATGTTCCCCTCGCACCCCCGTGGTCCGCGGCTGGAGCAGTACTCACAAAGCCCAGCTTGCCAGGGGCGTGGTTCCTCAGCAGCCTCTGCACACGTCTGTGGATCTCATCCCAGCAGGCCGGGCTGGCCGGGCCACTCTGGAACCTGAGGGAGCACCAGTCATCACGGCCCAATCAGAAGCCTATGAGCAGCTTAAGCAGCCGGATGGGGTCAAAGAGCACTGTGAGAGCTGGTTCGGACGGTGGTGTCTCACGGGCTTCGCACTCACACCACAGTCACAGACCTCCTCCACTGCACGTGCTGATCCATGACGAAACTGGCATCCAAATAAAGAACCTGACATGGTGCTCTCAGAACGTGTTGCTTGCATGTTTCATAGAAAAAGAGAACCTCAGCTTTTCCCCAACAATAACAGCTGCAGCCACACATACAGCTGGAAGGTCTGCTTTTCAACCACTAGTCTGTGCTCTAACTCCAGAAATGACAGCCTGTAAAGCATGAAGCCACCAAACGTGCATGCTGAGTATCAGCGTGTCAGCGGCCTGTATCCCTTACTGTGAAAAAGGTGTGAATAAATATGATCTTCAACATCCATTACCATCTATGAAGTTTAATTATTCAAACAAATACATGAGTAAATGAAAATGGTTTGCTTCTCAATAGCTTGTCTGGAACTTCAAGGTCTACAAAAGACGTGAAGCTTTCTTGCAAGATGAAAGAGCCACTTGGCGGCATTTTTCCCAGAGAGCTTCTCATTTTACTAGCTGAGAAATGGGCATGTCCTGGCAGACATGCAGTCTAATTTAAATGACATGCCGAAGGCCTGACACCCATTAATACGAACGGCTTTCATGACAAAGGTAAACATAAGAAATTCATTCAGGGTAACGGCAGAGGATATTGCCTTTAATTTGACACTGGGCAGCACGCCAGACGATTTAAAAGGAGGAAGCGCGTGATGGGGAGGCAGGACCGGATTGAGGCCGGAGACCAGCTTTGTTATTGCATTTAGCGGGCCCCGAAAGCGTGCCTCCCCGCCGGTCACCGGACTCTGCCCAGACCCCTTTAATCTCTGGCACCGAGGAACCCGCCATATTCTCAATCGAGCAAAGCAGATCTTTCACTATTTACTTTTCATTTCAGAATTGTCTATTGATTTTGATTCCTGCTATGAAGTGAAAGGCGCCCAAACAAACATGCGGTGGTGTCCGCGTCCTCCTGCGGAGATCGATGGCAGGGTTGCGCGCGTATTACAGCGCGCCGGGGTCCCGCGCACCTAGCCTCACAAAAACACCGACAATAATGTCTCCCTTTGTTTTTTTGGGACCCACCTTAAGTAATGAGCAAACATGACAAGACATCAGATCCTGTCATTTCAGGGGGGAAGAATTTTCCTGTTTTAGGAGATGAAAATAAAGATTAGAGAGACACGGCCCCTGACTTGGCTGTGATGACAACGTTCAAATTCAGTCAATGCGGCATAATTGGAAATTCTTAGGGAGACTTTTTCCTCCATCCTTTCAATATATTGGCAAATTTAAATTCTTTCCCCCCGAGCGGCTAATGTTAAAGACATTGTAAATAAATTCAAGAAATAAACCTACCCTCTAAATCTTCAACAGGTTTTAAAAATGCCACAGAGAGCCCAGGCCCAGAGGCAGAATCTAAAATGGCGGCAATCTATCAGGCTCAGACGACACTGAGGTCCACGTTGAACCCAGACTGAGGCGATACGCAGTTACCCAGTGCCGCGGCTAGGGTGATCGACACGTTACTGATAAGCCAGGCTTTGTCCCTCGCCACCACAGGCAGCTCTATGGAGGCTAAAGTCAGCCATTGGAGGGCCCAGGCCAGCCAATGGTGGAGGGGGGAAGCCTACAGTAAGCCCATCCCCATCTAACCCCCAGGGTAGCAGGCCTACATATGCCACACACTGCTGAAAAATAAACTGCACTTGAACTTTTACTAATGAGAGTCAATGCTGAACGTCTACACTGATGATTTATATAACAGATATTTTTGTTTTACTTTGAGTGAATTACTTTGGGCATTGGGTAATACACATTGATATTTTTATCTTCTATAAAAGGACTAAAATGAATTGTACCTAAAAGAAGGGGGCAGGAGAGGTTGCCATCTGGCCAGGGAGGGAATGTCAGGTGGCCCTTGGAAATGGTTGGGTTACTTCAGTGCGACTGCCCCTTGGTGCCAGTGTGTGTATAATTTGGGCGTGTTGTGTTTGCCTCGCCCCGGTAACCCTGAGCCGGGCGCTGGCACTCAGCCGGTCCCATTTGGGTTCCCTTTATTTCCAGCAATCTCACTGTTCGGGTTTGTTTTTTTGCCTTTATATGTTTTCTTAATCTACCTCTGGGAAAATTTATGAATTCCTTGTTTACTAACAGATACACATTGTCCCCTAAGAGGTAGCTTTCAGCCTGTGTTTTGACATTAAACTATTGCACAAAACACAGACTTCAGACAACCTGCAGGCAATATTCCTGACAGTGTTAAGTGGTTTTATATCATCAGTTAGGAAGTCAGTAGAGTACCTTGTAGCATTAGCATTCTGTTAATCAAACTAATTACCTGTATTTTTATAACTTAATGTAACTTGTCAAAGGTCTGTACTGTTACACCCCCCCAGTACTCACTCATGACCAAATAATTTATCAAGCAACAGTCATGCTTGATAAAATGTTAAAATTAATTCAGATTTTAGGGAGCAGAACATCATTGCTATCATGATGACCATGGAAAGTTGCACACCATGGGTGCCACCTACCGATCAGGAGCGGATTCACAAGATTTGAAGTGAAGGTGATTAGTCATCGTCATTGTTGACGCACCACAGCATGCAACAACGAAATGTGTCTGCTGCATTTAACCCATGTGACATCGTGACACAGCAGGGGGCGGCTACGTGAGTGCCTGGGGAGCAGTGCTTGGGGACGGTACCTTGCTCAGGGTACCTCAGCGGTACTTTTGATTACACAGTTGCGTCCCTAACCACTATACGACCTGCCTGCCCCATTGCGGTATAGGACGAGATGTTACCTTTCACGCAGGGAACTACGGCTCAGCAGGGGACTCTGGGTAATAGTCACACCAGGCAGAGGGGTGGAGTGGGCTGCTAGGAAAGCCCCCACAGGTGGGCTGTCACACCTCTTCCCTGGCACCTCCGCAGGGGCCCTGCACGCCTTAGGAGAGCCTCTGCTCTCCTGTGGGGAGTCAGTAAGCACACAGCTCAGGCAGGGAACTGGACAGCTCATTCACACCAGCCCCCCCTCCCCCCCCCCCAAGCAAAGACGAGGACCCCCAGGAGGATGCTGCCGCTCAATGGAGCTGGGCGATAGAGGGTGAAAATCATTCTCTGTGCCCTCGGTAGTTGGGGAGCTTTGTTCATGTGATACATTCCTTCAGAAAAATAAGTTTGAGGAAAAGTAATATGCATAGCTGGGTATTAAGGCGTCTCTTCTTTCAGGTTCTACTGAGGCGCAACCTTTTGAGAACACTTATCAGTCAAAATGTCACTTACTTGAGCAAACTTCGGTCTGTAGCTGCCAAGGAGCGAAGGATCTGCCAAATAATAACGAAAACAGAAATCAATATATATACGACGAGATGGGCTTGGATGATAACGGAGCCAACGGCACCAGGCAGAGACAAGCGGATGAACTGGCGATTCCTTGGAGGCTATGTGAAGAATAAGACATACATGCACACCTTCGAGGTGGTCCACTGCAGAAGGCGCGGACCAACTGTGACGGAGTGTCTCGCAAGGCGGCCGTGGACGAGATGGAGACTCGTTGAGGGAGGAGCTCGGCACACGGGGAACCTGCGGGCCGGCAGGAGGAAGACGGCGAGTCGGCGGAGCTTAACGCCAGCAAACAAACCACAGCCCTCATTTAGCTCCACATATTTGTCTTTCATTCCAAATTTAATCGCTTCCGGTAAAGACCACAAAACGCTGAAAGGGAGGAAGTTTGACAAAGCCGGGGAAACGTCAGCTTTGCCCAGGTGTGTGGTAGCTGCAGTTACATCAACTTCAATTAAATTCTTGGCACTTCAATTATACTGCATGATTATCACTCTCATTAATGAAGAGCAATTCGCTTCCACATAAACAAGCGTGCAGACTTTAAACACACATTAATAATGCATCCAGTGGGCTAAGCCCCTTCAATAGGAAGTGATTTGTTAATCATGGTTTGACTCTTAATTACTGAGGTTAATTGTAGCCCCAGGATTTATTCTGCACAATGCTCCGTTTTAAAGGCCACATTCCAAAAAACGCCGTACTGACATCCCGACCAAATCCATACATCCATTTTAATAACTGGGATCTCAGGTCCTGACGTTATTCCCCATCAAAACTGTAGCTTAAAAGTATTCAAATTAACTGCCAAGGGTGTCAGCGACGTGTTTACCAAGGCGTAAACAGAAAAACACGCCGAGGAAGAACGCTGTAGCCAGTAAATGGAGAGGTGAAGTTTGGGCAGAAAAACAGCCAAACGGCTGCCCAGAGACAGAATACCAACAGCCATGAGCATGGGGCCAGCAAAGCCTTCATATGCGCCAAGAACCACACTCAGAACAATATGGTTCAAGTGGAATTCGCAAATGAGTCAAACACTAAATTAGCACTTTTGAAGAAGCATCCGCTAACCCAGCAACAGCAACTCGTATAGTGATAAGAACAGATGGCCAGAGGCTCCTACCACAAAGGGGGCCTGGCTGTCTGACTCCTTCTTGAACCTGAAGGGTCCCAGCCGGAGGTGGCCGAGGCGCTGCCTGGCGTCCTCAGAAAGCTGGCACATGCGACGGTGGGTGTACGGGGACGGGGCCCGCAGCTGGGAGGCCACGGTGGCCCTTTGGTAGCTGCAGACGGGACGGGCCGGCAGGGTCCCCTTCGCCACAAGCTCGGCCACTCCCCTGGGCCTTTGGCTAGGTCTGGGTTTCTCCAAACAGGGCTGGAAAGGCAGAAGAGGGATATGTGCCATGTAATGTACAAAAACTCAAGCTGAAAAGACTATTCAAAAACAAGCAGATATTGAATGAGTGCAGTAAACACTGGAAGATTCCATTATCACAATGAGCGGGGGGAGCAGCCCTCAAGTGCAGTATTCTGGGGAACTTCTGGGCAGTTACACTGGCTGTAAATAAACTAGAAATGTTTATAGTTCTGAGAATCCTGAAATAGCTCACTGTAGACAGGAAATGTACATCATCTGCACAAAAAATTAAACAGAATCCATTTCTAAACAAAGCCAACATCACCTTTGTCGGCAAATGGCTTCAATAATTGTAACAGCAGCTAACATAATTCTGTACTGCAATAACTGTTCTCCTGCAGGCGATGTTCAGATAAATAAGTTTTTAAAAAATGTTAATTGCATTTGATGGCCGGCTTCAGACTAATATGATAATGCCATTACATGGCTGTAAAAATAAAGATAATTTAAATGCTAATTTGAACATCCTGCCGTATTAGCTCGTTTTAAAAACAGAATAAATAAATCCTGATTTAGATTGCTTTCAGAAGAGAGATTTAATGAAATTAAGTATTTTTGCCTTTATTCCTCTTTGTCCTGGCTCTCTTTAGGCTGAGGCACAAAGGAGCCATTTGCTGCTGTGAGTTGGGCTTGTCTGATGTGATTAGTGTGTCGGCTGGTCTTGGCAATAGTAGATAAAGCAGGGTGTCCTTGAAACAACAAAGCTGGGGCCCCGAGTAGCTTATTAAACAACAAACGATTCCCGTTCAAATGCATGCAAATCACACGGACAGAACCTATCTATAAAGGTTCCCACGTCAAGCCGGGACCAAGACACGCAGTAAGGAGGACAGGCAGAGAGACGGACTGAGCAGCAGTAACAATGGGCGAGTACAAGAGAGCTGTCTGAGAGAGGAAAAAGCAGGCATGAGGAGCAAACGGGCCATTCGGTTAATGTAGAGCCCTAGCAGAAAGTAAGGAGGCCTCCACACCTCTCTCCTGGCGGCCTGGGCATCGATCAGGCCGGCGCTGGCGTGACACTGATGCTCACCTCCATCACTCTGCGAATGCACATCTCCTCGCCCGTCATTACAGGAAAGGCAGCCTTTACACACAGCTGGCATTTTGTCAATAATCCCCTTTTAAATATATGGCCCTCACAGCGAGAGCCAGGCAGCGGTCCCGCATAGCGCAGCCGCGACTTGATAATAGTTGATAGTTTTTCTTTTAAGGTCAAGATGATTTTAAATAGTAACACGATGTCTACTAACGGTGCCAGACTCACTGCTGCTTTTAGATTTAGAGACGCGGAGAGCATCTTTGATTGTTTCACTTTGTTTTCTGTCAGCTTTTGTTAAAAGAGAAAACAGAGACAGAAATGGTGTCCAATAAACATTTTTTTGGATGTTTTCTTCTTTGGAAATAAAGCATACTTCACAGTGTATTAAGCTAGCCTAACTGAAGAAACATACAATTATAAAAGTAAAAACAGCAAAAAAAGGTAGGAATGAACTTGGAAAATACAAAAATATAGAAGGTAATAAAAATCTATAAACAGCCTTTCACTGCTAGACGACGTTAGGCAAGAAACTCCAATAGAGAGAATACGGCCACTTCAAATTACCAGGTATCTCCAGAGATGCAAATATAAAAAATCTCTGCCAAGATATTGAATCAAAAAACGGATCAGACACTCAAGTATTATAAGACTGTGACTTCAGACATTAAGACATGAAAGAGCACAATCCATGCGCCTTATGGAATGGTCATCGTCCATTTACAGCATTTAGCTGACACCCTTATCCAAAGTGACTTTTATTACCCCATTACAGGGATTACAATTTCCCTGGAGCAACTTGGGGTTAAGGGGCTTGCTCAAAGACCCACTGGTGGTGGGGGGGATTTGAACGGGAGACCTCTTGGTCCATAACCCGGGCCTCATACCACTAGGCCACCACCATCCCCATCATTGTCACTTTATCAGCTTATTTAAGCTCCAACTTGTTGGTTGAATTTTACCACCAGTTCCTTTCTGCACCCCTCATATTAGACGCAATAAACTTCTCCTTGCGATGAGTGAGCAGCACACTTACGGGGCGTGAAGACGGCCCGGCTTTTACACCACACTCCTCCATCATGGTGCTCGTTGAAAATTCCAGTCTAGGTGATATCCCCTAAGGAAAAGCAATTTTAAAAGTTCACAGTTAATCAGAGAGGATACATTTTACAAAAATCCCGCGTAAATAAGAAAAGCGATAAGTAGGTTAATCCGCGATACTGTTAGTCATGAACCTACAAGGAAGGAGGCTGATCTCTTCATAAGCATCTCTCTCCCTGCACCAGAGCCCCCAGGAGACATGGTGGGGGCTGGATACAGAAAAGCCCTGGTGTTCTCCTCAAGGGTGGCCAAGATCTCACCCTCTGCAGAAGGAAATGATAACAGGCAAGGTTAGCACCACAAACGTGCGCTTAGGAAAAACACCGCTTGTGTATGGATCACAAAGGGCGCCATCTGTGGCAGATGTTAGAGGCTAAGCCAGAAAAGAGGGAGGCAAAGGCTTTAAACTGGGTGAAGAAAACCAACCTGGCGGAACAAGCTGAATCAGCTCGAAGCAGGTTGTGTCCGCTGCAAAATGCAAACAGAGAAACTGGCCATTACTGAAGTAAAAACACGAATTAAAGATCTCCGCAAGGACCGAAATCAAACAGGAAGCTACTTACACTCCAGAAGATCGGCTACGTCACATGGGTCAACAGCCTCAGGAAAAGTCTTTCGGGGAACATTTACAGACCAGAAAAACAAGTCAGCGGTGTCTTTGGAGATGGAAATTGTAAAAGAAATGTTAAAACATTTCAAGAAAATATACAACTAACATTGTTACGTAAAGAAAAAGGATCATAAAAACCACACTCAGTTTATCAGAATTAACCCTATTAAAACAGATTCATATTTATATATAATGGTATATTACTACAAAGTAAAAAGAAGAGACTTGAAAGGCAAGTTAATAAAATGGATGTCTAAGCAAAAAAAAAAACTATATGAAGAAGAAACCTCAAAACTTAAATTTTTAAAAGGCCCAGAGACCTCGGCTCCTCCTACCTTCTCAAAGACCATCTTCTCATGGAACAACAGAGGAAACACTGGAGGCAGACAAAGCGTCTTCTGGTACTTTCCCATTATACAAACACTGAGGTATATGTCCTGGTGGCTGGGAAGCACCTCCCCAGGGCAGGTAATCTGTCATTAATGAAGAATATAGTTAATATGTTTTAGTACAAATATAATTATGATTATGGAAAGGACACGTCTTTCAGCGCTGCCCGCGGCTGTAACTGCAGTAACACCGGCCCGTGTGATTGCATTGCTGGCTATTATTATACAGGGCCACGTGCGCCCGTACGCCTTCCGCTACAAGTCGCGGTGCTGTGCACGGCGCATGCGCACAGCTGCAGCGACGTCAGCGACCAGGCAGCGCTTCGGAGATTTTCACTTTCAGTTCAGTTCAGGGCGACACGTTTCGGGACGGCGGACTTGTCGGCTTAATGCCGCGCTTCGCTCCTCAGAAGCTCTTACGGTCCGTCCGCGTACGCGTCCCGGCGGCGCCGTTAACCAGCCAGTTAAAGACGGCTTTCTCCATCCAGGTTCGCCCTGCTTACGGACTGAGGGCAGCGCCGCCGTACTTACGGCGTGGATGTCCACCTGCACGGTGCACCTCAGCACTTTGCGCGACATCCCGCAGGCAGGATGCTCCTTCTCCGGGCCGGACGCCGCACCCGTGTTTAAACGCCGGTCGCCATGGCGCCGCCGACGTGCCGCGCGCCGTTCTCGCGAGAGGAGGCGTTTCTCGCGTCATCGGCGCAGCGACGTTGCTGCCGAGGCGCCTTCCGTTGGCCGCAGTCGCACTGGTTGCCTTGCTGATTCGATTCTTTTCGTTCAGTTCACTGGAATGATCCGGTTCTTTGAATCATTGATTCATAAGAACATAAGAACATAAGAAATATACAAACGAGAGGAGGCCATTCGGCCCATCAAGCTCGCTTGGGGAGAA
>JAODKM010000032.1:23621794-23632393 GCA_026780845.1 Petrocephalus sullivani
GGGGCGGCAGACCAGACCGGACCGCCGCGCCCCGGGGGGGCGCAGCGCGCGGGGGGGGGGGCGGGGGGCGCGCGGGGGGGGGGCGGGGGAGGGGGGCCTTTTGTGCCGCGCTGGCTGTGATCTCATGCTCACGCCGTACCCTTGATGCCTCCTTTTTTGACCCACGGAAAGTTTTGCCTCGGTGTCGGCAGACAGCGCGCCTCCGAGCGAGCGACAGAAATAGCGGGTGCCCCTGCCGTGCGCAGATGGCCCTCGCAGCTTGTGATGTCACATCCCGCATCCATTACGAGGAGCCGGTGATGGACGGCCCGCTCCGGAGGACACGGCTTCATCCACGTCACAGCTGCGGGCCAGAAGCTCAAGCCGACCTGATTGGCTGCTGGCGGGCTGCCAGGAGCAGCCAGGGCTGCTGGAAGCGGGGATGTCGCTGCCAGAGAGGGGTGCCCAAGGAGGCCTGGAAATTTCCACAAGGCCGCATGCCGGTTTGAGACATGCAAGGTGCCCCTCCGAAACACTCTAAATACAGCCCGGACCACCTCCTGCTCTCAGCAGCGATCTAATTTAAAAATGTGTGCATAGGATTATGGGATACATGACAAGTTAATTCCAAATAAATGCCACAGATGCGTGGTACACTTCTTAACAGAGGAATCCAGGGGAAGTTTCAGAAACTTTTGTTTGAGATACTCAGCGACCCGAGTTTGATCCCTCTGAGACTAACAGAAGATACATGCAGGAACAGATGCTCTCCAAGTTGTCTGTCAGGGACGCGTGTGAAAAACACAGAGACACCCGGCGTAGCCATGTGACCGCCGAGCGGGCAGCCAGACGCTCATCCGCATGCCAAGGTCCGATTCACGGCACAGAGCGCACAAGCGTGCGAGCGGCGCATGGCCATCGGTCACGGCTCTGCACCGGCGGCAGCTCCCGCCACGCATGCTGGCAGCAATGCACACTGAATCTAGACATTTCAGTGTTTCATTTCACAATGGTCCTTTAATGTCGACACTGTAAATGGCAACGGGTAATACCAAGTTCATTTCCAAGGGGGGAACTGCCTAAATCCTGGGCCCCTTTCCATGCAGTTTATCTGCATTTCTGTCAGGCCTTACTGTGAGTTGTAGGGAAATCCATCCTTTATAACTTCACAGAACTGCAGGAAATACTTGCCTTAGTAACACCCCCCCAACACCCCTCCCCTCTCCCGGCATGAATATTTTGGTATATCTCCTGCTGCCATGTCCAGGAGATTAGACTATGTGACTAACTGGGTGATGTCTGAATCTCCCAGTGAGCTGGGCGTGCACTGAAAATGCCTCTACCTTTACGGCAATCACCAAGGCCAGCTGGAGAGAGTTTGCACGCTGCCTGATTCCATAAGGTCACACAAGCCTGACTGTATGACACAGGCTTACCAGCATGGCATGGGCCTGCTATCATAGGTTCATGGGGGATCCTGCTGCCATGCCCTTTGGCCCTGATTTCTTTAGGAAATACCCGGTATGCAGCGGCTTTAATCACAAATGAACTTCTGGTAAGTGAGTAAATATCATGCTGAATTTGAAACTCAGGCTTACTATTATACTTGGCATAAGGGCTAAACACAGACCAAAGAGCCACCTTTCTCCCAGATGATGCCCGCACTACCTCATGCTTCCTTCCCAGCACCGCTGTCCTCTGCCATGCCACGGGCCCTTCCCTGGCAGCCCCCTCCAGCCCCATCCTTCTAATTCATATGGGGTGGGGGATCACTGCACTCTGGACGGTGAGCCACAAACTCGTTTTCCATTTATCCCCGATTTGCACCGCGGCCTTGGCCTGCAGACAGGCACCAGGTGGGCCGCCGGCACTCTGCGGCAGAGCCCCTGGCACGGGCCTCGACAAACTGACTCCCCCAAAGGGGTCTGAGGGAAGCCGCTGCTTTGAAATCGACTTCAGAGGTCTTCAGAATGAGAGGCTTTTGAGGGCCACAGTCGCGACTCCACTTAAACTAAGGCTAATCCATCAGCAGATCGTTATCCCGGGAAAAGCAGCCTCACCTCCGCAACAACGCTTCACTCGTGCTCTCGCCGTCTGCCGAGTGTGGAGAGGGAGGGCAAGCTGTGAAAATTAAAGACAGTAAAGACGCCTGATTAAAAGTTATGCTTTACTTTCCATTGATTTTGAAGCGTTCCCAGCAGAGTCGGCTCGGCGGGCGAGGATAAGGCGACGGCTGCAGACGCGCGATCGATAACGGCCTTTGTGCGACTCAAGGACGAGTCGCCGCGGGGGCTGAGGAGATGGGGAGTGGGGGGGGGGGGCGGACATTCCCGCGGCTCGGCCTGATGGCTTGTTTACAGGACCGGCCCTCCGCTCTTTCGCTTGTTCCGTCAGCCCAACAGGCAGAGGGACAATGAAGCCTTGGCGACGGCAGGCGAGGAGAGGCGATACCCGCTAACGCGTCAACAAATGAGGGACGTTGCTGCCATCAATAACATCGAGTGACAGCTCTGCCACCAGGGTGTCACACGGAGCCAATTAGGAATGCTAATTAAAACAGTAAACGGGGCACACAAAGGGAACAGGCCGCTCTCCCTGCAGCTCAGATTATACACAAAGACCTTGTGCCCCATCGCTGCAGGACAAAAGCAAGCTATCTGCTGATCTTAACTAGAAAAGACAGGAAAAGAAAGTTGGGAGAAATTAGGGGGGGTGACTTTGCAGTGAGGTATACTTCAGCTTCACCCCGGTCAAACGTGATGGGTCGTGGGGACCGCTTCAGTGACGGCTATCCTTGTGGAGTTTGTGCATTCTCCCTGAGTTTACATTGGATTCCTCCTGGTGATTAGATGGATCGGTGTCTATAAATGGCCCTTATTTTGTGATTGTGTCCATCCGGGGTGTTCCCTGCCTTGTGCCCTAGGCATCCCGGGATCGGCTGCAGGCTCACAGTGACCCTGCGTTAGATAAGTGGTATTGAAGACGGATGGACGCACTGATTGGCTTCCCTCGGAAACATCAGAAATTTTCCTTTGAAGCTCTAGGGACCCAGTCAGGCAGGTTCCTCTGGTACACAGAAATCAGGCTTAGCGACGGGATCTAACTGAGCATTTAATGAAGTGAATTAAGTGGTTCTGCATGGGAAGGGAACCCGAGAGCAACTCATAAGTCCTTGCTGAGCGAACACAGATGGTTCGTTCCTGTTTGCTCTGAGCATTGGTGTAGGGCTGCCTCAAGGCGGCCACAGTGCTGCTAATGCTAACTTTCTCCAGGTAAGTGAAGTCAGATGTAACGATGCCACAATGTCACATCAGAAGGCCCTTCTGTCCAGACTTACACACTCGCGGCCAGGAGGACGGCTCGTTACACGTCAGCTAAGTTCTGTACGATCCAACAGCATGAATATTCAAGGCTCCCAGCAGAGGGCAGCGATGACACAGAGTGATAGTACGGGACGAGGTTTACAGTGAGGAGACAGAGGCATCCTCACAGCACCCAAGGACAGCTGGGCCTTGGCTGGACAAGCAGGCACATAAACATAGTGCTGATTTCCTGTTATGAGCCACCTGGAGGAGAGCGAAATAGAAATGATGCTCTGAAGACCCCCCACACTATCAATTACAGAGCCAGCATGTGGCAGGACGAAAACACGGCCCTCAGAACTCCTTCCTGAATCATCACGCTCACCACAAGTCTCGCTCTTGATAAACGTGTCCCGATCAAGGATAAGCCAGCTTCTCAAAGACGTTGCTGCTGTGTGCAGGACGCCAAGGCCTTGTTGTACATCATGAGCCTACTGTTCATTAAAGTCTCTCATTTTTCTGATAATAAACTTTTCCCACTGGTGCATTCTGGGTAATTTTATACCACCAGGTCATTTATAGTACCACAGAGAGAAGGACCCATCGCTGGTCATGGAAACGGCCCGGAGATGAGCTCCCTGCCCAGGCGGGGCGGTGCCAGGCTAATGGATCAAGAGTGCCGCTCCGCTCGATTGGACGACGAAATTCTGTTCTACTTTGGCCCCCCGATAATGGACCTTTCAGGAGATGTCTGGAGCCTCAAGGACAAGGAGAAATGGCGCGTAAGCGTGAGCCGGAGCCTCTCTCCCCCGGCGCCTCACAGAGCAGCAGCACACTTGTTAAGCTGTCAGGGAGGTGGGGGCGACCTGGAGCGATTGGGCGGGCAGGCAGACCAGCCGCCATCCGCTGAAGAGGACTTCAGGCTCCAAGGAGCCCAGCTAAACACTCTTCTTCTTCAACATGAGAAATGATGCCCGTCATTAACACAAATAAATCTCCTGTTGGTGCTGAAACGGTGCAGTTCCACCCAGCAATGTCTCCTCAAAATAAGAAGCACGAATCCCGTCGTGGTGGGTTTCGGGTTCTTTGTCAACAGCCACTCAGGATGTCAGCGATTACCTGACTCTGTTGCCATGGTACTCCAATAATATTCAACGCTGCTTGCAGTTCACGTACCTTTGATATTTGTGTAACCTGAGCTAATTCTCGCTTACTTTAATGCAAAGCTCTGTAAAGCATGCTTTTCATTAAGCAGACCTATAAAACGCTTTAATTACTTGTTGAATATATGTAGCAGCCTATACAGAAACACGCCACTTTTTTTACACATATACTTTCGTTATTTTGTTAGACTTTCATATTCATGACTTGACTGATTAAAACAGCATAAAGGGACAATACAATTCGACATTGTGATGTTGTGTGTCTGAAAATGTTGGCTCGGCTACATTCTTCTTATTCAACAACAATTTCCTAAAATTAGAAAAAACGCTTCTACATTAGAAAGTCAGAATTCATAAAAGTGAAACATCACACTCGCAGTGCACAGTGGGCCCCAGGGACACGGCTGAAAGTGGACTCCCCTCCAAATTTGATTTGACCTCAGTGTAAGTGCTGATTAACTCTCCTCACATACCACATAGGGCTCTATGGTCATTTCCCAGTATGGAAACATCCACACGTAGTCCTCGTTAAATCATAAAATTAGTCACACTACGTGATGTACAGCCTGGGATATGAAAGCGTTCAGGGCAGGACTTGTCAGAAAAGTTCCACTTGTGAAATATTCTGAAATATTTTCACCTGTATAACTGGTTAAAGAAATGATTAACAAAGTTAACCTTCATCTGTCACAAGCTACCTAAGTCTCACTGTCTGAGAGAAAGCTATGTGATCCTGTATTCAACCTCCAGGCTGTCTTACCAAAGCTATGCGAGCTTGCACCCAGCCACCAGCCTGTCTCACTGTCTCACAAAAGCTATGTGATCCTGCACCCAGGTTCCAGACTGTCTCACGAAAGCTACGTGATCCTGCACCCAGCCTGCAGCCTGTCTCACGAAAGCTACGTGGGCCTGTACCCAGCCTCCAGCCTGTCTCACTGTCTCACAAAAGCCGCGTGGGTCTGTACCCAGCCTCCCGCCTGTCTCACTGTCTCACAAATGCTACGTGAGCCTGCACCATGTGACATTACAGGTGCTAATGAGCCATTAAGTGGCGCAGAATATTCCCAGCAGTACAGCAGGCCACGCAGAGCCATAAGATGCCATCAACTGCGGGCAGCCATGGCTCCAGTGCACTCTTCCTGCCAAGCCCCTCCAACGCCCCCTTAACAGGAAGGGGGTTATGGGGACGGCGCAGAGCTCGACAGGACAAATTAATAACAGCAGCCAATTAAGTGCTTGTTTTTAATGAGTGAATTTCTGTAGCAGGGCGGTACGGCGGACTGCACCCGTGCTGCTTACAGACTGGGCTGCTGGGGCAGAGATGACAACACCGCTTATTCCTGGGGGGGGGGGTATATGAAGGCCACACCCCCACCTTCAAAAGTCTGTCTCTGTCACTGAGATGCCAGCAACAGCCCATCCTCTGCAGTGAGGCACATTACAGCAGCCGTGGTGTTTAGTCTCACCTTGTCGCACTCAGACCCCTCTCTGCCACCTCGGCTTAACTGCAGATGACTGATAAACAGAGTAAACAGAAGCACACAGGAAGCGGAGAGCGAGAGTCGGCTCCGGGGGGGGGGGGGGGATGCGGGGGGGACAGGGGGGGTGGGGGGAGACAGGGATACAGCCTATCCCGCCTGGCCCCCCTCTCCCGGGACAGATACTTATGTTACAAATATGTATACGACCTTGTAACAAGTCAACGCCGCCCCCTCTACACGCGGCCCATTAGCTGCAGGGAAGCGCCCTGCAGTCACATGACATCTCCCCCAATTAATCGCTCCTTTCCGCGTGACGCTTGTCCGTCAGGCGGCAACCAGCAGGGAGGCAAATGGAAGGCGTTCCGCAGAACAGGAGCATTACCGTAATGTTACAACTAATTCCAAGGCACCCTAAATTCCACAACAATCACCACCCCCCATCCCCCCCACCCCCGCCTACAGGGGATTCAATGGTGGGGGGGGGTGTAGTTTCTGACAGCTAGCCTTGGGTGACAGTAGAGAATAAAATAATAAAAAACAGTGGGTGAAATGAGCCGAGGGTGCCGCCGCGGCTGCCAGGCTCTGTGGACACAAACACTTTAGAACAAACAGATAAACAAAGCGAAGCAGACGTGTTCAGTGTAAATAAGGGCGGCTGGCAGCTGGGCGTCTGCCACGGCCACCCCAGGGCACTGCACCGCAGGGATTAAAGGGATCCACTGGGATCTGCTGCTGGGATCCATTCAGCAACTTTTGGTGTGATGTGTGTCTAATTGTCCAGCAGAGGAAGTTCTTAACATCACCCACAAATTGCGATACAATGACATCACTCCTGGCCTTTTTATTTAGCCAAAAAGGGGCATGAAAAGTGGGTGAAGTTGCTGCACAGCACCTGCAGGGGGCAGCCTAGCGAGCCATATATAAGGTGGGAGGAGTGGGGAAGCCCAAAGCCCTCTGATGGCACTGACAGCCAATCGCTGAGCCCGTCGCTGTCCCCCGTGTGAGCGAGACGTCCCGGCTGACACTGCAGACGTGCGGATGTTTGGTATCGCGGCTGCCGCCACTGCCAGTGACAGCTGGCACTGAGGTGGTGATGGGGGCTGGGAGCTGGTGGCAGGCGGGCCGAGGGTCGTCTCCCCAGAACGCAGCTAGGGGATGCGGACTGCAGCCAGGGCGTTCTGTGCCAGCATGCAGCACTCCATGGCTGCGCATGTCAGCAATAGGCTCCTTTATAAGATGTTTAAAACAAAACGATGCTTAAGCTTATTAGCATCCATCCACCAGTCCCTCCATCTTCATATATCCACACATCATCATCATGACGGGAATTAAAATTTCAGAATCTGGACCCATTCTGCCAATCAGATGGCCCATGCATCTGTCCATCTGTCCATCCATCCGTTAGTCCATCAGTCCGTCCATCCATCCATCCACTTGTCCATCATCCATCCATCCATCCGTCTATCAGTCCATCCACCCACCTTTTCGTCCATCCATCCATCCATCCATCCATCCATCTTACTCTCAGGACCCCTTTTGATGCAGAACCACTAAGTTCACTTAATTAATTGCTCAGTTAGATCCCGTCGCTAAGCCTGATTTCTGTGTACCGGAGGAACCTGCCAGACTGGGTCCCTAGAGCTTCAAAGGAAAATTTCTGATGTTTCCGAGGGAAGCCAATCCGTGCGTACATCCACCTTCAATACCAGTTATCTAATACAATGCCACCCCATCCAAGGACACAATCACACACACACACACAGACGCACACACACACATATACCACATATGTTTAAAGTCATATCTTTGTAGGGACTCTCCATTCATTTCTATGGAAAAAACATGATCATGACAATGACACTCAGCTCTAACCTTAACCATTAGGAATCAAACTAAATATGAGACTTTTGGCATTTTTACTTTTTTGATTCCATTTACAGATCTTTATAAAACGAAATGTGATGTAGTGAGGGTTAGGGTTAGTAGTGGAGGTTAGCATTCAGGTTATTAGTGAGGGTGGGCCATAGCCAGAGGAAGGATACAGGAGTCCTCTGTGTAGGGGACCGGCCCCATGCTGCCTGCTGCCATGTAGCTGTAGAAGGAGACCTCCAGTGTGTAGCAGTAGGACATGTCGTCCAGAAGCCCCCCCAGGAAGCGACGGCCGGTGCCGGCCTTAACCACGTCGCGGTTAAAGGATGTGCTAGACTGCAGAAAAGGGAGTGAAGAGCGATGTCAGGGAGCTGAGATGGAGCGTGCGGCCATGGCAGGCCAGAGGGAGACCCGGAGCCGAGGGCCGGGGACTGGGAGGAAGCAGCTAGAATCCAAAACTGCACCTAATAACATTTATCCCAAAAACCAAGCCTCAGTGCAAAACAGGGAGGCAATTTTTCAGTGGCTTTAAGTCAGTAAGATATTTCACACCAACAGGTGAGTGTTTACTGTTTCAGCACACTGTCTCGCACACAGTATAAATGAAACATTGCACAGCGCTCCACTTCCCTTTGGACAGAGACAGAGAGAGAGACAGAAACAGAGAATGACAGAAAAACAGAGAGAAACAGACATCAACAGAGATAAGACAGGCAGAGAGAGAGACAGAAGCTGAGAGGAGCGTATGGACAGACAGAGTAAAACCGAGTGAAATATAAACAGATGGACAAACAGACACACAACAGGCAGACAAGGAAATAAATAAGGCAGAGAGAGACCGAGACAGATACACAGACGAGCAGGAACACAGACATATAACCAACAGACGGACAGGCAGGCAGAGAGATAGACAGATAGACTGACTGACTGACAGGCACAGTCAGGCAGACAAACAGGCAGACTGGCACATATAAAAACATGAAAATGAGTAGATATAGAGAGAGATAAAGTGACAGAAACACAAATGAGCATACAGACAAACAGGCAGACAGGAAAATAGAGAGGCTGACAGACAGACAGGCAGGCACACAGAAAGATATGCTGACAGGCAGGCACACAGGCAGGCACACAGACAGGCACACAGAAAGATATGCTGACAGGCAGGCACACAGGCAGGCACACAGACAGGCACACAGACAGATATGCTGACAGGCAGGCACACAGGCAGGCACACAGGCAGGCACACAGACAGGCACACAGACAGATATGCTGACAGACAGGCAGACAGACAAGGAAAAAGGTAGAGAGAGACTGAAACAGATACACAAATAGGCAGACAGACAGAGAGACAGGCGGACAGGTAGAGAGCTACATCTCAGAGGCCAGCATCGCCACTGTCATGCTGCTGTAACACACTAATGCCTCAGCCATCCCATACTCACATACATCACCCTATTATTAAAGAGCAGCCTTTTCCCCCATCAGACCCCCAAAAATCTGCGACACGCATCAGAGTAACTGGCTATGCGTGAGGTAACAGAGTGAGAATGTGTGTGTCAGCCCTGAGAAAAGGTTACACTCCCAGCCACCTGCAACGGCCACCAGTGCAAAATGTCACACTCCCTGAATGCTGAAGGTTATTTTTGATGGGAAGCTGACTATTACATGAAAAAGAAAGAAAGTTTGGGGGGACCACGAACTTATATAAAGAGATGAACAAGGACACTGGCTTCCTCTGCATACTTTTATGAAGTGTACAGACTGTGCCAAGACCGCGAGTCAAGCTTAATCCCTCATCGTGAGTGTCGGGCTTCCCCCCCTCCTCCCAATTCCCATCACTGCAGTGTGACTCCAGCAGCGAACGTACAGCCAAGCCAGCCAATGAGGGGAGAGATTCCCGCTGACAGTGTCTGACCACGCAGATCTCTGATGCGTTCATTACTTTTTTTTCCTTGACATTCCTTAAGATTCTCTTTGCATACTGTGTACTTTTAAATTTGTTTGCACTGTGTTTGCTTGCTTGCACTATGTGTACAGTCTACACACCTTGTCTGTTTTGCACTATATGTTCATCTGTGCTCTGCTGCTATGTGCACGGGAATTTGCCCCTAGGATCTATGAAGGTTATGTGATGGAATGCCATGGGGAGTGCCGTCCAGGCACGGAGGCGAGAGTCACAGGCTTCAGCCACTCTGCAGGCCACCGCTCGTTAGCGACCGCCATTAATGTCACTGTTTCCGGTGACAGATTCCAAGGGAAGTGAGTCCTCCTTTCCACCGGCCGACGACAGTAAAATAAATCTACTTAGGGCACGTGAGTGATGACGCCATTGTCAGACCAGCATCAGTGCTAACAGCCCAATCCTTCCTGGCTTTTTTCAAGGTGAAGTGTGCAATTTTTATTAATTAACTATACATCTGACATGGGTGGGCGCGGGTGGCCCTGGGCCCACCCAGATGGAACTCAGGTCCACCCACTGAGCTGCAACAGCCAGCGATACAGTGCGTTAAAACAATAGTGTCTGACAAGTATGTGTGTGCACAGTTAGATCAGAGGAAATGTGCAGTTGAGAGGCAAATATTCTTTCTCTGTTCATTTAGTCTTAGTAATACCACAGGTTATTTAAAAAAACAATTAAAAAAACATGTAAGAACATAACGAGAGGAGGCCATTCGGCCCTTCAGTCTCGTTTGGAGAGAACTCAACTAATAGCTCAGAGTTGTTAAAGTCTTATCTAGCTCTGATTTAAAGGAACCTAAGGATTTAGCTTGCACTACGTTATCAGGAAGACTATTCCATACTCTA
>JAODKM010000033.1:1167-18802 GCA_026780845.1 Petrocephalus sullivani
CTCAGGCCCCCGGAGCACAGGCCCGCGGAGCTCAGGCCCCCGGAGCACAGGCCCGCGGAGCTCAGGCCCCCGGAGCACAGGCCCGCGGAGCTCAGGCCCCCGGAGCAGAGGCCCCCAGAGCTCAGGCCCGCGGAGCGAGATGTGCCCCACCTACTCGCTGTCACCGGCCTGCTGCCTGCCTAGCGTGTGGGGCGCTGCCGCTCTCCCGAGTCCCCCAGGTTTGAGGTTCAGGCATGACTGGGGGGTCCAGCAGTCACCTGTGAGACCAGTCCCAGGCTTACTCTAGTGTGTGAGTCACGTCAGGGTACCCGGCTTTATCGCGCTTGGAGCTGTTTGCTGCTCGGCTGTGAGCCAGACCAACATGTGCACGAGGCGGGTCTCTCGAGGGCATGATGTCTGGTATGGGGGCCCTAGAATAGTGCCCCCCCCCCCCCCCCCAAGCTGCAATTCCAAACATGCAGGGACGGCTGTCTGCCAAAAGCTGCCAGCCGTTTGTCTGTCTTTAAAAAGCCGCTCTGTCTGCGTGAGGGGACCCAGCTGTCCCGGCTTAGTCGGGGTGGCCCATCTCGGCCTCCCGAATGGAGGGTCACGCTGCCGGATCAGTGGCGGCGACCCGGGGTGAGGGAGACGGAGGAATCTGACCGTTTTGGTTTGTCACACCCCTCCTCAGTGCTGCCTCCGGTGTTGGTGCCCAGGAACAGCGAGTTCAACGCCAAGCACAGCATGCTGCCCCGGTTTCAGAACCCGCTGAGCCAGACGGAGCCGCACATGCCGCACAACGCCATCTTCCCCGACTCCTTTCCCCCCGCGGGCCCCCTGCCCTTCCCGCACTCGCCCAGCGGCAGCTTCCCTGGCTCCCCAGGCAGTGGCAGCAGCAGTGCCACCTTCCCGCGCTCGCCGTCCAGCTCTGACCCAGGGAGCCCCTTTCAAATGCCAGGTGAGCCGCCGTAACCATGGCGATGACCTGAACTTCCCCGAGCGTATGCCCGCCGCTAAATTAACTGGAACTCTTTTTGTGCCCCCCCCTCCACCCCATGCAGAAACACCCCCACCTGCATACATGCCCCCGGAGGACCAGGTGACTCAGGACTGCCCCCAGCCCATGGATACCAACATGTTGGCTCCGCCCCTGCCACTAGAGATCAATAACAGGCCAGGTAACCATGGGAACAGCCTCAGCACCCTGGGTCCCCAGGGCCAATGTGTCAGACTCCCCCTCCCATGATGCCCTATGATCCACAGCAGGCCCTGTTTCCCTGAGAATAGATTAATTTATGTAACTTTTCCTTTTAAACCATTGATTTTCACCACAATTTTATTAGACGTATAAGTCTTTAGGATTCTAAGTAAATTGTAAATAAGCAAAAATCTCCAAGCATCAGAAATCCATCTGAATTGAGTTCTCACAGCTGAGTGCCGAGCCGGCACCAATCGCCAGACGCTGAGCGCACCCGTGCCTCTAATTACGGCCCGTTTTCCCTGCCACGTTGCTTTACGAGTGCGGTTACGGCCCCGCCGAGTCTTGATCTCGGCAGGTGGTAATTATAGAGTGCTTGTTATGGATCAGATGTACTAATTACATTCGTATTTTATGTAGTGGTAACTAGCAGTTTAGCAGGTCAGCACTCGCTTTACGACCAATGTTTGTTGGCATGGTGTTAAAGACCTCGATTTGAATTTGCTTTCCAGTCCGGCAGAGAGACTCCGAATTGGAGGGTTCTCCTGAACCTGGTGTAAGGCGTGCCTGCCCTGGGGCTTAAAGCGTGTCCGCCCTGGGGTTGCATCGAGATTTTTTTGATTAGCTAGATCAGTGTTTCAGAACCCGGCGCTCTGGGGCCCTATAGAGTTCTTGCTCCCGTCTGACTACCAAAAATGCCTGGCTGTCCGGGGGCCCCGATGACCGAGCGAGGGGGCACTGAGCTAGATAACTTGTTGGATTTAAGGTAACCCAGTTTAAATGGACTTAAACTGCATTCACAACCCCCTTAAATCTGACATGTTATCATGCTAACTCCAAAATGGAGCTGTGTGATACAGGCCCCTGGACGTTTTCAAGCCTCGTGCTTGGGTCACAGATGCGGACTTCACAGCCGCGAATTAAACAATTTGTCTGCCCTTATTTTGACTGCGTAGAGTGAGGAAGCTAACAATGTGCCCCCCCCCCCCCACCGGGGCAGCAGGGCAGCTGGGGGCTGGCACTGACACATTTACTGGAAGTGAGCAAGCCAGGGCCCCGGGGCCCCACAAGCTGCTTCCTGTGTAGCCAGGCTCGGCCCCCATTGTCACGAGCCCGGGGACGACGTAGACAAAACACACCTGCCGGCCACACCACGCCACAGGGGAAGCTTGCAAGAAATGTGCGCTAGATAAATACCATTTATCCCCCTAGGAGCTGCCAGCTGGCAGCAGCGGGCTTAGCGGGCTTGAGGTGCAGACCTCGCACGGCACGGGCGTCTCTCTGATAATGATGTAAACGTGGTAGATGGAGCACAGGAGCCCCCTTGTGGTCGTGAAGTGTGATGGCGGCCGCTGTCTGTCTCCCACCCAGACATGCAGCCGGTGGCCTATGAGGAACCGAAGCACTGGTGCGCCATCGTCTACTACGAGCTGAACAACCGCGTGGGGGAGGCCTTCCAGGCGTCCTCCACCAGCGTGCTGGTGGACGGCTTCACTGACCCCTCCAACAATCGCAATCGCTTCTGCCTGGGCCTGCTGTCCAATGTCAACCGCAACTCCACCATCGAGAACACCCGGAGGCACATCGGCAAAGGTGGACCCCCACCCCAGGCTCCGTCCTACGTTTTGGTTGCCATAAATTATGCTGGGATTTTTTGCTGGAGGGGTTTATATTGGACAACGAAGAAAACATAGAACTTTGTTCACCCTTAGGGAAAGTATTTTGCCAAGACGTGGCTCCAACCATGCGAGGTTAAACAATAGAACTTAAAAATTCCAAAAACAGATACAGTATACTAGAAGAAAACTATGTAATACAAAACAAGAAATATAAGTATAATATGGCACAAGCGGAATACTTACAAAAGGAGAGTCGGGAAAGCAGTGAGAGTCTCATGCTCCTAGGACTCAAATGGACTTTGATCCAGCCAGAGGTGGGAAATTCAGGTCTAGCGATTTTAAAGTCCAGACCAAGATTTTGTTTCAACTAACTAGTTGAGTAAGAAGTATAATTGAGTACTCGGTCGGCTGGTTGAAACAAAATCTTTACTCTGTGGACCTGAGCTACCCACCTCTGGAACCAGCCGACTTCAGGTAACATGTACTTAACCATTGGGTTTACTAATATGATTAACTGGCCTTTTTGTTGTAGTTTGGAAATAAAAAAAAAATGCATTTGACACAGTTTGTGTTTATATGGAAAAAATGGCAGTAGAGTACATTAGAGTAGTGCTGTATAGTGTAGAATACGGATTACTACCTTTTGGGCATCACAAATGCTTCTCGTTAATATCTTAGGCGTACTACTAATACGCTTACCAAATTGTCAGTGTAAGCAAATGTTCATATAATACCGAAAAGCCGGCACTACCCCTGTATTTTAAAGCCCTGCTGATTGCACATGCGCCATATAATTGCAGTGTTATGCCTTGCAGCCCTGTTATAGAGCTTCACAGCTCAGGAGTAGGCTGTGGTGGCCTCGGTCTGGCGCCCTCTGCTGACCCCAGTGGTGTACTGCCTCCCCGCAGGGGTGCACTTGTACTACGTGGGAGGCGAGGTGTACGCCGAGTGCCTCAGCGACAGCAGCATCTTCGTGCAGAGCCGTAACTGCAACTACCACCACGGCTTCCACCCCACCACCGTCTGCAAGATCCCCAGCGGCTGCAGCCTCAGGATCTTCAACAACCAGGAGTTTGCCGAGCTGCTGGCCCAGTCGGTCAACCACGGCTTCGAGGCCGTCTACGAGCTCACAAAGATGTGCACCATCCGCATGAGCTTCGTCAAGGTACGTCCTGGCCGACACGGAACACTGCTGAACACACACACCCCGTTTGCTCTCCCGTCTGCGCATAGGCAATTCCAGCTATAGCAGTCAGATGAAAACGGAACATAAATGTTTGGAGTTTTATGTTGTTGCAAGGGTGTTGCTAATTAAAAAGCACCCAATGATGCTTGTCAATGAACATTTTAACTCCGAACAGCTGTGTTAGAACCATAATTTGGATTTCCATTTATAACTACTTAAAATTAATGTTTTATTTAACTTCTCATTGTTTCTCATGCGATATATATTTTTCGTGAGCAAATAAAGTTCTCATAAAACCCAAGACATTTACAATATTTTTACTGAATTCAACAAATGTCCCAGGACTGCCTGTGTGCAGTGTACTACTTTTGCATCATAGTAATGCACTGTGCTTTATCAGCATTACGAATGTTACATCACACAGTCTTTGGCATTATGTTTGTATATGTTGCCTCGGTGCTGATGTGAGTCTCTGCCATGCCTCAGGGATGGGGGGCCGAGTACCACCGGCAGGATGTCACCAGCACCCCTTGCTGGATTGAGGTGCACCTGCACGGCCCGCTGCAGTGGCTGGATAAAGTGCTCACCCAGATGGGATCCCCCCACAACCCCATCTCCTCTGTGTCCTAGAGGGCCAGCTCCTGTCGCCCCCGCGGTCATGAGCCGGGGCCGGGCTTTGGGGCTGGGAGGGGTGTTTTACTTGAAAGCTGTCTGAATCAGGCACGTGAAAGACTGACACGGGGGGAGTGTGCCTTTGTCTGGAACATTCTTGACCTTTGTGACCAGCTGTAATACTCAGATCATACTTGTCGCAGGCTAGCCCCCCCGTCAGCAGATTTTGCTTCCTCCAGTCTTGAGTTCATGGTGCAGTATTCCGCTGTAGACCTGGGCTTGACCCCAGGTTGTACAGTAACATGTCTGAATACAAGAGGCTGTAACTACCAACTGAGGAGAGGTGGGGTGGGGTGAGAGGGAGCTGAATAAAGGTCATGTTTTCATTGAACTTGTTAGCTTATGACTGTATTAAAATATTTAGGTCAGTAATTAATGCATACAGGCCACACGTTTTTTTTTTTTGGGTTGGGGGAATATATGATCCAGTGGCTTGTTTTCCCATCAGACCTGCTTATAGGTGTCCATTTTGGGGGGCGGGGGGTCGGTTTCAGCGGGCTGCAGATCGTCTGCATGTTTCATGTGGCGGCACTTTGCAGACGGCGGACCCCCGGCAGTCCATAGTTCTGCTCCCTCCCAGCTTCTGGTAGCAGGGAGTTAGGAGGGAGCAAAAACACAGACCGCCTGGGGTTCCCTGAGCACTGTGTTGGGAAATGCTGCCGTAAGTTTCCCTTGCTGTGCAGTCTGCCTGGATGTGTAGTGTGGTTAGCGTAGCGTAGCCAGGTGCTCACAGTAAGGGGCCCAGGCCGCGAGAGGTACAGCCCACATGGACTGCGGCGCTGCACTGCATGCTGCATTCCTGCCCTCCTCTTTCTGTCTCGCCCACTCAACAAGACCTGCTAGATGACTGGAAGTGTTTTTAAAACTTTCAGTTTGATGACTAATCAGAAAAAACAGACTATTGTATTGTGGAGTATCAGGTGGTCCTGTGTCATTTTTAAAATAAAATGCAGATTTTAAATTTCTTTCAAGTTTTTTAAGCTTAGGGAAAAAAAACCATCTGCTATTAAAATGTTTTCTACTTTTTTGTATTTTTTTTTAACTGTTCTGTTGTTTCTTGTAACTGCACTTTTACAGACGATGGCTTTCCCCATGTTTATTTTTTATTTGCTGTTTTTGCTGAGTAGTATTTGCAGATCCGTTTTATTCCATGAAAAAAACAATCAAGTCTGTGCTGAAAGACTTAATAAAATTGTTTCACTACCACATTGTTGGTTTTTTTTAGGTTGTAACACTGGCAAACTTGTCAGTGAAAATCAGTTATGCATATTACCCCTTTCCCATGCATTGGTACCTTTGGGAGCAAGGTAAGGAAACTACAACAGCGCAAACTAAAAGCCAGCTCTGCAATCATCCCAGGACAACAAAAAAGCTGCAGATTCTGATTTTTACTGGTCTGTAAGGACTCCTCAGTCACCTTCCCATTGTGACATTCCACCTGCAGCCAAGCCCTGTATCAGTAATTCGGGACCCACGTGTTTTACCCGAGTCATTATGTGCCCAGGTCCATCGCTCAAACTCGATGTTTTGTGATGGGGAAAATTCATTCTTTCTGAAAGATTTAGTGGATTTAAAAAGATACGCAGCGACGCCGGATTCCAAAATATCTGCGCACTCTCCCTTTAAAAGGGTTTGCACGCTCCACCATAACCGGGGAGCTGGATGTGGGAGGGATGTTTGTCTTGGATAGTGCAACTGGGAATGTGCCTGATAACCGGGTTGGGTTTGCTTGATTTGTATTACGAATATGAATAAGCCTGGTGAGACCGAAGACTGCCACCCAGTGGTGCGACAACCAGCAGATTTATTGCCGGCGGTTATCGGTAGATACTGAGGATACCAACCTAGAAAATTGAGTGTATTTTATTTTACAGCTTTTTTCATACATTGAAATTCAAGAGCTTGCATTTAATTTTCTTTATAGATTTTAAGTTTTTAAAAGTTATACATTTATCTTGCGTTCAACACCGCCTCATGAGCGACATTAACGCGAAATAACGAAACCCTATTGTAAATAAACCTGCTATTTACACAAAACAGTCGTGAGCCATGACGTCGATCGCACTGTATCTCCCAGAGCACGGTAATCGGGGGTCGAGACCCCACATATTACTATGTTTCTATAAACATTTGCTTATTACGTGATGGCATTAAATATATCCACTGCACGCGAAATCGTGATTGTGGATTAAATAGGTACAACACGCGTCGTTGTCTCAGAACGCCTTTATTGTTCTAAGCCGGAAACGTACCTGATATGCAAGATCATACCAACTAGTCGAGAGGGAATTTGCGCCAAGCTCACGGAGACGACGCCGGAAGTGAGGTCAGACGTCGCCGGAAGTGGGGCGGAGACGTCGGCGCGCGTCGCTTCTGATCGCGATTTCACCCTTGCACCGTTACAGTGGAACACCTTCCAGTACTTTGATATGAAGACCTTCTCCAATATGAGGCTTAAAAACGCGCTGCGCCACTAGGAATCGCGGTAACAGTCGATGGCAGTTGTGTCTGCAGATGCTGGTGTTGCGCAAACACCGTGTGTCACCTGTTCGCTTTACATGCATCTTATGTAGGTGACGTTTGTTCGGCAAGGAGCACAAAGTGACGATTCCTCTAAGTCTTGAACGACAGCGTTTTTTGTTAAGTCAGGTCGTTATTTTCTGAAATGATGTAGACCTCTTAAGACTCTGAAACTCGAATGGGGCACCTTAATATCCAAGTGCAGCGAACTGTAGGCTGATCAACGAATCCCGTGTGCTTCAGCTCTGTCGGTCTACCCTCAGACACAAGCGCAGAGTAATGGGCCCAGCGACTCCCGCAGTGTCTGTACTGCGCCGCGCCAGCATGCTGGCACCCATGCGGACCTTAAGCCTTGCTCGGATATGGGGGAATTGCCTCACCGCTGCTGTGAACTGTGGCCTCGATTACTCCCCTAGGTCAGCAAACTGGACTTTGCAGCCCAGAAGGGCTTACTGTGTGGAGGCGACCCTGAGACTGCAAATGGAGGATTTGACAACAAGGGAGAGAAGGGGCCTTGATAAGCTGTACCAGGGACTGGTGCAGGGACAGCGGGCCTGCTTGGCAGAGTCCATCACCCTGGTGGAGACACAGCACCCCCGCAAGAAGGTGCTGGCCCAGTTGCTGCTGCAGCGAGTCCTGGCCTACAAGAAACAGCAGGAAGAGCTGAAGGACGGGAAACCTCTGGCTTTCCGAGTGGGTCGGTGGGACTTTGGGTATTCAGTTCTTATCCTTAGTGTAGGCAGCTAGTGAAATTAAAGGCAAAAGTAAAATTAAAAAGTAGCAGAATAAATTTGTTGCAGCCCCTGGTCATTAAATCTACCAGGTGAAATCTTCAGAGGGGGCCCTGCCGGTAGGGTTGCCCCCACAAAATTCTTCTGGTTACGGGCCTGCCCTAGTGGTTTAACTGAATGTCAAGTTCATGCATTTCAGGGTGACCTGAAATGGTGATATGCACACTTTTAAAAGATATTTCAGGTTACAGATGTTGACCATCTGTGCAGCCGTTTTGGTCTCAGGCACTCTCTGCAGAAATCATTCCTGTCTTAATCCCATGTCCTGATATGATTTAACAGGGCTGTAGGAATTGGTGGTGGTGGTGGTGGGGGGGGGCATGTGTCTATAATTTGGATTCATTCACCACCACAATAAACAGACCTTTGTATTTAACTTGTCCCTACCCCCAAATACCAAACTGTCTGCTGTGCGATTGTGCTCTAGGACATTGTATAATGCTGGTTTCTTAGTTAATTTGAGGCAAAAAAATCAACTATTAATTTGAATAAAATTTAAATTAAACCTCTCCTCTTTCACATCAGGGCTTTCTGGTCCCCCTGGGGCTGGGAAGTCCACCTTCATTGAGGTTTTTGGGAAGATGCTGACGGGAAGAGGCCACCGAGTGTCTGTGCTGGCAGTGGATCCGTCGTCCTGCACATCTGGCGGTGAGGTTAGCCAGTCTGGCTGTGCAGCTGCTTTTTGTGAGAGTACTGTGTGTACCTGTTTCCACTTTACCAGCATGTATATAGCCCCACAAAGGGGCAGTGTGCGGCTCAGCAGATTCGGTGTCTGTGATCGGAAGGTCGTCGGTTCGTATCCCGTAATCGCTGCCTTGCCACATCTCCATTGGGTACTTAAGCAAGACTCTTAACCCCCCAAAAATGCTTCAGGGTCACTGGATGGACGTTGACCCTGCATTTGGACCCCAATTTCGCTCTCCCCTCTTTATGGCTTTAAAAAAAAAAAGAGAAAGATGGGATACATGTGGGGGGACACCTTGTAATGCACCTTCTTTTTGTTCATTCAAAAATGAGTGAAATGAAATGCTTCATGTGCTTTTTTGTCTTGACACCAGGGTCACTCATGGGTGACAAAACGCGAATGACAGAGCTGTCACGAGACATGAACGCTTTCATTCGCCCGTCCCCGTCATCAGGCACCCTGGGCGGGGTGACCAGGACCACGAATGAAGCCATCGTGCTGTGTGAAGGGGCCGGTTATGACATCGTTTTGGTGGAAACCGTTGGTAAGCATTTTCTTTCTCCTTTAAAACTGCATAGTGCTGAAAAGTATTCCCGGTATTCTATGTCAGAATTTGTCAAAATACTTTTCGTGGCAAATCTGATGGGAATGCCACTCTCCAGGTGTCGGCCAATCAGAGTTTGCAGTTGCTGACATGGTGGACATGTTTGTGTTGCTGATTCCACCAGCAGGGGGCGATGAGCTACAGGCAAGTTATGACAAATTGATAAGATTTGATGGGTGTGATCAAATTATGAACTGAGTCATCATTGTTTTGTTGATCTGCCGTTCCCTGCTCGACGGGTGTGTCTATAGTCCAACACTTCAGACACTGAAGGGCATAAGGTCCATTTAGCCCCCAGACTGCCTTAAATCCAGCAAGTTATCCGGTTAAGCAAAAAAAAATCCTGCTTCATGGAGCATGTTTTTTTTCCTGAGCCTGACCTCCAGTAAGGAGGTCTGTACACTACAGAGTTGCTGTTAGCGTGACTATGAAGTGACGTAGCATTTGTTGTCTTTGGATGGCATTTTCCTTCAGGGCATTAAGCGGGGCATCATCGAGATGGCGGACACTGTGGTGGTGACCAAGGCGGACGGGGAGCTGCTGATCCCAGCGCGACGGGTGCAGGCCGAGTACACCAGCGCGCTGAAGCTGCTCCGGAAGCGCTCTAGCACGTGGAGCCCCAAGGTGGGTCCTGGACGCCAAAACCGCTGCACTACATCATCCCAGTTGTTCTAGAACATGGTTCCTCAATTCCTGTCCTGGAGGGCCAGTCTGCGACACACTTTGCAGACTTCCCTGCTAACACACACCTGCCAAACCTGGCAATTGGCTGGTGCACCGAATAAAGTGTTTGAACAGGGAAACTCCTTGGGGGTTGCGAGGGAGAAAAGGCGTGGACCATCTGGGGGTCCCGGAGGATTGCTTTGGGAAACCCTGCTCTAGAAACGAGGCGTGACCCTTTGCCACAAGCTCCTGGTTTCACAGAAAGCCAGCCCGCGCCCGGTAAGGCGCTTCCCCGTCTCGATGAGCAGCGAGCGCCTCTCCCCATCCCAGGTGATGCCGCTGTCGGCCAGGACAGGCGAGGGCCTGCCCCCGCTGTGGGAGAGCATGCAGGCCTTCCGGGAGGCGGGGCTGGCCAGCGGGCAGCTGCAGGCACGGCGCCGGCACCAGCAGACCGTGTGGATGTGGAGCTTGATCCGGGACAGTGCCCTGCACCTCTTCCAGGAGCACCCAGCGGTGCGGGCAGCCCTACCTCAGCTTCAGCGTGGCGTCTCGGCAGGCGACCTCACCCCTGGCCTAGCGGCCGACTTACTGCTCAAGGCTTTCACCTCGGCACAGTGAGGCAGCCCTGGCTCTGTACACAGCCACAAACATCTCTGCTAATAAATCCATCAAACATATTGTGTCCCAGAATTCATTTCTGTGTCTTTCAGCCATACAGTGTGCAAAGTCGACTAGCTCTTTGAACCCCGCTGTCCACACACACCCGACAGTGACCCCCCCTCCCCAGTTAAACCTCAGGAGTCCCCCCCTTTCTGTGCCTGGGGCCTGCCTTTGTCTTCCTCTCGTATGGGTGGTGGTCTGTGTCCTGCTCTTACCCCTTATGTCAGCTGCCATAGCACCTGCAGTTCTGCCCAGGTAATCCATCTGAAGCTAAGCAGGTTTGGGCCTGGGTCAGTGCCTGGATGGGAGGCCTCAAAGGAGAGCTGGAGAGGTGTTGGTGTGGTCAGCAGGTTAGTCTAATCTCTGATGGTTGAGGTTTTAATTGTCTTGAAAAGCATCATACAAATATAACGATCATACTACTAGAGATAGATATGGGGGATGATTAGGAGGGTCCAATATAACTGCTGAATTCCTTAGCTACTGTGTGGTGAGCGTACTGGTGCAGAATAGAGGGGAGAGGGGAGCTGAAGTGGCTCGCAATTGCTATTGTAAAGTGCTGTAGGTGTCTTGAAAAGCGCTATATAAATGCAACATTAATGGCTGGCACGCAGTCTGTCATTGCCAGCACCCTTGACTGTATCCCTTATCAGAGCCACCTTTCCAGCTGAACTTTCCTGCCAAATATAAAATTCAATTTATGCAAATGATATGCCCCATTGAAGCCAACATGCCCTCTAGTGGACACAATAGGAAGTTCATTCTCCGCCAGCAGGCCACATCTGTCATACCTATGGCAAGCTGTATTAGCTTTAATTCATTTCTAGAGGACATCACAAATCCAATTCTAACTAGTTAGAAGGCAAAGTCTCAGTAGCAGGAATTCAATTATAATTATTTTAAATTTAGTTACAATTTCTTGATATCAAATTAGATTTGCATCTACTTAAAATTTGATATCAATAATTTCTACTAGTTACAGCTGAAATCCTGATATCGGAAATTGGCATTTTAACTTGTTCGAATTCCAACTCCCATCAAAATAAATGAGAAAAACATTTTGAATCTCACTAGCTAAAATAGAATTTCTGATATCAAGAACTGGCATTTTTACTAGTTAAAACTGAATTTCCAATATCAATAATATGCATTTTATTCTATTAATATTCACGTCAAAATTTCGGATATGTTAATTGCAACTGGTTACATTATAACTATTTCAGGGGATGGCTGAATGGCAAATGGTGGGCGGGACGCAAACACAGAGTCTCAGCAAATCTTTGCCATGTCAGCACCTCGTCTCTGGGTCGGGCTGGGGGGGGAGCGCTCCATCGACAGCTCAAATCGCCAATTCGGTCGGCACTTGGGCATCGGGTGTGTTTGGCACAGAAAAGCATGCTGCCACCCAAAGGTGGGGGGCTGACGGCGCAGTGCGTCAACCAAGACGACCAAGAGTCTGGCGGGTGGCAGCCCAGGA
The DNA here is from genome assembly GCA_026780845.1 of Petrocephalus sullivani. Lineage (NCBI taxonomy): Eukaryota > Metazoa > Chordata > Actinopteri > Osteoglossiformes > Mormyridae > Petrocephalus > Petrocephalus sullivani. The sequence continues at coordinate 13,222 of JAODKM010000033.1, forward strand.
AGCATGTGGTGTGGGGGTGTGTGTGTGTGGGGGGGGGGCTTCACACGTACACAGAGGGATGGTAGATTGCCCACAGTCATCTGTATGTGCGAACCAGACCTTTGCAGGTAGCCATCTTAACGTGTGCGTCAGCAGCACTTCCTGTTACCCCGGCAGCGTGCTTCTGGCCGGGTGGAGCTCTGGTAACAAGACACGCCCACCTCAGACAGCTTCTGGGGGGGGGTGGAGTTAAGGTGTGTGCGTGGGGGACAACTGACATGAATACTAACTGGAACAGAACCACGCAGACTGGTCTTTTTCTTGGACCCCCCCTCCGATGGTGTGTCTCTGGTTCTGGCCAGTATTCTCTGCCCCCCACTCCCCTCCATTTCTATCTTGCTCTCAGCACAATGGCACCCTTGTAGGCCAGTGGGGTGCAGCACAGACCCTGTCGTCACAGTAGGCCTGCATTTCGGGGGGGGGGGGTCTGTTCCCACCTCCCCTCCCCCCAGCCTTCACTCGCTCTCTGCAGACTGCCTGGGAGCAGCTGGGTGGGCCCAGCAGATGGGGTCTGCCCCCCCGGTGTCACATGGGACTCACTGTCCTGGCAGTGCTGCTGCTGGCACACACAGACTGGGACAGGTGTCCCCCCCCCGGGGCAGCAACCAGTGAGAGAGAGAGATAGAATGAAGTGAGGAAGGGGGCTGAAAGAAAGAGCCAGCAGAGAGAGCTAGTGTTCTTTTGATACCCTCCTCTCTCTGCATAGAAATGTCTCCACAGAAGAACCACATACAAGTGGACAAGAAACACAATCAACACAAGAACTCCTAAAGATCTGGGTCTACTTACATTAAAATAAATGACATGAACATCAGACCTCCTGATCCATTCTGTGAGGGATAAAAACAGCCATCATTCATGTGTCTCAGGTGGCTGTAGCGCCCCCTATAGCTCTGGTGGGTCTTCCCTGGAAACGGCAGCTACGGCAGTCGCTCTAGACTACGGTGCAAATGCATTTAAACCTGGACTCCCCATGACTCATAATCGGGGGGCAGAGTCACTGACAGCCAGGCAGCTCTTTAATGCATGGGCTTGCACAGGCTTCCCTGAAAAAAGCGGCCTAAACTAACCTTAACAAAATTTTAACCCCCCGCCCCGGTTGACCATCGTCACCCCCAGCTACCCTCAGCTCGGTTGACAACTACAACATAGTATAGTAAGGGGGCCACTGACAACTCAGACAGCCTGGGGGGCTTCTGGCCAAGTTAATACACCTCTGCTGACAGCAAGTATGCCATCACAAAGTGGCAGACACCGCATAGCCGTCATCGAGGACGAGACAACCTGCGAAGAGAAATAACACCTCAGAAAAATCAAGACAAAAGACAGACCGCCTAAGCGAAGGAGGCAGAGAGGCAGGGCGCAGACTCTGACAGTCAGGAGGCCGGCTGGCTGGCAGCGCGCCCCGTCTGTACTTGTGAGCATTCTCCGCGTGGCTGGAGGCCGAGCCTGGAACCCGCTGCGGAACGAGACGAGCTCCCGGCCGTCCGACGTGTCAAAACCGAGCAGCTTCGATAAACAAACGCGTCGGGTGCCGTTTCGCTTCCGAGCCCTCTGGGAACCTTTTGTCCCATCCCCACTACTTTCTGGAACATTCTACGGGGGATACAGACACTAAACAAGCAACTTTGAACAACAGACTTGCAAACGAGACTCGGAAGCTGCCAGGGCGAGAGGAAGAAGTCCATACCAACTGGTGATTTCCTTGTTTAGGGGCCAACCTTATCATTAACCAATGATACGTTTCAAACTGGTGAGTGACAGGGTAGGGGACTCTCATGAGGCCAATCAGCTTTCAGCTTGGGCCAGTGCCCTACCCCTGTATATGCCAAAGTCAGCTGACCTCTGCATTTGGAAAATTAAGGGAATTACTAGGCTAGTTTTAGCGGTTCTCTTGGCCTGCCCGTCCTACTCATAGCATAAAGAGTCTGCATTCACAATCACCTCCATTAATCCAAGGTGCATTTTTTTGGGTCAGCTACAGCACATGAACTGTGGATTCAGGGAGAACTGTATAGGAAACAGTAATTTTAGGGGTGACTTACAGGGGGGAAAAAACACCAGAGGAAAAAAAAACCCAGAGTTCATTGGCGCCTTGATTAATAATTCCATATGCAGAAGCAGCATTGGGGACATGAATATTTCAGTCTGGTTCTGCATGGAAATTAATTTCAATCCCATTCAGCTTTCAGCTATAGCATTGAAAAATATTATTGCGAGCCATCTGAGGACTGGCACGTTGGAATAATTTGCCTTGTGGAATGACCTCTCTATTTTTGTCCCTTGAAGTCTGAAAAGGCGCGTCGGTCGAACTGCCTGAAACGTGGCCACATAACTCACCTGACGACAATATCACGAGGAGTGCAGTGACCGGGAACGGACGACATCATCTGGGTTTAGCTCCTCCGTGTTAGACATGCACGGCGGCGTCTTGGGGCTCCCGGGCAGCTAGTAAATGAGGATTTAAGATCTGCAGCAGAAACAGAAGCCGGACGTTTAAACACAGAGGGACAACGTTACCTTCCCTGACACATACAGTATTCAGCCAGAGTGTGAGAAAACAGAATTCACAGTGTATAAATACCTGCAGATTCACAGTGTATAAATACCTGCAGTTTAATCATCGGCCTGACTAATCCGTCAAGAGCTCCAGCCTACAGAATACAGAGAAAATGGTGTTCAGTAATTAAATGTATTGTGATAAAGGCTGCCTAGTGGTTTAACAAGAAAGGTCACTAAGTATAAAGCCCAGCTGTCAAACCTGATAGACTATATTTGTAAAATCCATCCATCCATCAATTTTATCTACCTGCTTGTTCCCATCAAGGTGGCAGGGGTCCAAGGGTGCAAGGCAGGACAAAGAACCAACCCATATCTGTGAAATATTAGTTTGATATCAAATGCAGGAAAACACCCATATCACCGATGACTATTCCCATCAAGTTGATCTTGACTTCTGGAAGCCACGTGGACAGCATGCCTCCAGAAAGTCCTGCCTTCCATCTGCATCTTTGGGCTATTTGGGGTTCCTCCGTGTGGCTGGCCGTCGCCTTCGAGGCTATTCGGGGCTGGTCATCATCTTCCTTGTTCACATCATGATCTTCTCCAGCAGCATTTGGTCTGTGCATAGTATGTCCAAAATAGGACTCATCCTGGTCATTCTGGGACTCAAGTGAAAATTCGGGCTCGATTTGATCAAGAATCCACTTCTTGGCTTCCATTACTTGAGATTTTTCTACATATCTGACCTCACCAAATATATGCTGATTGTTAGCGTCTTTGCCGTCGGCATCTTCTGTATGATCTACATCTTTGCATGATCTCCAGGCCATCAGTCAGCACCTGCCTTTGATCTTGGACCCTCATCTCTTCTGAAAAGCAGCCCTTGTGTTTCCACACTTCCGTCTCCTTCAGCGACCTTACAGATGTCGCCATAATGTGGCTCGCTGTCTTTCCTAGTAGCGCTTGGCAATTTGTGATTTAGTACTTCTGAGAGACCTTTCCGCTCTGTAATTTTCACTGTGCCGTCCACTTTGATTTCTTGATTCTTTCATAAAAGAGGAATCAGGAAAAAAAAAGATTAATAGATACAATTGCAAAGGTTCATGAGCAGGTTCAGGCTAAAATAGGCAGGACATGCAAACAAGATGTGTTCCTGGTAACAGCAAAGTGAAGCAGCAGAAATGCACAGGGCCGATACATCCTTAGAAACGCAGCTGGAAGACAGCAGAATCGGCTTCTGTGAATCCGGGGAGTGCTTCATCGCCAGTACATTCACCGAGTGCGCAAAAGTGTCATTTTTACACCCGGACATCATTGCAGAATTCACAAAAATCACACTATGTTTTCAGTGCCAAACGACAAACGAGCTCAGTAGCATCAATACAAATCAGCAGTAAGCGTGTATTTAAGTTAGCAGGGATTATTTATCAGATCAGGCCAGCACTTCAAATAACAATGAAACTGTTTGGACTTCTGAGGATAAAATAGAGATAATATGCGTCTAATTTAAGAAAATTAATCAAATTATAGCCTTTTCAATGAGCACTTTTTGTGCACGAAATACACCCAATTGGCTCCTTATCATCACACATTTTTGTTTCCACTTTTGTTTCTTTAACTGATGAACCAAGACCCACAGAGACCCAGCATCCCGTGATTGGTCGACACCGTTCGGTGCCATGGTAACCTTTCTAGCTTGACGACGAGAGACTTTGAATATCCACTGTTTTCTGTGTGGTTTCAGATAATTTGTTTGACAATGGGGAGTTTGAACAATGAATCATTCCCGACCATGACACGCAGCCTAACGGGGCCAGAATATTCCGATTGCTTTATGTAAGGCAAAGTCCCTCAGCTGACATGCAAAGCGTCGCAGACATTATCCAGAAGCAGGGAGTCCTTCTTGTTTCTGAGGCAGCCATTCCAGGCGGGCCCCAGGGGGGGCGCTCTCTCGGATGGAAGCAACATGCCAATTGCCTGCAGAGATTGTTGAGTAATAATCCTGCCTCCCTTTTGAATCTCTATTTCCGTTGAAGTTGTAATAAGGACCCAGGTTTTAATAAAACCCCACCCGCCCCAAAATCACTGCATACAATGGAAGGCTTTCTGAAGAACACCTATGAATGCAGTATTAGGATATTAGGAATAATCTCAGTACTGCTGGCAATGCAAACAGCCTGTGCTTCCAAAGAGCTACGACTGAGTATATACAGTGTGCAGGCTCAGGAAGTTCCCTTCCAGTGCAGCCAGTCGTTAGAACAGCCGAAATGTTTGATCCAAGCGAGCGAGAACATGCCGAGATCGCCGGTGCCCTGTGCGGTGGGCCCGGCGTCTCAAAGAGCAGGCCTCCTGGGATTTTCACGCACTGTGGAGTCCGGAGTTCAGAGAGAATGGTGTGAGGGGGAGGGGAAAAAAAGAAAAAGACGCCAGTCGATGGCATTTTCTGTTGCCAAAAACACCTTGTTAATGAGGGGGGTCAGAGGAGAACGGCCAGACTGATTAAAGCTAGAGAGGCCACGAGTGTAAGAATAACAGCTCGCTACACCAACAGCGTAACAACGGCAGGTTCGAACGCGGCACCGTGTCAACCTTTAACCCGGTTCCGGAGGCAATAGGGGTCCTACCTGGTACTAGCTGGGTATACCTTATAAAGTGGCCACTGATCGGTTGTACATATTTAAACCAATTAACATTTAATTAGGTCAATTGATATATATTATTTTATATAGTGCCTTTCACAGTACAGTAACCTAAAGGCTCTTGAGATGAGTGTGAGCCAAATGAAAGAAATTGCAGTTTGGATCTCAGGACATGAACAGTAACAATAAGCCAATAACTCTGACACCCTATGACTCAGATGCACCTCGAACCCCTGTTCCTGGGTCGTGCTTAAGGGCATCCTGTGCTTTTCACTCACAGTCTGGATCCAAGAGGAGAGTAACATTTTCCTTTACATGCATATTTAGTGAGGGAAAGGTTAAAGAAAAGGAGCCTCACTGACCGGGCAGGAGGTCGGGGGGGGGGAGTTGGCGTGTTATGT
>JAODKM010000033.1:32133-47438 GCA_026780845.1 Petrocephalus sullivani
CCCCCCCCACCCCCCCCCCACCCCCCCCCCCCCACCCCCGGCCCCCCACCAACCCCCACAACAAAAATGCACCCCCCCCCCCCCGCCACAAGATGGCCTGGCAGTGTTAAGCCTTTGATAAAAGGCGACAGCCAGCTCCCAATTAAGATTCCAGACTGGCACCGGCACATCCCCCCAGGGGAAGGACAGGCACAATACCCCTAACCCATAAACGATATAGCCTGTTAGCCCGGAATGCAGGCTGAATTTAAACACGCGTCTCTGCGCTTCCCATTGGTTTGTGCGTGGGCCGGGCTCATGAATATTAATTATGTAAATCTGGATCTACTTAAGAGCATACTGGTTAGCAGCTAAGCGGCGGCACCTTGGAAGGAGATGATGACAATAAGAGGATGATAATGTAAATAACTGGCTGAACGTGATACTTATTTGTGATAAATAATCAAGGAAAATGTGTCTTCTTAAGATGAGCGCAAACCGACGAGCTGAGATGAATAAATTGTCGAGGGCCAGGCTGGCAGCCATCTTGGCGATTGGCGTTCAGGCTGGGGAAAGGCAGAGTGTAGGCTGCGGGATTGATGGGGCACCAGATGGGGGCGCTCTGGCTGACTGCAGCCTATTTAACGGTGGCCAGTAGAGGGCAGACGTGCGAAACATAGAGAGGAATGCCAAAGGTGCATGTCGGGGCTCCAGTTACACTCTCAGTCCCCCATCTGGGTTGGGGGGAGGTGTGGGGGGGTGCTCACACAGGAAATCCCCCAAAGCAGGTCAGGGGTGCGGGGCGAGATGGCGGATGCCGTTTGGGGTATAGTGCTGCTTTGGTCAAGAGCCCAGTTCCACCACAAGCGACACTCTTTCCCGAACCAGTGCGTTGGTGAACCAAGTCGCCCCATTCGACACAAACACGGGGTCTATGCTACCGACAGCGCACCCTCCCCCCCACCACAGTGTCCGCCAATGCACAACCAAGTTTTGGCCCGGTGAATGGCACAGACACTGGGCTTCAGAGTTTTGGATTATTCCCCCGGTGCCAGGCAGCCGATTATGGCCAGCGCCCTGCAGACGGATGTGGCGACGCCGGCGCCCTGCAGACAGATGTGGCGACGCCGGCGCCGTCAGGGCCAGGCCTAACACACCGGGGCCTGGAAAGGATCCGGCTTTCCTGGCCCCAGTGAGGATGGCCGGGACGAGGCCCCTTCAGGCACGTAATGGTTTAATTGGCGTTATTAACACTGGGGAGAGAGGAACGGGAGGGTGCAGAAGACGGCACGAGCCACAGGCCATGTTTAACACGCCCCAACAAAACCAAATAGAAAGAGTGAAACAGAGGCACAGTGCCGCTGTCGAGCCCTCACCGCACGACCCGGCCACGATACCCCCCCATGGCCAGGCCGTGGCGCCGCAGCCGCATTCCGCTGCCCCGGTTGGGGGTGTCTGGACGGGAGGGAGGAGGGGCGTTCGGCAAATTAACTGCGAGGACACCCTTGACACGTAAAACGCAATCATTTTTTCATTAACTCGGGGCCGGCAGGGCGGGAGCAGGCTAATTACCCTCTGAGTGCTGGGGGTACGAGAGCCGAGGGGGCGGGGGGGCAGAGGCTTGCGAACGGCGCTCAGGCTCCCGAGGTCACGGCCTCGCTAAACCTCCACGGCTCCGCCAGTAACGGGTCTGCGTTAGGAACTCAGCCAATCACACACACCCTACCGCTGGTTACTCAGCTCGTCACGTGGCCTGGGCTCCTGGCAGGTGGGGAGCTTTACCTAGTGGCGCCGCCCTGGTGGACGAGCTGGCCTCCCCGGTGACCGGGTCCTTGGAGTTGAAGGGTGATTGTCTGAAGCACTCGCCAAGGTATGAGGTGCTGTAAAACAACATCCCTTGCTGTGAAAGCCAGTAACCCGGGGGCGACATGGAATGGGGGCAAGAAGCCAGGGGCAGACATCACCACTCACCTGTTCATGCCCAACATAGTGCCATCTTTCTGGTCATTAGCTTTGCTCACTTTTTCTGTTGGAGGAAGAAGAAAAAAAAGACATTGTTAATTCACATTAATCCTCAAAATATACAAAAGCATCCACAGAAGGGGAAAAAATAAAATGGCTGAATTCAAAAGCACATCTGCCCGAGCTGCCCCCCCCCACTCCGGATTACTGAGGCTCTGATTACACCCCAGATAAGACCAGTGCTCCCATTAACGGCAGGCCCTCCCAGTGCAGCCGTGACTCCTTTCAGAGAGACGGCTGCCCTCCCCCACCACCCACCCCCCGCCCCTCCTTGACACGGCTCCATCAAATGCCTGGCCAAGGACAGAGGTCTCCCTGCGTTGCCATGACGATCCCGCTCGGGGACGGGAAGGCGCGTGCGCGAGTAGCCAGGTTGGCGCGCTTCGGAAATGAGCCGGAAAAAAAGAGGAAGGTGTGACGGGGCGGGGGGGGATTGGGGGTCTTGAAAAGCCTAAAAGGTTATTAAAACCTCAAAATCTACAAAAAAAAATCTTTATTAAATAGTTAAATATTGCTTTTAAATTGCCTCAGAAAGTAATATGTTCCAGTTTGGCTGAGCTTTAGTGACACAGATCCTTCAAACCAATTAGGCTATCCTGCTCCTTTCAATGCCAAACAGAGAAAAAACAAGCATATGAGTCACATGACACATTTCAGCCAATCAGAGAGTCTCTTACCTGACAGCTTGAAGAGGAGCTCGGAGGCCATCTTGACAGAGATGTCCTGGGAGAAGAGAGCCTTCTGGGGCAGCACCAGGCCCTCGGGGAGGCCAGAGAGCGGCTCGCCTGCTTCGCAGCCGGGCAGCGTGCCGAAGCCCAGCAGGCGTGAGGGCACGAGGGGGAGGGGCGGCTCCTCGGGGGGGTCCACCTCCATGGGCTCTGCTTTCACCACCGCATGCCGTAGGCTGGCCTCCTTGTTACTCTCTGCTGGAGGCCGAGAAAAAGCAGTCAGCCGCTGTGCCCAGAGCTCCCAGTACTCCTAGTCAGGGGCACACCGCCCAAGTTTCATTACCTAGCATGTCAGAACAGGCGTCAAGATGTGTCCCTTAAAACTGGCATTGACTGAAGATCTGATAAGAGCCCTTCAGCCTAAAAATGTGGCTAGGATCTGTGGTCATCATGCCAGCCAATTAGCTACCAGCTGCCCTGGAACACCACCCAGTCAGATACTGGCTACCCAGAACACCAGCCAATCGGCTACTGGCTGGCCAGTACTGCCAGCCAATCAACTACCCTGCAGGGGTGACACAGAAAGGAAGAAAAAAAAAAGGCGACAGACGCAGCTGTGAAATCCCACGCATGCCCCCCCGGTCGGTGTCGGACAGCGGGGGCACAGGTGGCGGCGCGGTGCGTGAGCAACCAGTCAGCCCGTCCATATGCACAGGGGCTGGCTGGGGACGCGCGCAGTGCCCCGGAAAAACGCCATGCCGGCCTCTCCGGAGCCGAGGCAGACTGCTGTGTAAAAATAGCTCTGTGCCGTGCCGGATTTCTGCAGGTAACACGCGGAAGGGACGGCTCCCGCGGCACGCGGTATTCTGGGCTCTGCCCCGGTCGGGGCTTCCCCCGACGTCGCGCCGTGCCGGATTTCTGCAGGTAACACGCGGAAGGGACGGCTCCCGCGGCACGCGGTATTCTGGGCTCTGCCCCGGTCGGGGCTTCCCCCGACGTCGCGGACAGCCAGCGGGCTCCGCCCACAGATCCGGCAGGGGAGGGGAGGGAGGATGCAGAAAGAGGGCAAGGGGAGGGGGGGGGGGGGGTCACGGCCCGGCCACCCCGACCTACATTTCGGCCCGGGGACGGGACGCAGGTGCCGCTGTGCTGTGATCTCAACCGAATTCCCAGAACGAGGGACCGGGACCCCGGAACCGGCATCGGGGTCAAGGTCGGGGAGGGGATAGGACGGCATTCATGTCGAGGCCGCGGATTCCGGATGCGTAACCGCTTCGCCACGTGTCAGTGACACTCGACTTGTTTTGTTTTTGTTGTACTATTTTTATTTGTTAAATCAACCCCACGCAGGCTGACGTGGTACAGTCCGCCGAGGTGGATGACAGCACCAGCATAGAGAGGGAGAGGGAGGGAGAGAGAGAGAGAGGAGCGAGCGAGGGAGCAGAGAGGAGAGGGAGCGGGGGGGCGGGAACGTGGAACGGCGGGGGTGTCATTCCGAGCCGCGTCTCCTCCGGGCTCGACAGGAAGGACGACCTGCTTAGACAGGGGTGAAAAGTTCAGCCGCTTCCAGGGGGGGTGGGGCTGGGGGGGGTGGAGAGGCGTGCTGGGCGCCCGCGTGTCACGGCGAGGCCGCGCTGCCCCGGCAAGGACAAAGGAGGGGAGGCTGGCTTCCCGGGGGCGGCGCGTTGCCGCTCCAGTGGCGGAGTCGCTCCTGCATGGGCTGAACCGGACGCGGGGCTGAGGGGGGCTCGCTGGATAACACAGTATCAATGCGGCATCTCGCCACATCCGGGTTAAATAAATGCCCACCCCCCAGCAACAAACCCTCACGGGGCTCCTCGTCATCGCTGTACTTTCACACCTAAGCCTACGCATATTATGGGATGGCACGCGCATACACGTACATATAGCTCGCGGGCCAAATATCCGTAGCCCGTCCGCTCATCTGACGCCTCGTCGACCAAATCAAGCGCGTTCGTCAGTCCCGCTCGTTAATTTCACCTCCCGCCAATCAGGAAGCAGGCCTGACGTCACTGCTGTCCCTCCGTGGACTCGTGGGGACGGCCGTGTTTAAGTGACCGCGTCCTCGTCACGCTAAGCTGGCTTCCTCCCTCACCCTGCGACCCTTTTGGAATCAGGGGGGACGAGTCATGTGACAATGGAGGGTAACCGAGGGCTCACTCTCTCTCTCACCAAGGCCACATCCAACAGGCGGGCAACTTTCCTCCAATCACATTGTGGGGGAAAAAGAGCTTCTAAAAAGTGTCATTTATGAACACCACACACAGAAAAGCCTTTTCCTCTTAAAATGGGACTGCCTTGTGTTCGAGGTCTGCGGCAGCCCCACAGCGGCACCCCTTAGGGGTCGGGCAAAAGGCTGTCAAGTTGTCGGGGCATACGGATGTTAATGTCTACGAGATTGTTAAAGGGGATGTCAAGGCAAAGCCTTCCGACCTAATTAAAGTCCTTACCTCTCAGTAGAACAAGTCAGTGTTTAATAAGAGACAGACATTGGGGGGGGGGGGATAAAATCGAGAGGTAAACATTTCTTTTAGGACAGAAAGCCCCGTTTCATTCCAGTCAGGGAAAGTGTTTTGACAACAAGAAGCAGGGTTCAGGAGAGGTCATTTGGGTACATAATTTCTGTGTATATATATATTAAAAAAAAAAAAAGATTTGTGCTTTTATTTACCAAATTCAAAACCGACAAGGTGAGCCGGTGCCCAGCATCCTGGGTCGCGACCCCACTGCCTGGTCTAGCTGTTTCATGGTTTCCTTTTTTAAGTATAGATCCCGCCCCCCCGCCCCTGGGTTCGGTCCAGCTGTCAGGGTGGCGGGATGGGATTGGAACAGTTCTACCTCAGGCGGTGTGAGGTCCACGGAGGGGGTATACAGAAAGTAGGCCACCCCTCCGCCACGCCAGGCCGCAGTTTCAGCCAGTAAAAAGTGCCCTAAACACCGGGTCAGTTTACGCTCCTTAACTGACCTCTGGATGATAACAGTAAGAATTTACAGATGAGAAATGAACACACACCTTCCCCCCCCAGAATGCACTGCAGCAGCCACACACTCTCCACAGGGGCATCGGAACTACAGAGGATCGCAACCCAGCGAGAAGCCACTTCCTCAACAATACCCTAAAGATAGATACCGCCGGCCAACCCCTGGCCTTAGTCACGGCTGTAGGTGGGTGACTCATTTCTGGTGACTGTGTGAAGCATTAGCCAGCCTAGCTAATGAAGGCGGCCAGTGTGTGCGGTGTTGCAGAGATTTGCAGTCAGGTAGGGGTTAAGGTTGGGGTTGAGGTTTTGCCGCTGGCCTCTGAAGCCTTCCTGCGGTACTCTCTGGAATTCCCCGCGGTAACATTCGGCTTGATCCTCCCACGCCGTTCCGAGCGGAGGCCCCTCGGTCTAGGGGCATTCGGAGACTCATCAGATTTGTCCCTCCTGACATTCCGTCCAAGTTCAAGACCTCACGTTTCTATGGAAACCGCATTCTAGAAAACTCCACTCACGATAGGGCCAAGGCCGGGGGGGGAGGGTGGTGGTGGTGCTTTTTCCACAATTTTTTTTGGTTTTTTTAAAGGGGCTCATTCACTGACACACACACCCATGGCAACAAAACACTGGATGACAACACACCATAACTTAGGTGTCCCCATGTATACGTGTCTTGTTCCAACGACACATTTCTGCCACATGAAGCCTCCACGTTTAAACAGGGCCTTTATCTAGAAAAATAAGTGGCAAATTGTGAGACACTTTTAGCTGACTAGTCACACTGCGTGAATAGTTTCAGTATCTCTTGTAGTAAAGTGACATGCCATTTTAAAGAAGCAGAACTTGAACGTGAATCTGGTTTATTCATTTGAGATTACATAGAGAGTCATTAGTGCACTTACGGTGGGGGTGGGGCACAGGCCATCCTGGAGACCTTCCCAACCCTTCAAAAAAAGGGCTCGTATTCAGAATTCAGCTGAAATGCTGAATTCTGGGAAAGGTCCCTGGGGTCAGCTGTGTAGGCCAAGTGAAACCTTCAGCAAAAGGGGGGAGACAGGGGTGCGGAGAGACGGGCAGGGCAGCAGCGGGGGGGAGCCGCACCCACCTGAGAGCTTAATCAGCAGCTCCGACGCCACCTTGACGCTGATGTCCTGGTTCAGCAGGCAGGTCTTGGCCATGGGGCTGGCCTCCCGCGGCTGGGGGCCCCGCTCAGCGGGCCCTGGGGGGGGGCCCTCCTGACGCAGCCCATAACCTGACTGCGCCTCCTCGGAGCTGGGCTCCTCCTTCACAAAGAAGGGGGGCTTCAGGCCCTCTTTCTGATTGGCCGCTATGGGAAGGAAGAGAGGAGTCATTTTTGGTGGGGTGGGGGGTGCATGCAAGAAGAGACCCCCAGTATGACATGCAGCAGCACAGGCCGGGGGGGAGATACACCCAGCACAACATGAAACTCTATGGGTGGGGGTGGGCGACACCCCCCAGATCTAGCTCAGCCGTCAGGCGCAGCGGCCTGGAAACGCACCCCGTGACAACATGCGGATAAATAAAAGGGATTTGGTTACTTGGGGGGGGATCGGATGAAGAATTAATAAGCGGACGGGCCGGGAACAGATGGCCCCCGACACAGTCGCTCTCGAGCCCGAAAGCTCCGATTATCCCCGCTGTGGCTATGAAAGACGCGTAGCGCCGTTAGTGAGGCGGGTGTCCACTGGCAGCGAGGCCGAATGCAGCCGGCGGGGGCTGTTCACGGGCACGCCCACCAGGGGGCGCCACTTTCGAGGGGTAGATCATAAATCACCAGGATCACTTGTTAGCCAGTCTCCTGCCAGCTCGTGCAACCGAGTGCACATATGAGCAGCCCACGCTGGATATAAAGGGCCTCATTAACTAGGGGGCAGGGGGGCCACGGGTGGCGGGGGTCAGCCACCCTCGCCAGCTGGAAACGCCACGCAGGCTGGTGTCATCGGGCGGAGCCCAGAAGGACGTCCTCTAATGAGGAGCGTGTTGCGATGTGTTGACCAGACAGCATCGGCACGTTAGGCACACGGCCCACCAGGGAACGCGGCCGATCCCCGGGACCCGCCACGCACAGGGTTACTCCAACCCAGGACGCCGCAAACGCTACTGATTTCCGGCGGGATCCGACCACAACACGCCAGTCACTGCCACTGATGCCGAATTCTCCCGCTGGTGTTCAAAGTCACCCCCCGCCAGTGTCAAACTCCCCGAACTGTAATCCGAGCCTTAATCCTCACCCGCCCGTGTTGGCCGTTTTCACTATGGAGTTTTACCCGTCGGTCGCAGAGTGTGGAAGGCGAGCAAGTTGAATTCACGTGGCCGTTTTAACCGGCAACGGAGAGCGGGCGGGACAAAAATGGGAACCCGCTTTGGGTTTAAGTCAGGGGTCATGGAGAGTTCAGGCTGGATTGCTGAGGGATTCTGGGAAAGGTGCTGGCAAGCACTCATGCCCCCAGCGCCACAGAGGTGCCAATCCGCGTGCTGGGGGGCTCTGGGCACACGGCACCGGCTCTGACTTGGTACAGCAGCCCCCCCATTCACTTCCCCCTCTGACTCTCCCCAAACCCCCCGCCTGATTGGAGTCTATTTATGTAACATTATTGTCTCCTGGGCCCCAAAACCTCCTGGGACCACACCTCCCATCCCATCCAACGCTCTATAAGGGTTATGGGGGGGGGGGGGTTGGGGTGCCAGGAGAGAGGCTGGAAAGAGCACCCCTCCCCAAATGCGATTCATTTCTAAAGATGAATTATGCATGGAGTTATTAATTAATCTAATGATCTGTGTTTTCTGTGCTCGCCCCCTCCCCGGGGAGGGCACTGTAATTATGCAGCGCCAACGAGCTCTGAGATCTACTGTGAGCCGCTCTTAAAGCAACGCGGACTCCCGTGGCGGGCGGGGGGGGGCGTGGCCAATGCCGGCCATGGACGCTGCCGAGCCGGACTACCGTGCCAGGGAAAGCCCATTACTACAGCCAGGCAGGGCCCTAAAGCATGCTGGGAAGGCCCATTAGTACAGCCAGGCAGGGCCCTAAAGCATGCTGGGAAGGCATGGAGGTTGTATCAAACCCCTGTGATGATGGCAGCTTGAGATCACCAGCTCACCTAAAACCAGGGGTGGGGCCACAGGGGCCCTAGCTGAAAGCTGATTGGCTCTTAGAGTAGCCCCTCCCATTTCACTCACCAATTCAAAACATATCATTGGCTGCTAATAAGGTTGGCCTATATGAACTAAGGCCTCTTTTATGACCCCTCACCACCTTAAAAATATCCTAGAATCAGCCGTCTCTTTAGCATGTGAGGCACGCCCCCTACCCTCCGCCCATACCTGAGATCTTCATCAGCAGGTCGGTGGCCGTCTTTGTGGAAATGTCGGGGCTGAATAGGGAGGCCGCAGTCGGCCCGGGGGGGCTGAACTTGACCGCGGGAGGGTCGCCGTGGAGGGAGAAGGAGGCTGGTGTGGACACGTCTCGCTCCTGTGGCTCCTCCTTGATGCAGAGGTGCTGGGATGGTGAGGGCCCCGGCGTGGTGCCGGCCACCCCACCCACGAGCTCCTCCTGGGCGCCGCCCTCCGCCTCGGTGTCCGTGCCAGCCTCCTCCTTGACGGAGACCTCGGAGCGGGGAAAATGCTGGTGGCAGCGCATGTGGAGCTTCAGGCTGAAGTGGCGCGAGGATGTGAAGGGGCACAGCTCGCAGTGGAAGGTCTCCCCGCGATCCTGGTGCTGGTGCACCTTGGGGGAGGGGGGGCAAGGATCAGTGCTGGCCAACCATGTTCACATTTATTCACAAGGCACCCGATCAAATAACACAGATAACCTTCATGTGAGACTTGAGATTGTCTTTGCGGGCACAGCGGGCACTAGTGGCCCTCCGCCCCGGCTCCCGCGGCCCTCCGCCCCCCGGCCCCTGAACGCCAGGCCCCTACCTTCATGTGGGACTTGAGATTGTCTTTGCGGGCACAGCGGAACGGGCACAGCGGGCACTGGTGGCTCTTCAGGCCGGTGTGGATCACCATGTGCCGCTTCCAGTAGCTCTTCCGCTTGATGACCAGGCCGCAGACGGGGCACTGGAAGGGTTTCCCCCCATCCTCCGGAGAGCCTGCGGACAGCAAGCGGCGCTGTCATTAAGGAGCCGTCGCTGCCATTAGCATTATTATTAATGTGGATAAACTGGGAGTTCCACCAGATGAGTGCAGGATTGAATGCCAGGGAGCCCTCCTTCTGAGCTTTCATATCGACACTAAAGCGTCATTTTCTTAATCACACACACAGGACCTAAAGTCACTTTCAGGATCCTTGGCATACTGGCAGATCTATTTCTGAGTGTATTCCTGCCATACACTTGGGGGGGATTGGCATTATGCGAAGGAAGACTATGTCTGAGAAAGTTAGAGAAACTCCTCCTTAGCATTCCGGCTCTTCCGCGAAAGCGCACTGCTCAGCCACTCACTGATCCCGGCTCCTGCACCCGCTTCCCACCAAAACGCCTTCACAGGCTAACGGACAGCCACAGGGACCAATCACGGACAGCTCCCCCAGATCAGCCAATGAGGTACATGCTAATGAATGACACCATCAGTTAATAAAAAGTATTTAAAAACTAATGAAGTCTCATTATTACACCTGAAGCTTAGAAGACAGGAAAAAAGGCATTTCAGGTAATCCTTTTCAGTCTAGACTAAAAAAAAATTAAAAAAATGAATTCGCTAGCAGAGTGACATTATAATTATTTAACTAGCATTTTAAGTGCCTTGCACTCTTTGGAATAACCTCGCTGGCGGCATGTGCATTATCTCTCGGTGTGAGGCACCTCTCGGTTTTGGGATCACGCTGCCGGCCGCTTTAAACTCGCTCATCTCCTCTGCGTCCACAGACCCCGCGCCTCCTGACCTGCGTCTGGGACGTACAGCAACGGCGGCCAGCACCTCTCCCGGCTGTGCACTGCGCCCACCGAATGGAAAGTATGATTGCTATGTTTGGCCTGGAATTTGACAGGGGGGGCTGGGGTGTAGCTGGCGAAGGGGGCCTCTGGCTGCCCACGTGAGGAGCCCTGGCTGACGGACCCCCTCGGCAGGCGGCTCTCCTCTCCGAAAACCAGCTTTTCTGGGAACGGCCCCATTTTCCCAGCGGATCCGGGGGGTGGACCCCCCACAGAGCCGCCATGCCGGACCGCCGAGAGCGCCGTTTGGCTGCCACGCCCCACCCGGGGTGAGCAGGACCGGGGGGCTCCTGAAGGGGGGCCGGAGTTAATCAAAGACACTCGACCGCTGGTTGGAAGCGGCAGAGATGGAGGCCGGAATTTCGCTGCCAGTAAAAGGAGCAGAGGAGGAGGGTGGAACTCCGGCTGCCGGATTAGGGAACGTGACATAAACAAAACATCTTATTTCCATCCAGACAGAGGGGAGGTGGAGAAGAATGCAGAGAAACAGGGAAAAAACAGCTAGAAAAACCCAAGAGTGTTGAGCGAGAGGAGGAAGAAACGATGTTTTCTCAGCCGGGCTGTGTGGAGGCTGCAACCTTTCACCCCCGCTGAGTTTTAAGAAGGAAACACACCCCCCCCCCACCACACACACACACACACACACACACACACACACACAGCAGGCTCAAATTAAAGTGGAGAGTCTGTTGGTCCACCAGGCCTGCAGGGGGCGATACCTCCTTGGCTGCTGTTTGCTTTGGCCCTCCCCTTGGGGGGGGAGGGCAGAAGCAGGTCCACGGTCTGGCTGGGTGTCGGGGGCTTCTGGCTCTTCTCCAGCAGGGGCTTGACATCTTCCGTGGCACTTGGGGGTGCCGGCGGGTCCTTCATGTCGGCCAGCAGGTTCCCGGCGGCGCGGGCGGCCACCTCCTTCAGCAGCGCGGCGGAGGAGGTGCGGGAGACCAGCGAGAGGAAGGAGCCAGCGGAGGCCTGGGGGTCGGCCTGGGGCCCGGCGAGGCCCCTCTCGCTCACCTTCTTGGACAGGGCAGCCAGCGTGGAGCTGGCCGACTGCGGGTTAAACGGCGAGCCAAAGGCGTCAAAGCGCACGGCTGCCGCTGCTTCGTCGGCACGCCCCCCAGTGGCCGGAATGGAGGAGGACGAGGATGAGGATGAGGAAGACGATGAGGAGGAGGAGGAGGAGGAAGCAGAGGACACGGCGGCCGCGCCCTTGTCCTGCAGCACAGCGTTGGCGGCCGCTTTCAGCTTCTGGATGGCTGAGTCTGGAGAGAGACTGCTGTTGGGCACGGAGCAGCCGGACGGGGGCCACGCCTCGGCCCCAGGCGGCCACACGAAGCCGCCGGCCCCGCCCGCATCGCAGGGCTCCTGCTTAATGCCGGCCGGCGTGCCCGAGGAGGCGGGAGAGCCAGTCGCGGACCCTCGGTTACTGTTACCACCGCCGCCGTAGGCCAGCTTGCGGGCGAGTGCGCTCAGCTGCTGGGCATGATGGGAAGGCGGCAGGAGAGCCAGGCCGGGGCTGAGGCCCGGGTGGGGCGGCGAGTCCGTGCCCCCCGCCTGCAGACTCAGCTCTCCCACCTCCAGGAGGCGCCGCAAGTTGCTATTCAGCGGCTTGCCCAGCGCCTGCGAGGCGTCCCGGTAGAGGGACACCAGGGCGTCCTGGCTCGCAAAGGGTCCTGCCCGGAAGGTGTCCCCCTCCAGCCCCAGCAGGTCCAACGTGGCCCGTGGCACCGGCGTGGGACAGCCCAGCGAGCTCTCTGCCGACGTATCCTGCTCCAGCCGGGCAGGTCCGTCTGGGGTCGCCCGGAGGTCATCCTGCACATCCCCATAGGACGACTCGGAGGGCGTGTCCGAGGCGTTGCCGAACCAGCTGTCCTCGTCACCAGGCTCCCGGCCCGCTGACTCGTCCTCGGCAGGGTCAGCATCTGTGGGGGAGGGCGGGGGGAGGGCACGGGATTAGCACAGAGCGAGGCAAGCCGTGCTGTAAATAACGCGTCGATTCACGCACCGGGGACGCGCTCGCTAACACTTGTGTAACATGCGTGTAATCCTCCACCGGCGCCGCGGCACAAAGACCCGGTTTTCCGTCTTTTAACCATATTCCTCCCAGGGTCTGGAGGAGTTTGGTGAAGGGGTTACCATGGCGACGGGCCCTTCGGGGAGGCGAGACGGGAGAGATTAGGGTAATGGAGGTTACCAAGGCGGATTAATATTCATGAGGCTGCGGATAGTCGCTGGCGAGCCAATGAGAATAGGGTTAGGGTCGCGGAGGGTCATTAATATACACTCCCCATATCAATATTCATAAGCAAAACATTACGGCGTGCCAGACACGGAGGAACAATTCAACAGAACGGAGGGGAAAGCCGGACGCGGCCATCGATGGGGCAAACATCAAGATGCGTTTACCAGACGTTGCATTTACCTTCATTAAATATGAAAAGTAGCAAAATGGAGAGAGAAACCACAGAGAGAAAGTGACCTGCTGCCTATTGAATCTTTTTCTGTTCTCTCTCTCTCTCACACACACACACACACACACACACACCGTGGATGGGCTCCTGGAAACCACTAAGGGGCTTCTTAAACCCCCCCCCCCCCAAACCCCATTAGCGAGCAGGAGAGGGTGTACCAGGTTCTAGGAGGTGCAGAACAGGAATCACTGGAAGGTCACGGACTTAGGATCCGATGGGTTTAGCTACACGAGTCGAAGGTCTGTCCAGGTTGCCACGCGAGGAGCGCAGCACCACCAGCATCGAGGAGTAACAAGACCAGCAGCCAGCGGAGGTGGGTGTGGCTGAGGTGGGCGTGGCTGAGGAAGGCGGCCTGGGGGGCGTCCGGCTCCCTCCGGCACTGACGATCGCTTCCACGCCACAGGCGCCAAAGAGACACCGTGAACGTTTACAATATCTGAACACTTTTTTTTTTACGAAAGGGCTCCAATCCAAACGGCTCTGTCCGCCGCGCGACTTTCACATGTCTGGGCTTGGAATTACGCAGCGGATAACGGATCCAATCCCCCTCCACGGAGACGACACCGGCACGCCGCGGTCGCGCGTGTTTGGATCCTACCCAAAAGCGAGCCGGACATGCCCTCTGCGTCGCACAGAGCGCTGCCTCAACCCAACTCCCGCAAAGCCGACGCGCTGAAACTGGGCCCGAGCGAGGGGGGAGGGGGTCATTTACAGGTCGCTGGTCACATGACATGCCCAAGGCTGCCTGCCAGCACACTGCAGCTACTCTGCAACACATCCAACATGGCAGATCTGTGCGTGTGTCGGGAGGTGGGCATTCCCGGTCCGCAGACACCTCCCACCCGACAGCCCACCGGGACGTGGGTGCGGTAACACCGTCAATGTGAGCACAGCGCTTACCCCCACGTTCCTGGCGGTGGCCTGGCAGCCGTCACTTATGGCACATATTCGCAAAATGGGTCCTTCCCATTTCTCACTGGCGAATACCACCCCACCCCCACCCCCACCCCCCGAGAGAGGCCAGCCTGACGGCTAGGAAATGCCAAGATCGGACAAATGGAGAAATTCAGATTGCCAAATAACCGTAACAGGGATACGTTCCCGGCAGACCTCTGGCTTCGGCCATGGGGGGCTCGGGGAGGGTGCCCCCCCTCCTCCTTCAGGCCACACGTCATGCCAAGCCCCCCAGGCCATGCTAATGAGTGTCGACGGTGGCTGGCCCAGCTTATTACGGCGCCGCAGACAGTACCAGACACGGCTACGTAGCGCTTGTGCCTAGTGGGGGGGTTGTTCCATTAATTGGGTTGCCTTTAGAAAAGCATTCTGCCCCATTAAGGACAAAGAGCACCGCAGCTCCCGAGGCCCGGACCACCGGTCATTATTCCGGCTGCGTCTCCCGGCTTCCTCCCGTTAAGGGGGGTCCCTGACACCCAGCCCCTAGTAGCATCTCACAGAGTCCATCTATGGGGGGCACAGGCTGCCTGCACCACTACCATGGTGATACACAGCCCAAGGGCCCACCAGTATCACCGCGGCGTCTGGTGGCGGGTCCGGCAGGGGCAGGGCGGCTACCGCAGGCCTGATTTGCCCCCTGGCTGCTATCGGCTAGTTTGGGTCACCGCTGATCAGGGCCCCAGGTTCGACATGCTGGACCACACAGCCAAACCTCAGCTAGGCTCACAGTTCAGTGTCACTTCATCTAAAATTTGCCACCCCCCCCCCAATGTCATTCTGCACTTTCAGCCCCCTCCAGCCCAGCCTATCATCGACCCCCAAAGCTGAGTAAAAAAAAAATCCACTGCTGAAACAGAACCACTTACCCCCCCCCCCCAAACAGCCCAGCCTATCAATAATGGTTAATTTAACACATATGTGGGAGATGATTACAGAGGGGGGCTACAGCAAATTAGAAACCGAACACCGCTCAAGTACTCGCGAAAGGCCTGGAAGCCATTGCTGGGGGGGCTGGGGGGGCAGGAGCATACGCCGCCCCCCAAACAGACAGGTAACTCCCTGCGAAGGCGGAGCCACCCAAACGGGCAGAGCTACACACACGGCTACGCAAGGCTCGCACTGTAACTCACCGCCTGTGTCTCAGGCAGGCCCCCGCCCCCCCCCCCCCCCCCCCCCCCCCCCCCCCCCCCCCCCCCGGCCCCCCCTTCCCCCCCCCCCCCCCCCCCCCCCCCCCCCCCCCCCCCCCCCCCCCCCCCGCCCCTC
>JAODKM010000033.1:103851-117066 GCA_026780845.1 Petrocephalus sullivani
TGCAGGCCACTGGCACACAAAATCCCACAAACTAGGTAAGCTACAGAAGGCAGCATGGCGAAATGCATGGTTTTAGACTGACACGAGTGTCTTGACCTTAACAACATGGTCTAAAATAGTGTCCAAAATTATAAAAAACACCAATAATAATTATATTTCAGTTTATGTTTATTTATATAACTCCCAAGTAAGGGAGGAAAAAACCTTCTGGGAGACCAAGGTCACCTGGCTGCCCAGCTACTCCCAATTCTCATCAATTCTGGATGCACTCACAGAGCTATGACTGTAGTGACGGGTCTCACGACGGTGTACTGCAGAACTCCCAGTTTGCACCTTAGCAGCAGCACCCTGTAAAAATCCACAGGGCAAATGACTGCATTATCCAATAAAAAAAAAATAAATATAAATAAATAAATAAACAAAAATGAATGAATAAATAAATAAATAAATAAATAAATAAATGGCAAAAAGGAGGCGGGACTAAAGGGACAACTCACTCTCCCATTGGCCACGGCGGGCAGCAGCAGAGTGGGGGGAGGTGCTTCTGCTGCTCCTGCACCTCCAGCATCAGCACCAGGCTGGGGTACTGTTTGCCCAGGTAGTTCAGCAGGAAGGTCATGAAGTTGTAGATGACGAAGGCCTCGTAGCACTCCCTGCATGTGTCCACATAGATGGCGATGCCGGGGTACTTCAGGGCAATCCACTGCAAGCAGAAAGGTCTCAGGCAATATCCATTCCAACGTAAGCAAGGTCAAACACCAGTGTGATTATTATATTATTATTATTATTATTATTATTATTATTATTATACAAGCAATATTTGAAATTAATAACTCATTATAAATAGCATAAATGCACTTCTGGCCTTTACAGCACTTTTCTT
Organism: Petrocephalus sullivani; assembly: GCA_026780845.1. Classification (NCBI taxonomy): domain Eukaryota; kingdom Metazoa; phylum Chordata; class Actinopteri; order Osteoglossiformes; family Mormyridae; genus Petrocephalus; species Petrocephalus sullivani. The sequence goes on from JAODKM010000033.1 coordinate 104,735, forward strand.
CATTAAATGAAAATAAAACAACACATTTTTAGTAACAGTTAAGCACATGGCAGTCCCAGGTATCCAAGGTTTTCGAAACATCATTTCTGTCATAATAAGAGTCGCCATGTCAGTGTCAGGGAGCACATGGCTCTCATGTGATGGATACATATGTCCTTGTTATATTGGAATCTATTGAGACATCTGGCAGAACATCTGCTCCAAGGCCGACTCATTGTGACCACCTCAGGAAGCTTTTACCTCCAATGGATGGCAGTCAATTATTTTGCCAAAATAAAATTAAACTAGGTTTTAAGCTTTAACCAAGTTGTGGCTGACTCCTTAAAAAAGTAAAAAAACAAAAGGGGTGGAATGTCATGTTCTCTAGTATTGGCCCAAATTAAATCAGTGTCTTGTGAGTTGAGATTGTGCGGTCTTTAATTCGGAAAAACATCACCATGGAAACAGTGCAGACACTTAAATCCTAAATCCCATGCCACTGTCACAGGACAAGGCCTCCAAGTCTCAGGAATTTCAAATAAACTGCAGAAAACCACTGACCTCTGCTCTGTGTATCTATCACTTAGACAAAACGAAAATATTTAATTAAAATCAAGGCACAATCAACAAGTGATGGGAACTCACAGGGCAAAACACTCAACACCAGCATTTGAAAGTTATTAAATCTTTTAAGAGTCACTTACACTGTCCAAACTGTATATTGGAACCATCCATAATATCCTGCCAAAAGAAAAATAATCAATTGTTGTGTTTTGCGCTGGCAAAACATCGTGACAACACAACCACTACCATGGCACACATTAATAATAAAAACAACAACAATAAAACTTTCCTACATCTTTCGCCCCCTGAAGTGAGCCGGAGAAGGCGGCTTACCGGATGACAGGCTTTTGCAGCTCAGGCTGAGTATAATGCACAAGGTGCTGCAGGATCCCCCACATGGAAATCGGTATGGTCATAAACACAAATATGGCAGCGATGAACCAAGCCTTGTTGTGGACGCCGACCTGGGAGCAAAAGCAGCCGGCCGAGAAAGGCATAAGCCCGGGCGCTCCGAGGGCTTCGCCGGGACGGTGCATGCCCGAAACTCACCTCGGACTTCTGCACTTCCCAGATGCACAAAGGCAGCACCGCCAGCAGTAGCAGTACGTACAGGAGCACAGCCAGCGGCCGGATCCATCTCCTCCAGTTCCCGCAAGAACAGGGCATCTTCTCCCGGCACTCAACCGAGCCACCGATCACAACTAACCCACCCGGCACTCAAGTTTGCGGCTCCCCTCGAACTGAACCTGCCTGCCCCAAAGTCACCGCAATGCTAACCATCATTTAAAAGTTTTATATAAAACAAAGCGACCGCCAGACTCAGTGCATCGCGGCGTTCTAATTTAAGTCCCCGGCACTTTAATATATCAATAATATAATTATAATTACCCAACTTAAAGTTCAGACACTTGCAAGTTTTCCCGGAGTCATCCACAATTCGATGGCACACGAGAAACGCAAATTATATCACATTATATCATGCTTGTAAGCATTAAAGTAAAATTATCAGCGGGGCTTGATCATGTGGTATATAACTTTTTCCTGTCCTCATGCCAAAGTGCCGAGACATATCATTCATTTCCTGTTGACGCTGCCCTTGTGACCGAAGAAACGCCAAACCCCGCCTAGTTCAGAGTATGATTGGATAAATGAAGCCCCTTCTTGGCTGACTCGCACTCCGATTGCTCAATGTCCTTGTCAATCACACTTGATGGCCGTCAAACATTGTCTTTTACTGAATTTGTAGTCTAGTTTAATTATTTTCATCTTCGCCATATAGTAAGATTTATGAAAAAAATCAATGAGTTTAGAAAAGAGTTTTAAAATAATTTTAAAAGATCCATGAATTTTTGCTGTTTGTATACACAATATTCAAAAGTATTACTTGTTTACTTTGGTGTTACTTTGGTTTAAGTGGTGCGTGATCCAAACTTTCTTAGTGTAATGGACAAATAGCATTATGGAAGTTCACGAAGTGTTGGCTTGAACTTTGCTTTGCCAAGAAAAATAACGTCTCCCTCTGACCCAAAACCTTATCCACGTCCACATTTCAAGAAGTTACAGACTGCAAAGAGAAAACGAGGCGCCATCGCTAGATGGCGGTATAAATCAATAATCCGGACAGGTAGCATCTCGTCAGCTTGCAGCCAGCTAAAAGATCTTATGCTAAGTCATCTCTGCCAGACAAATAATGAATTTTCTGTCAATTTTGCTTTTATTCCACCAAACACTTGGAAGTAACAAGGACCATTAATGAGCTTTTGATTTGATGTTTGAAATTAACATTGGCATATAAAACAATGCATATATAAATATAAATAAATTATATATGAATGTTAATACCTATGTATGAATCACAATAATCTTAAATGGAAATGTATTAGTTATATTTACTATTATGCCATATATATATATAAAAAATATATAATATTATTTATATTTATATATTAACAGGTACCTGTAATTAACAGGTACCTGTTAATTACAAGTTCAGTGTCTCAATCTGAAGGCAATACACCCCAAAACAAGACTGCGACTTTAATTGCACCATACCTAAGGAGAATGGACATACAGATCATAGAAGACAAAATGTTCTCTTACTGGAAATGGAGGTTTTGGGTTGTCGTAAGTGTCATGAAATGACCTACAGCAGCCAAAAATAAAGACTTTGAGAAGACTTGGGGTCAGTGCAGGGGAGGTCAGCACACTCTCAGTTTAACTCGTTATTAAATCTCTCAGCAGAACTTCTCATGCTCGCAAGCCAGGGTTCTCATAAACAAGGCACCCATTACCATATCGGTCAGTTTAGTGTTAGATGTAGTTATGAAAGAGGTTGTATTTTGTGCAAAATAACTGTGGGATCATTAAAAAGTTCTCCCTAACATCAACAAGAACTAAATATACTATAAAAATAGTGAAACGTAGATTTAGGTTTTTTTTTCAGGGCTGAATTTAGAAAAACAGCAAGTTAGGTGTATTATTGATAATTTGTTCCACGCTCCCTGGTCATTATCTGCATTTTTATTCACCCCCACTACCACCCATGATAATTCCCCTGTAGATATGGGATTTATGGGGTGCAGTGGAGAGACAGATATCTGCAGCTGTAGCAGAAACAAGTTTCCATTGACTTGTAATTTACTGCCCCTTTAAAGAGAATCTCCATTGTTTGTAGTACAGATTGTTCATGAATATTGAATACTTCCTTTTGGATTTTATAAATAAGAGATGGACTTACCATAGTCATGCAATCACATGGGCTCTTAGGTACGACGGTCTATAGGGCACAATATCAGGTTCAGCTTTGCTCAAAGACTGAACCAAGTGGCATGGGGAATTTGGAAGACACACTATGGGGTAGGTGCACTATTCAAGAAAAGCAGGGAAACTAAAGGTTAGTGTGAGATCTCTCCTTCTCTTTGGTGACTGAGGAGAAAAAGCGAGTCTTGTATGTCACTATCCAGAGGCAGCTGCAGGTCTGAGAGAAGTTACACAAACGAGTGCAGCAAATGGTATCCTCCTTTGTTGTAAACTGTGACATGTAAAGCATTTCTTGCATACAAAAATTATGCATGGCAGGCATTTATGTGCCAGTGCTGTTATAATTCTTTATGACTTCAGTGCTTGTCTTCCCCATAGTTAAAATATTTTTTAATATTTTAATTTTTTACTCATGTTTCAGAGTAGGAGCAATTAATCTCTGCATGAAGTACAGGGTTATGATTTACCGTAAATATTGATGATAAATAAAAGCTTTCAAAGTTGCATGCAGTCCTAAATTAGCAGATAAACCAAAGGGTGTTAATATAACTGTTGCATTTCAGTATTTCAGGAGCTCAGGTGATTAGTCGGTCAGGTTAATGAATAATTACTTAGCAATTCACTAAAAGTTATTTTTAAGTGATAACTTCAGTGGGATATTGCAGGATAGAAAAATAAATCTAGGTGTTGTGGATTTATAAAATAAGTTGCTGTGTAATTTAAAAAATAATTTACATTACAGTTTTTTTTTTAACCATATATCTTTATTTAATGCCATGCACTCCTTTTTGAGAAAGCAGGGTCAGCTAATCCCTGCAGCAATGGAGGGTTAAGGGCCTTACTTAGGACCCAATAGTCAAACCACTCGACCAACCCTGGGATTTGAACCAACAACCTTCTGCCCACAGGCACATTCATTCTATACATTGTGCCACATAGCTCAACAAATAATGCATTGTGCTAACAGTACAAAGTTTGCTGGTCAAAATCCCAGGGAGTGCATGTAACTACTGCAAATCACTTTGGAGAGAGGTGTCAGATAAATGTGGTAAATATATTTATCTTTATATATACATATGAATTATATTAATCTTAATAAAAAGCCAAAATTATTGTTCGTATGTATACCTTATTACACCTCTTAATAACAGTTACAGTCAGGAACCATAACTGAAGCACCAAGGACATATTCTCAGAACCCTCGTGCAGGAATCAGATGAGTCGCTAAACTTGATCGCGTTAACAGACGCAACGATGCAGTCTGATTTCTTACTGGTTTAGCAGAGTAGCAATGAAAAGACCTGCGCGTCCACCAGAGAGCTGTTTCTGCGGCGGTCCGCCATAACACAGAGTGGAAAAAGCAGGATCGTTTTTCAGATCTTCGTTGCAAAGTCAGGTCAGGTACCCTACATTAGCCACATGCCGCATCATGCCGGTCAAGATCCGCTAACACTGAGAGCAGATGGACACCCCACTGGTCCAAGAAGCATCCCGAGAAGCCATCACTGGAGAGTCTAGGTCAAGCCATCACTGGAGAGTCTAGGCCAAGCCATCACTGGAGAGTCGAGGCCAAGCCATCACTGGAGAGTCTAGGCCAAGCCATCACTGGAGAGTCTAGGCCAAGCCATCACTGGAGAGTCGAGGCCAAGCCATCACTGGAGAGTCTAGGTCAAGCCATCACTGGAGAGTCTAGGCCAAGCCATCACTGGAGAGTCTAGGCCAAGCCATCACTGGAGAGTCGAGGCCAAGCCATCCAAATACACTATAGGACAAAAGTACAGGGGCACTAGCTCGTCCAGTATCTCTCGCTGAATCACAGGGTATAAATATGAAGCTGGCTAACCCTTCGCTACTATAATACCCTGTATTCTTCTGGGAAGGCTTTCCATTAGATGCTGGACCATTGCTGGTGGGATTTACTGCCATTCAGGTTGAGTGTTGATGTTGGGCAAGCAGGTACCTTTCTGTTACCTTGTTTGGCCATAACTTTGCAGCTGAACTTGCTCCCAGGTGTTTCCACTTCAGAATCACTTCACTTGCAGTTGACCAGGGCAGAAATGTGGAGAACCAACTTTTTGGAAAGGTGTCCACTAACAGTGCCAGGTTGACTAACCTCTTTTGTATGACCGCCCATTCTGCTGTTGTCTGATGCTGGAGATTGTATGACTGCATGCTTAATTATACACTTGCATGTCAGCAGTGGGTGTGGCTTATTTGGCCACTTCCTGTAATTGTGACGAGTGTCGCAATACTTGTGTCCATACAGTGTATCAATCCTGCTGACACAGCATCAGTCAGTGCCATGAAGGGGGCCATTTTCACTGGTTCAGGGAAAAGGGGCAGATGTTCAGGCACTCCCCCCCACACACCTAGTTTGAGTCACTAGGCACCCAGAATACACAACAATAAACAAACACTGGTAATACACACACACACACACACACACACACACACACACAACTATCCCCCTGCAGCACGGGTTGGCAACTTCACCCAGAGAGGGCTGACATGTACTGGTCTTTGCCACTACTCCCTAATTAGGCCACACACCTGGGCTTGAACAGCAGACCTAAAGGCTAGCCCAAAAACCTGCATACACACAAGCCCCTCGAGGATAATATGACCAACCCCTACACTACGGGGTGCATTTTTACAATGCATAATCATTACTAAGAATCAGATTTGTACTGCATCCTGCACTAAAGTACAGAATTTTACAAAAGCACCAGTTATGTATACTGTAGCCAGCTATACAGCAAAGGTCAGCCAGAAGCATAACACTGAGACGCAAGAAAATAGTATTTAATTAGCCTACTAAATCCCACCTCACCCCCCAAAAACACCTAATTCTTCCTCTGCCACTATTCGCCTGTTGCCTGCCCATCTGAGCACATTTAAACTAGCCTCCTAAGAATAGTCAGCTGGGTCTCATTAACTGGGGCCCAGTTGGCTAAGGGCCAGCAATCAATCACGTACCATGGAGATGTGGCTGATCAGGTTAACTCAGCTTTCTCCAGTCAGCTCCCTCCTACACAGATGGGAACAATACAAATATTCATTCCTTGTACAATTATATGAAAATGAGAGTAGGCAATCATGCTGATTACTGGACATAATCACCAGCGTGATTAAAAACAGGAGAGAAACGAAAACGTCAGCTGTTTTCGGGCTGAATTTGCTGGGAGGACGGGGGAGGGTGCTGGTCACTGTCGCGGCCCCCCACTCAGCTCAATCGCTTAGTTTCTCTACCTTGCACCCTTTACGTTTGAAATGCCGGGGGTCTCGCCGTGGGTTCGCCACCGCGATTTGGGGGGTGGTACCCACGCACGGTCACGTGGTAGGTGACACGTGACAGCAGCGTGGCTGAGCGATGACGCAGCCTAACGGAGCGCGTCGTCGGCAAACACGTGCTCGGCCGGAGCGGCTAATCCCGCTAATCAGCCCATTGACCTCCTGCGTGCTGCAAATTAGGCGCACGGGGGGTGGCGTGATTTGCGCAGAAAGGGTCCAAAAAATGGGACAGGGTCCTGAGCCTCTGACCCTGCAGGGTTAGTAAAGCTAAACGCATGGTTTATGGACTGCAGGAGTAGCTAGTATGATTAGATCGGTATATTCCGTTACGTAGCCGAGATATACAATAGAGTCAAAATACCTTTTAAACAACAGCAATCACATTACTGCTGCTCGCAGCGTAAAACAGATACATTAAGGCTTGGAGGGATACGGTTTAGCATGTAATGATGGAAAATCCTAATGGCATCTGCTACAGTGCACTTCCCTGTGCTATATGACCTGCTATAATTTCCCCCTGCGTTAGAGGGATACTTTATCAGTTGCTGCACTGTATTGATTTGCCACGTTGCTTGCAGTAACAACAATCTCCCGTCAAGGCTTGTCAGCATTTCGCGCAAAAAATCTCAATGGTTATTTTCAAGAAGTGCCTCTCCTCACCTTTTCCGCTATGGTCGGCTCAGTCATGTGATGAACTAACGCAGAGGCTCATTTTTATTCTACACTGATTTTACTTAGTGTAGCGACAGTTATTTAAAACAAGTGCACGGACAGAGATGATTGCTGGCTTCATTTCTTTGCACATCTGATTTCTCTTTGAAATATTTTCCCACCAAAAGAAGACATTGGCTTACAAAATCTTTTCTGTATATAGCATTTTGTACAGTGTCTGTTTTTACGCTGCATGCCCGAAAGTTCAACTCGCTTTAACACTGGCAAGGAATGACTTTCCCACTAAATTCCTAAGGATTAAGACCAACCCCTTTCCCCAAAAGACAAAAACAGCATGTCCTGTGATCTGACAAAGATCCGTCACATTTTTCAATAAGGCAGAAATTGTGTTTTTCACTTTTGTCATGTGCAATTACTAAAGGAATTCAAGATTTGCACAGCAATACTTGTCAAAGACATTTAAAAAATATTATTCTTAGGAACATGATAAAATTACTCTCTTCCTGAAACAAGCAACCCAATCAGTTTTTACTGGCTTGCTAAAATTAGCCACAATTAATCATTTTCAATGAAACTCTGACAATGAGTATTTAGGTATGTTAGGTATGGATCTCTAATTGTAGATTAGCTAAGAAAATAATGTTTTGGTTATCATTACGAAACAATTCCATCTCCTGTAGTATTGCTAGTCTTTTATGAAAATAACATTTGCCAAAACCAAATTATATGTACAATATTATCAATAATTATAGCATGTCATTGGTAGATGATAGATTTGTGTAAATATATCCAGCTTCTTTAAATAACCCATTGAGAAGTGATACTTATTTAGATATTAAATTCGTTCTTTGGCTACAAAACCTGAAGAAACATACTTGTAGGTATTTATGTTACTGAATGTCTCAGACGTCCAGCATACTGATAATGTCGTCGTTGTAGCCAGAGAGGGGAGGTCAAAGCATTATTGTAGTCAAGTGACCAACTAGGCTACTCACAGGAAGAGGATATCAGTTATTTTTGCATTACGAAAAAATAGGGAAGGAGAGCATTATTTACATCACACAGTGTTCTCTCTGTGTTTAGATAGGTCAATTTGTGAGCCCGGGGGGAAGACTGTGGCCTACGTTTTAATCAACAGCAGTTGTTACAGTAGTTAAGGACGTGTAATAGACAGGTTTCCTGTTCAAGTTGCAGGACCTCTGCTGTTGGACCCCTGAACAAGGTACCGCTGTGCATTTCCTGCCTGTGATACATTTTCAGACGCCAAGTAAGATGTCCGCCATGGATCTACTGCAGTCCCAGATCCCATATGGTTTCTGAAGCTGCAGGCACAACTCGATACAGATGTCTGTCATGGCCTTCCTGCCTGTAACTCACTCTCAGTTTCCAAGTAAGACGCCATTGTAGCCTTGTAGGGCTATTATTCATGGCGCACATGTTAATAAACAGCACATTGATTTACTCTCACTGGTTTTTCCATTTGTAATTGTGGACTAACAGTGTCATGGAGGAGAAATTGAGTGCCTCAGACCAAAGAGATGTTCAGTCTCAGTGTCCTGCTGGAAGATCTGGGGGACATCGAGGAACGTCGAGGAGGACAAACTCTAATCTTGCTGAAACTGTTTATGCACATATCAGAAATACCTAGTTTTGTTAAACGTTTTTCCAGTCTTGGGTAAAAATGTTAATTTCTTTTAATTCACTACCCATGCTGCCAGCGAATTATTTTTTTTTAATCATTTTCAAGACGTTTTCACGCATTACATTACACTAATTCCATTGGCCGCGAGTTTTCTTACCCACTGAGAGCACTTCCTGTGGGGCCGAAGTGTTTACACAGGACCCAGCTAGCCCTCAGCATATGTCACACAAATGTTTCCCTCCCATGTCTCTGTAAGTAATTCACATCCTCACGGCTGACATGCGTGACCCCGGACGCCAGGCTGCTGAGAAGATCTCCGTGTGTCTGAAATCGCTCCGACAGAGAGAGTACTTTCTCAGGAAAGAGAATCCCCCCCCCAAGAGGTAATTCTGAGCGGCAGAGAGAAGCACGTTCCGGATGTTTCTGAAGGGGTTAATTCATTTCGGCGATAGTTGTATTTTAGAATGTCTATTTCAATGACGTCATTACATTATGTTATTTCCTGAAAGTGCGATTGAATTAAAAACTATTCTTTGCTGTTTGTGTGTAGAACCAGTATTTGTCGGTTTGAAAGCGACTTTTGCTTTTGAAACAGTTTTATATAAATCTTTGATAATAGTACACAAAATGACACTAATCTCATTTAAATGTTTTATATTTCAAAAATCCAGATACAGAAATCAGGCAATGAAATATTTAGTGCTCTAAATAGAACTTAGAATTATTTCCAAAACATGTATTAGAAGCATTTTTGTGTATCTCACCAATCAGTGTATTAATCATCATAGCATGATTTTAAATTAGGTCAAGATAATTTCAAGTGTTTCGAAAGTGATTCCATTTAGCCCCAAACTGCAAGGCAAAAAAGTCTGAGGAAGTGGAAGCGAGGCTGGCCGGGGCGTGTTGACCTTCCGCTGTGCACACGTGCACAGAGCTCCCCCAGCAGTGATGCACAAACACGCCATGCGATGACACGCAGCTGTTTACTTGCTTTCTGCGGCAGGTGGTGGCTGTGACTAATCGACACAATATTATAGTTACTCTGGAACACGGTTAGTTAAGGACTCACAATCCATAGCACAATCAAAACCAGAAAAGAAAGTACGACTCTAATAATTTAAAAATCTACACACATATTCACAGCAGGAAGTAAAACAAGTTTCACATTCATAATATCGTCGTCTTTCTCCCTATTCCTTTTCCTCACTTGTTCTTTCCTGTATGTGGGATTAATACATTTCATGTTATATAGCTTTTCCTTAAGCAGAATATGGCATCATCAGTCCGAGTAATTTTGCCGTTATGAAGTATTTGTAAACATTATGAAGTATATATCCGTAGATTTGGCTCAACACAGTTATCAAGGTAAAACTGTCACCTTCTCGTTAAAAAAAAAAATAATAATAAAAACAGACAAAAACATGTTACTTATTTAAATGTTAATACAAGTTGTTCAGAGCATGTTGACAACGTTACAATATTCATATAAAGAGCTTTAAATACAAGGCTACAATCCAAAGAATAATATGGTAAAATACATTAGATCTACAAGTTATTGGCCATCCAAGGATAAGAAAACCTGTTAATGATGCACTTATTTAACGGTACTTACAAGTAAGTATTTAGGATCGATCTCTTCATACTGATGGCAGCTTATGAGATGAGAGAGTAGACCGTGAATCCCACCCTCAGGCTACTCAGTGGGCCCCCATGAGGGGGGCACAAGGCTCAGATGTGACCTCACCGCACCTCGCCCTGGCCATTTTCTGGTTGTCCTGCATATGCAACGGCAATCCTGCAGGTGGCGCTCTGCTGCATTAAGTCCCAGAATGTACTTCCACCAAGTTTTTGGGGCACTGGGGGGTGAAGCGTCCAGGGGCACGGTGCACACCAAACCCGCCTTTGGGTATTGGTCTGTTACAACCTGAGAGAGTCTGCCATTTAAAGGGCCAGCGTCCTTTAATTAGAAACTCAGCTCCCACTGCCTGCACAAAAGGCCTGGTGAGATACACTTGACATGGGAACGAGGCAGGGTTTTTTGGCGGCGGGGGGGTGGTGGTGGTTTCGGGGGGCTGGGGGCGTTGGTTTTGGGGGCAGCGGCGAGGGCCAGCCAGCAGCTCAGTTAGTTGTTCACGCTCCGGTCCGCGTTGTGGTTGTTGGGCTCTTGGGTCTTGCACTGGATGCTCGTCCCATTCATTGGCCCCATGCTGCCGGCCAGTGACGGGGACTGGCACCAGCAGCACAGGCAGGTCTGCCAGACACAGGGAAACCAGGTTAAATCAAACACGTCAGCAGCCCAGAGCCCCCGCCACAGCCTCATCCTACTGTAAATGGAGGTCAGACCCAGCCATCGACCTCATTGATGCATTTTCCTCAATGTCTATTTACTGTATAAACTGGACTAGAGCCACACTGTTTTTCCACAGGGTGAAAATGTCCGGAATCCACGTCCTGCTCCTTACTGGGGACGTAAAGTGTTTAAGCGTCAGTGTCTTTCCTAATCCGTCAGAGGGATTCCAGCAAAAAGATAAACCACTGTTATAATCAACAGAAAATGACCTACATGACTGGATGAGTTTACCTCAAGCAGGCAGAATGTTAGTGATTACGAAGACTATTCGACCTCAGGTCAATGACCCATACACAGAAATACTGACCACAAATACCACCTGCCACTTCTCCACAGGATTTCAAAGAGCAAAATTAGCAATAAATATAAAATTCAAAGTGAATGACTGCCACCAAAGCTCTCCCATTACTGTCAGGATAATTACTGTAATAACTGCAATTTCTCTGTTCATAACTGTTCCTTGTCACGTCCAACAACTCATGGCATTTGCTGTCAGGTTGCAAATGTAAGCCTACGTACACAAAAAGAACAGTGGCCCCATGTAACGCTGTTACTGATGGGTGTCAGCTGCGATAAATATGTTTATTTATGTATATGAAGTATATGAAGCCTGCAAATAATATACAGTCATCTTTCAGTTGCATAAGTAATAAAGTAAACAAACAAAAAGGCATGTGATCGCTGTGAATGCCATGCTCACGGGAGCAGGAACAGCTCTGTTTGACAGGGCTGTGAAAGTTTGGCAGGCTGCCCCCCTCTCTGCCCCGAAAGAGGCCCGCTTTTCCTCCCACGCGGGTCCTCCGTCGAAACATGCCGGCCGCGACCTCTTCCCAAAAGCCAGCTCGTAAATCATGGTGCCGGCTTACATTTTCCTGCAGAAATGTCATCAGTGCCAGCCTCAATCTTCCGAGCCATCAGGCTCGGGCTGGGAGGGGGGAGTGGGGGTCACGACGGGCGCGGTATGGTAGAGGGTCGGGGGGGGCCCGACGAGGGTGGGGTGGCGGGGGGCGCGCGGGTAGACGGCCGTGCGCGGGGGACCGGGGCTAACATTAGAACGGCGGGCAGGTACAACAG
>JAODKM010000033.1:129821-152095 GCA_026780845.1 Petrocephalus sullivani
CACTGGACCCACACAAGACCCGAAACAGAACAACCCAGCAACACCCCCCCAACCGACCATCCAGGGGAGCCCAGACGCGCGCACGGCCCCGCCCCCAGGGCGGCGCCTGAGCCCGGGCCCATGAGCAGGGGGGCCCCAACCTGACCAATGATATGAATTTTGTTTTTACAACATTTTTCTGACTCGGCTTTTAATTTTACTGTGAAACAAAACAAAATATGTATATAAAAATTGTGTATATTCATGCTGTTGCATTTGTGTCTTTGTTATAGTTATATGCTTTTATGTGGGAATTCTTTTAATAATACCTCGCATGTCTTGTAAGATATATTATGTCTAATAATCAGAGGCCCTTTGCTCTCCGTGGGTGACGGTCCTGATGTTTTTGCGTACAGCGGTTTCTCGTTATGCACGTTCCTCTGGTCCCCAGCTGTTTCTCGTGCGGATCCATGCCCAGCTTCCTTCCTCGGGTCGGAACACCTCCCCCACCCCCCCCCACCTTTGTTCTCCATGCTCTGTCCTCGCAGCAAACCGTGTCGCGCTGCAGAGTGGAAAAGTGCGCAGCGATCTACTGAACATCATAAGTCATGGGGAAACGGGCACTCGTACCTCGAACCCCCAGCCCAGCCTGAATGCAGGATACGTACCAAGCAGTGTTCCCCTGAATTGCATGTTTGGAGAAAATTCGCCCCCTATTACCCAACACCCCAGCTTCTGCCGTGACTCCGCCTCTGAGCCACAAGCTAAAACGCTGCTAAATAAAGGAACATCTTGCAGATGCAGACCAGTCAGGATATGGTTTTAAGGATACACAGTTGAACCAAGTTAAACATCGAGATGTTGTTTCACTGAACATCCAGTTATGTCCTCTGACAAACCTGTCATCGTGTTGTATCGTTTTATTAGCTGAAGTGCACCTTGTTCAAACCCTTCACTGCCCAAGGAGGGAGCGAACAATGCGTCTCACCTTTTACAGCCTGCTGTTGCTTCGGCAAATCGCTCCCTAGGAGAGATCACGCATGGAGGGGGACGAGTGCACATTTGCAGCTGTGCCACACTCACCCTCTGCCTGACGGCAAGTTTAACATGCCGTCCCCAGCACCGTAATATCGGGGGCCGTGGTACGGCACAAATGAGGGCCTTATTGGAGACACATTTCCGAGTTTGCTGCAATTGCCCCACAGCACGGCAAACGATTCAATTATGCAGCCCCTCGTTTTCCGCCCCCCCTCCGAACGGAAAGGGGTGCGTGATGAGGTCCAACTTCAGCACTGTGAGGCTCGAACGTCGGCCTTACTGTATGAAGGGAGTCATTTAATTACCTCTGAGTCTGATGCTCGCTTGATGCTGCATGGACAGCTATTGGCTATTTTTTTGCTGTTATTTGGACTGTAAAATAGGACAAGATGTCCAAATCAAGGATGATTTAATTTTATTGAGAAAGTCAATTTATTTATTTTATTTTCTTGTTTCTTTTTTTTGGCTGTTTGTCTTGTCTCAGCAGGGTCACCATGACCTTAATCCTTCTCTGGGGACCCAGGCCTTACGGCAGAGCGCACCCTGGATGTGACACACATCCACCATGGACCTCTGAGAAAGTAAATAACCAAATAGGGGCCTAGGCCTTTTAGGATTAACATTCACAGTTAAATATTTAATGTGATTAGACTTTAGTCTAAATTCTGCTAAGGGGTCACATACCGTTGGCTGACATTAAGCAGTTTCGAGCTGTCCAGACTTTTCCACTTCGCTGAGAAGTCACTAAGCTCCTCTGGTCTTATCTCTCTTCCCTCTGGGCTGTAAACTTGGTCACCCCTCCCCCCACACCTCACCTGCGGGGTGGGGCCGATAGTATCTGGGGGTTGAGTACATGACCCTGGTTGTGCATCAGTCCTTCCCTTCATCCCAAAGAAAGTCTCTGGAAAGTGTCTGTCGTGGAACAGTGATAGGAGGTTTAAAGTTTCTGAAAGTGTATAAAGTATATTTTGGAGAATGTTTTCCAGTATGCCTGGTAGATCCAGCAAACGAGGGAGAAAAATGATCTGAAATCCCCATGTACAAGCCTACTAATTTCACAGAACTTAAGCATTGTGTGTTTTATAGCATGCAGCAGTTTGCACCAAAGGTCCCACCTCTCTTGCACATTCTGTCCGTTCTGGACGTTGCTTGGTGGCCTGGTCCATACAGAGCTTAAGCACAGACTGTGTAAACTCCCAGGTCCCAGCACTGGAAGTGACACATGCACCTTCCTTTATGTTACACCACAAATAAAGTTTTTTTTTTTTTTCGATTATCCAATAAAACATAATTGGGATCTTGTACTTTGCTCACGGCTGACTTCATCCCACTACTTCTAATTGGTTGATTTTAGACATGAATGTTAGCTTGTTAAACTGCGGTTTGGCACCATTTCGTGATGCAAAATGAGTGACTAGCTGTTCAGACTGCGCCGGCCTCCAAGATTGTGTTTACATTCTATTTCTGAATGATTTCTATGCTCGAATCCCCACTTCTCTACAATGCATCCACGGGGACTGCTTCCCTGACCACCCTGGACCCACTAAGGCAGATAAGCCTCCAATAGCTGCAAAGATGGCTCTTAATCTTTCTTGTCAACTGATAAAATCTCCCTTCATAAGAGTTCCCTCAAAACTTAAAAAATTAAAACTTATCTCTCTGCCCATTATTCCCGATAAGGCAGTGTTTATACAGGAGTTTGCCTTAGAGCCGTAACTCTGCCATTATGCATGCCTCCTTTCTCTCAGACATTCAGGTAGATACGGGGATGTATACACACAGCGGTTAATGGGAATCCTGGCAAAATCAGCATTTCTGTGGGGGTGTTCTTCAGGGAAAATTTTAATAAAACAAGTAAGAGAAGGAAAAGTAAGTGAAGGATTAGTCTTTTCCATTTTTTTGTATTACTAGCAGTCAATTTCAAACTCTAAATCTAGAATTATGCTAAAATAATTTAATAAGAAAATGTTTCTAGAATGATATTCGTACAATGAGCTACACTTTGAAGCTTTGAACTGCATGCAGGAGCTCACAGACATTTACCTGTTTAATCAGAAGCCGTTGACGAGGCTGATGGATGGGGTCTCTTATCAACGGCCCTTGTAACCAAGCCCAGCTCTTCAGCTACAGCTGAGCCAAACTGCATCCAGATGGGGTCATTTGTAGTTTTGCAACCAGATCACAGGGGAGACCTCCAAGGATGCTATTAAACAGAAGAGGCTCTTTGGTGACAGACAACAAGGCTTAACAAGGGCTAGCCTTAGTAAAGGTAGGGTTTCCTGTCTTGGTGGCAGTAAGAATACAGCTGAACGACGTCCCCCTTGACTGCCAGCGGTTTATTCCCACACCGACTTCCTGTTTCAAGATGAAACAATGAGGTCTCTCCATTCCTCCCTTCAGCTCCATTTAGTAACTCCATGTTTCTGCAAAAACAAGCTCCACTGAGCCAAACAGGAGCACTAACTGGAGATATTGGGTGGTTTATATAAGTAATGCTGACTTGGGCTTGGGCTGAAACATTTACTGATTAGACTCATATGCTGTTGCATCCCCACCCCCAAAACCCCCAACCCTAAAAGCTAAGTAAATAAACCAAATGCTACAAATGACCTGTCACCAGCCGTGTGGTTTGGTGTGTTTGTCCACTGTGTCAGATATCGCTGAGCATCCTGCTCCAATGTATGACATCTTCTCCAAGCATTGACCACTGACCCCTGGGACAAGCGGGGGAGGGGGGTGTTCCCCAAGCTCCATTCTCCTGAGATCTTGCAGGGGCCGCCGCCTGGGAGCGATTATGTCACTGATCAACTTCACCCCGAACTCATCACCGTCCTAGGAACACAAATGACTGAACTCAAGGAAATTCTGGTGAAAATTGGAAAAATATTAAATAGGGTTTTTAATCAATCGTACACAGCAATGTTTTCAGAATGAAACTTTTCCTTATAAGCCGTAGTTTCATGAACATGCTTGGAGTTGGTTTCAGAGTTCCTCCATTCTTTCTGAGATCTTGTGAACCTGTCCGATCATGACTACCCCCACTTCCCTCCACCTCCTTGTGTAAACCCCTAAGGAAAACCCAACTCAAGCAGACAGGGTGCATTGTCCGCCACAAGTTTACTGACAGCCTTACAACGTGACGCTAATTTAAACATGAATGAGGTAAGCTCTGTCAAAAGATTATGAACCCTGTCCACACTCTAAAAATGGTACATTTGTCATTATCGACCAAGATTTTGGCCATCGTTTCTCCCTGTTTCCATGTCCCGCATTTCTACCCAAAATCACGGAGTCACATTTATGAAGAAACGGATGCCGGGTGCGACATTGGATATATTACAGACGAAAGCTCATGCTCCATCATTTCGGCTGGCTGTGCTTCGTGGGAACATATGTATCTTGTGTGGTTCTAATTTTGCAAAACTCTAAGTCTTTACGAGACCCAAAGGATTCAGAGAGACTTGGAAACAATACAGACGGCACATGCCAGCATTTTTTACGTCATAGCGACTGCCGAAAAAGAAGGGAAAGACAAAAAAGCCCTCTAATGATGTTCCTCGGCCCCGATGTACCTAGGCTAAGCAGCAAACTTATTGCCCTTAAATCACTCAGCAGCCGCGATTCTCAGGCCAATGCGACATTTCATCCGACAAAACTAAATCTGGACCGCTGTATTGCTTTCTTGTAAATCGAACCAGAATTCATCCGTAGGCAATTTTCCGGCAGCCAGCGTGACAGTAAATGTGTCCTAAATGGGCACAGTGCATTTAAATATCTAAGTATGGTGTGTTTTCACGTGTGTCCTTACATTCACATTCATTTATTTGTCTGACACTTCTCTCCAAAGAGTTCACTGCTACCGTGTGCCATATTACCCTGTATGTGATGATAAGTCCCATTATTGTATCTCCAAGAGCAGCATGACCTCATTTTCACTAGCAGAACAGGGGTCACAAGTTTGGAAAAATCTGTTGGGAGCACAGGACATTGGCCCTGTATGTGTCTGGAACAATACTGACCCAAACCCCAATCCAACTACTTATTTTCCTGCCATTATACCTTATAGCAGGGGGGCCAATGAGACGCTTGAATCAAAAAAAAATCTGCAGTGATCTTGCGCAAACAGGAGCAAAATTCATTATTAAGCAAGTCAAGGATGCAGAGCCAAATCCAATTATTTTAACTGGATAATAAGTTATATTTAATTAGGGTTATCAGTTGATTAAAAAATAACTAGTTACATTTTGCAATTAATTTTGCGATTAATCACGATTAAAAACTTGTTTTTCTTCTTAAGACTAAAGCTTTTTATAATGCATATTTAAATGTAAAATCAATCACCAAATTAATGTATTGGTGTATCATTTTGTATGTACCATAATGTAGTAACAAACATGCTGATTGCATCTGCAACAAAGCATAGCATAACAGAGTATAGTAACGGCATTTCCTGCATCAAAATGGTTGATCTTGTGAGAAAAGGTCTAAACAATGCGGTGTCTGTCACCAGTCCTCATGTGCATCTGCAAAGATGTAGACAGAGATAGTATCTGTCACACCTGCAGCCAAACAAGCGTCAGTTTGGCCCCACCCATGATGACCAGGCCACGCCCTCTTGATTATCACCTCACCTGCAG
The DNA here is from genome assembly GCA_026780845.1 of Petrocephalus sullivani. Taxonomy (NCBI): domain Eukaryota; kingdom Metazoa; phylum Chordata; class Actinopteri; order Osteoglossiformes; family Mormyridae; genus Petrocephalus; species Petrocephalus sullivani. The sequence goes on from JAODKM010000033.1 coordinate 135,476, forward strand.
TTGATGGCCTCGTTAATTTGGTTGATTATGTTCGATCTTAGCTCTCAGTTGCCTCTTTGTGAGGTATTGTGTTTACTCCCAACAGAGCATGTGTCACTTGACTATCTTGTTCTTGACTTTCGCTAGATCCATCCATTTTCTTGTTCTTTGTCTTGTGTTTTAGATTTGGTGTTACGCTCCATGCTTCCCTGCCTGCTCTGAGATATATTGCCTGTATTTTTTAATTATGATTCACATTTGGAATTAAAAAGTCAAGCTCCCACACATGGATCCGCTCACCATTGCGTACCATTCCTGTGTTTGGGGATCAAAGGGGCTGCTAGGAGATGGAAATGAGCAGAAGTGGCCCGAGGAGAATCGGCGTGATTGTCATTCCTGTGTCTCCGCTGATGTCCACCAGCAGGAGAGCAGTTTTTTAAAGGGGCTGACTCAGGCCACCGGCACAAGAATTCATTGTGAGTCAAAAGCTGTAATTCTAAGTAGAAAAGAATCATATGACCCAAAAGGAATGTGAAAATGGTAGCTTTTACTGAGGTGATTTTAAATTTGGCACTAGTGAAATGCACTGCTTTTGTATGATGATGAATACCCCATCGGATCTCTTTAAGCGAGTTAATGACGGCAACAGAGAATTAATTCACAACTGCTGCCAGGCATGAATGCATCTAGCAGTGTCAAGTTCCCGACTAATAAGGCCTGCATGGTGGGATTCGCATTTAAGCTCCAAATCTTCTGGTTCAGTGGGCTGCCGGGGATCCAGGGTCATGGCAAAGGTCGGCGATGGTAAGCAAGGCCAGTGGCAGCCATGACTGTGGCACGGTGATGTCGGTGGTCCTGCCTTTAAATTTTGTTGACCTTTTGTTTTTTGTGGGTGCTTGATAGCTTCTTATTTTCTGCAGTCCTTCAGAGAGTGATTTTTTTTTACAGAAGCAATTAAATCAAATTCATGTTATTTTAGCGGAGACCCGTAAACGCCCTACTGTGTCACAGCAGAACAGAACAGTCACTATAGCTGAGCTGTCTGATAGCTGCCATTTGACTTGTTCATTCTGACTTGGGAAATCCCGTCCAGGAAAAACCAATGAAATTAACCGTGTGTGTTAGGACGGCAGTTTGCCGTGTTTTATAGTAAGTTCAAGAGGACCCTCATATGTTCACGACGAGTTGTAAAATGAATATTTTAAATACAGAGTGGACTCACTCTGAGAAAATCTGTTTCCATTTTAGTCCTTCTCAGAGAGAGACAAAAATGAAAATAAACCAGTTTGATCACTTATCCATCTGTGAATCAAGGAAGCCTAACAGGGAAGCAGCCAGCAGAGATATGAACTATAAAGGGAAACTCACCCGGCACGGGACTTCTGCCCGGAAGCCGCTGCCTGGAATGCCCGCCGCGTCCTTGGCCACAGCCATCAAGGCTCAATGTGCTTCTGCAAGTCGTGTTACTCACACCCGTGTCCCCGTGACACGCAGCAGCAGCACTGGCCAAACTCGTGCGACAGTCATCGTGAGCCGCGGCTTAAAGACCCAGGCCATTCCAAAACTGAATCCTTAGCTATCAATTTATTACGGCGAGTAGATTATTCTCATAAGGATATGATGGTGAAGGCAGATGACAATTGATCTGCCACAAGAATGATATGTTTAATCGCATAAATGCGGGACACCTGTTCAGTGACCTAATGAGTTAATTTGTCTTTCAGTCATTTGGTGAGGGTGTTGTCAAATTTCAAAGGCGCCCTCGTCACAAACTTTTTTTTGTTTGTATTTAATTTAGGAGATGAAGGTCCTTTCTTAATATGTAGCACATTTCAGTTAGCGGGCCACATGGGTGCAGGGACTGTGTGTCCTTAAGTATCGGAGCTGGGGTTTGTTAGTGTATCCAGGGAAAGCGAGCAACAGCCCAGAGGCCACCTCGTCAGAGAGGCCTCGGCTCATATCCTGTGCCTCCGGAGGCTCCAAGATTTCACAGGCCGTGATCGCCCTGTTTTCCTAAAGCCCGATTCCCAGCAAGGAAATGCATGAAAACCATCCAACAAAAACAGCCACCCCTCTGACCTGTAGGGGATTGTCGGCCCCGCGTTCCAAATCCACAGAAGATTCCCCGAGGGGTGTAGGAGAGGCCTGTGTAATTTAATAACAGAGAAACATAACGAGGCGGCCCCAAGGTTGTGTCCCCGTCCTGAAAGGAAAGGTCGCGGCTCGGCCCTCCCCCTGTGTGGTGGGTAAAGTACGCGGGGGCCTCCAACTCTCATCTTCACATATCAGGGATCGTGGTGGCTCTTGCTGCAGGCTGTTTCTTCCCCCTCACACACCTGATGTTTTACTTCGGTTTAATCTAATCGAAGTTTTCTTTTTCTTCCTTTATCAGTGTTTTCTGGCACTTGGCAGGTTGTCATTGTAAATAAGAAACAGTTCCTAATGTCTTGCCTGGTCATATAAAGGCTATATTTAAAAAGATATATTAAACGTCCTGTGCAGCCAGGCACCGGTGTGTGTCTCATGATCCGCAGATTCGCAGAGATGGTGGCCGCATTTTGAGAAGCCTTAAGCCTTATGGGGGGGGGGGGGGTCAGCATGCTGAATGGCCCCATTCGTAACGCGTGAGCAGCGTTACAACAACGACAACAACAAAAAATCAACGTGTTGCTGCGATCAAAAGTAAGGAAAGACGGCATGTTCAAGGCTGTGCACGACAGCAATGTGGTTCTCATTTGCAATAAGGACCAGTCGAAATGGCTCTGTGTAAATGGTTGACTTAATGGACATTTTATTCACATTAAAACAAATTAATTATGGTGTAGGTTTAACACCATCCGCAGTAGACGGTGTAACTCCAGCAGAGAGATTAGCAGACCTCTTCTCTCGGATGTTCTCGCTGCTAGCGTGTCGGTACCATAAGTGTTCTTAAAGGCCCCTCCAGAACCCTCCAGTATGCACTGGCTGGATGCCCACCTGGAGTCCCCATAATGCAAGGTCCTCAGCTCCAGCGCCTGCATACTCTGTTACTGGTAATAAACTGGCAAAGTAGTTGCCAAAAAATGCTACAAGGTCTTTATCACTCCAATGAGTGTCGTTACACAGGAATGCAGAGAACATTAAACACGCAAGTTTATGGTTCAGCTCTGTTTTCATTTCTCGCGCTTTTGAGCGTGGTTCTGCAGAATGCAAACCCTGTAGATGCATCCAAATGTTTCCTTTACAAACTGTGACATTGTTACTTTAAGGCCATTTTGGTCATGCTGTGTCACATTACGGCCGACGCTTCACATCAAGGCACATTATTTCCGACATTTTTATAATTACACGTTGATGGACTGGCATGCCATGGAAGGCGTCCCCAGCCGTGTGTCCCTGTGCAGCCTGAGATGGGCTCAGGACCCTCCTTTGACCAGGAGAAATAGAAGATGGGTGGCTTATCGATGCTTTTATGTCACAATAAGTACAGGTCAACTTCTATAGAATAACAAAAGGCCAGAGTTGCACAGTTGCCACAGTGTTGCTACAAATGCTAAAATTTGTTTACAGTTGTTGGTGGAAAACTGATGCCTAGCTGGCGGTGGAGGAAGACAGTGATGCAGGGCAAATGGCTTCCTGCCCTGTGATGTCAAAGGACATCTACATGAACCAGCCCATGGGAGTTCAGCCGCGGTCACTGGCCTCTTATGTCTGAGTGGTGTATGTAAGCCAGTAATTATTGCAATAAAATGCTATAACACACTGATTTAATATATTTAGGCTGGTGCGATGTTACACTTGCTTCAAATCAAATTGTCAATTTGCAGACATGAAATTTGAAAGCTCAAATTGGCAAAATTATATTAATTTTCTATTAATAAATATAAATTTTATTCTATGACAAAATAACTTGCAGAACGATTTTAATGAATTATAATGATTGTTACAATACAATGGTTGAATTCAGTGGGACTTCAACAGAGATTTATTAGAATTATTTTTTGTTGCACAATAAATCCCCCAAAGGATCTTGATTTTCTTTGACAGCATCTTTCTCAGTCTTGTTCTCAAAACCCCTTTGCTTCCACGCAGACAGGTGACCGTATTTCTCACTAACATATTTACTGCGTAGCGAGCCACAGGCACCAGGGTGGAGCTTTGGGACCTTACTGGCTAACAGAGGCAGCCGGCGTTCGCCGATGTAGATGGTGACACCCATTCCGCTGATGGAATCACAACAGCTAATGTTGCAGGGCCTCCCTTCCTTATCTAGGTTGGTGGTGGGGGCGTTAAAACTAGCTTAGCTCTGCCTTGCTGCAATTACCCCACGGTCCTCTGGGGCTTCCACTCTCCGATCGCTGTTTACATTCCCCCGGTGGCGCGCCTTTGATGCACTTTCGGAAAAGAGGCTGTAAACCGGGGTCGCGGTGAGTTACAAACAAACGCAGCAGAAGCCTTCGGTCTGGAAACAAGACGTTATCTCCTCGCAGTAGCTGTTCACGTACTGGCATTGAGGGAAAAAAAGTTATTATTGGGCATCACTCGTTAATACTTGCAAGCCAGATGCTTTTGGAAATCGGCATTGGCTTTCTAAACTCTTGCGCTAAGCAGCATAATGATTATTTAGTAAATATATAGTGCAAGGTAGTCAAAGTTAATTATAAAAATAAACATATTTACTGGTGAGGCTCCTATTTCTAATTGACGTGATTAATCTTTGAACTAAATATACCCTTTGTTTACTTTTACTTGGTTTACTTCACTCGGTGCAACTCCGCTGTTATTTAAACCCATGCGATCATAAAAGCGATTGATTCCTTGCCAGCATAAGGTTATGATCAGAAGTTAGATTAATAAAACGGCTTTCGGGGCTGAAGTTGCCCAGAAACCAGCTGAAGACAAACGTCGCATGATCACAGGAAACGCAAAACAGACCAAGGCGTTTTTTAATAATAGGAGGGAGCAGGAAATGAATAATTCCGCCGTGCGTCCTGTAGCCCAGCATGCCGGCGTGCGGTGAAATCTGAGAAGTTTCAGAGGATGAGTGGATAGATTCAGATGTGAAAATACAGCAGGGGCCGACCTGCCGCCGATGTTCGCAGTCGCAGCCTGTGCGTTTTGCATGATTACCCGGCAGAATAGACTTGTTAGATACGGTCACCTGATGCGTAATGATGGAGAGAAACTGGCATCGCGTTTTCATGACGCTAGGACGCTGGAACCCCGCCGGGGTTGGCACACGTGTGTGCCGTGGATGGCATGCTGATCGGACGGAGACGGCGTTCTGAATGCCAGTGACTCCATGCACAGACTGGGGGGGGGGTGGTTGCAGGTGTCTCAACCAAATTTGACGTGAACGCTGGTGACTGGTATTTAACCATCAGGAGTCAATTTTGGTAAATTTGGTTGAGGAGCACTCAGAATCTCAAAATTGGAGGAAGGAGCACCACACACACACACACACACACACACCCACACCACACAAACAGACACACACACCAGACACGTCTCTGGGTTTCAGACATTTACTGGTGGCTTGTAGGAAGAGCCAAGTGGCCTTTCAGCAACTTGGGCTGACTGTCCAGCACTACTACACTTCATTACAAACAGATGCCAGCCATATAACAGCGTCCTTGTATCATTCATGATTATTAGGGTATGATCCACATTTAAAAAGTACATTTACTGAAAAATGTGGCCTGCACTTGTAATATTTCTTCAGCTGTATTTGAAGGCAGATAGCCGTTGTCCCCACCCTGTTCATATCTAAATATCTAGTCATGGAGACATACCAGGCAATGGATCTCAAAAAAAAGGACAACAACTGTTGTGTTTACATTGGAAAGTTTCTCAGTAGTAAATATTTGCCTGTTTCAGGGCCTTAGCCAAAGCTTCAGGTTCCATGCAGCCTTTACACATAGACCCCAAAACGTTTCCAGACCTGCATGGCCGCAGCCTTGCGTGTTCCAGAATAATCTGACGTTGCTGTTGTGTGATGTTGACCGCAGGCACATTATTGCGATCATTACATGCAAGCCGGACCGTGAAGCCAAAGAAAACATATTTCCCGACTTCAGAAACACAGGAGAACCTTATCGTCTGTGCTGGAATGCAGACAGAGGGAAAAATGAAACGACACTGACCATGTAAAATCATAGTCATTCTTAGCATGATGCTAAGATGGAGCATGGCCGGGGGAACATGCGTCTTCTGAGGTTTTTCACAATGGTTTAAGGCTTAAACTTCCAGGCAAACTATACTTATTACCAGAGGTGAGTAAAAATCCAGACCAGGATTTTGTTGAGCACTTTGTGACGGAGAAGCTTAATGCTCAACTGTTTAGCTGAAACAAAATGGTCTGGATCTTTACTCTTTGGACCTGGATTACCCACCTCTGCTTATTACAACATTAGTTTATCAAAATAACATTTTTTCAGTAGGGGACTGACAGTTACTCCTAACATTAAAAAACAAATCTTTAATACTGACCTTAAGAAATAAACAGAAATTGGAAAGAATTATGTTAACCATTGCTATAACAATCCTATAACAAGTGTATTATCTGGAATGTGTCAATCTCTTGACCTAACAGATGTTCACATTGCATACTGTTTGTGAATCACACCCCTGCACTCTCCAACATTGCTGGCAATTTATTTTTTTTTAACCAATAAAATGCTGATATTCCCAGCCCAGAAGCATGTGATTGGTAACTAATTTTGTTTGCAAATAGTCTCTTTGTTGCATTTGATTTTTAAACTCCTGATAATATCCAAAGTGACTCAGAAATGGGAAAATATTATCTTTTCTATGCTGATTTCAGACTTTCGGTCTCCTATGAAAACGAGGCATAACACAAGGTGAATTCTGCATGTGTGTGCTCGTAATACACAATACGCCTGGTACTCGAATGCCCTACTATACACACTGTTTTCTTGAGAAAAAAAGGTCATAGCAGCAGGCCCCCAGGGAGAGATTTTCAGAGTATGGTGCTCAAGAATCTCTTAAAGGAAATGACAGGTCAAAGGTCAGAGGTCCTTTTGCGGGAGGGCGGGAAATATGTGTGTGTGTGTGTGTGTGTGTGTGGAGGCGGGGGAGGGGGGGGGAGCAGTGGACACTCAGCTGGAGAAACTTCATAAATTAGTCCCGAATTAGTGGGGAGGCGTTTTAAGGTCGGACACTTAAGAAGGTCATCTTATACCGCCATAAAACCATAAGAAGAAGGATCATCTTATTTTTGTATTTCAGTTCTTATTCTATTAAGTTGCAAAGCAAATGTAATTCAATCATGTAGGTCTATAAATATTCGGCTCACCAGTGGTGACAAACTGCATTGTGCACTCTCAGCTTTCGAAAATTTCCTATTGCTTTTTTCTCGTGTTTATTTTTGAAACTGATAGTCTGAGAAAAGTCGATCGGCATGTTTTTTAAGGATAAGCGCTCTTCGCTGCTTCGTTTTTGATCGTTAGTGGTGTTAATTCGCGCAGTCAAACGTTATGCAGCTTAATTTGCTAATGACTGCATCGGTTTGGAAACAAGCTGTTGGGGCGCCCGTATTTTGACTTCATGAAAGGCAGAACAAGCTGTTAGTTTGATCAAGAAAACCAACGGAAACCGTACGACAGTGCTTTTACAGTGCCGCAAAATACTTAAAGTGTTTTGTATTTCTGAGCATAGACCGTTATTCCTCTGACATTATTATTATTAGTAGTAATAATAATAATAATATTAATCATAATAATATCACGACATCGTGAAAATGAGCATGACTTAAATGTTACTGTTATGGTACACATTTTCCCGAATATAAAACAAGGCGGACTTTGTCCGTCTTTAACTCGGTTTTCCCTGAGGGGTGTCCTGCTGATTGTTGGACCCTAAGTTGATAAACAGGCTGCAAAGTCAAATAAACGCCGAGACCCGCGCCGCCGCGCGGACCCCAGCGCATGCACCCGGTACCTGTTGTCCAGGGGGGTCAGAAGCATTTTGAATGTTGGGGGGGACACACTGATATTTTGTTAAGAGAGTGTGGGAATGCATATGGGGAAAAAACAATACAAACTTAGTATTTATCTAAACTTTACGCGTGTATTAATCTCATGCCACTTTGCCCCACATAAATTGTGCCTATTTTTATGAATAGTCGCCATTGCCATTAGTGTTAGCAATAATCTAATGCTAATCGATATAAACACTATTCTATTTCAGGGTTGCCAGCTTTGGTCAGCTGGCAGGCGTGAGATTTTCAGTTCGATCGAAGCAAGTCCGCACACTCATTTACATGTTTGTAAGACTTTTTTGTTACTTTGTAAATAGTCTGTAGGGTTTATACACTTTTGGTGTAGCTAATTTGGGTTTATAGTGGAATAATACAGATTTGCAGTAAAAATTTCTTGCGTGACAGTCTGAAAGCGTGAGTGTCGCGCCAGATGCGGCAGCTGGCAACCCTGCTTTTTCCATGCCTTCCAAACCGACTGCAAGCATAAACGATATTCTGAGTACTACAATTAACCCAATAGGAGACGATTTTAGCGGAGGTTTCAGCACAAAAGGAAAGTAAAATTTAAAACAAACTTTGCATTGTCTACAAAACAAACGCAGTACAGCGACTCTCTTATTTAACGCCAGATGGGACGCAGAGGTTTTTGCTGCATGACATCCGACAAAAACAAAATCAGACTTTTGCCTTCCTTTACACGCGATGCAATACTTTGCAAATGTGACAAACTTGAAACATTACAGACCGAGAATGAGGAGAGCAACCAACCACTGTCAAGCTAATAGGCTATTTAATGTTATATAGGCCTAGCTAATTAATTTATTTTCGGATTTACAAGTAATGAGTTAGATGGAGGCTAATGTGTTATTATCGTATTTTTATCATGAGTTATGCGCATCAGAGAGACTTTTTAGGAGGTGAAGAGCTCACGTAAACGCAGGATGAGTTTATGCTCCGCAGCTGGTGTCGCGGCTGCGCGCAAAGCGCGCTCTCAGGCGGTCAAACAGGCTGGACGCAGCACGGGATCACGGTGTACCTAGAGTATTTCCATTAAAACACATGGTATACCCCAGATGACATTCCGGGGCAGGACAGGACACACACAACGGACGATTAAGGGAATACAACTGTACTTTGACAATGAGTCTGTTTAACCGTAGAAAATCCACGCAAATATGGGTAGAACGGGCAACCCACATACGGAGCTAGAGGCGGGTCTGAAACCGATAACCTATTAAGTACTTCCCCGAGAGGCAATCATCTTCTGGAGGAGCAGAAGCTAGGAGTGATCCGACACCAATCGCGGCTGTATTTTTACACTTTATGCTTTACGTGTGAGGATCTGAGCGGAGCCTTTGAACTCCAACAACAAACTAATAAAGCTAGTAATTTGCCTTTTCCAACAAGTAATTATATAATACTTTTGAATGCAAAATGCATTTTCAATGAAAATCTTAAATTTTTTAAAATTTGTTTGATATATGCCTGCTCATGTCGGCCAAGTTTAACACACAAACGAAACTTTTTTTAGGAAAATCTTTAAAAGCAAAAGTGCTCCGTCAAATGTTTTATGAGAGTATTAAAAACGCCCGCACAATCATCCGTTCATAAGACTCTGAATTTTTAAATGTAATTAAATGTAACCGTAGAGCATGGGTGGGTAATCTTATCCGCAAAGGGCCGGTGTGTATGCAAGTTTCCGGGATAACCTTTAGATCAGCTGTTCAAACCCAGGTTCAAACTAGGCGGCCAGTCAGTCCTCTAATTAGCAAGCTAATTAGTCGGTTGCAGTGAAAACCTGCCATCACAACGGCCCTTCCTGCCCACCCCTGTCGTAGTGTCTGTGCACTAAAATCACAGCTTTTCTAGGAAAAAAATGTAAGTATAAATGGAAAATTGCTGCACAGATTACTATAATTTCGTGCTGTAAGAATAGAAAATGTATTCGATTGTTTGCCTATGAGCCTCATGATGTTGGAACATTTTGCATAAACACCACTAGGTGTCATGGTTGTTCATCTTTTTGGATTTTTCCATAAACATTGGTAAAGTAGTTGGCATGTGAGCTTTTTATTACTGTTCTCTTGAAATATGCGTCCATATTTTTTGATGAGTTAATTTCCAGACAATACTTTGTTTTGAAAAATCTTTAGAAAAAAATAACTGGATATATTACGCCTTGCTGATCTTCCAAATTCCAAATATCTGTCGTATTTGCAGTTAATTACACACAAGAATATTGTATCTATTTAAATAAATTTTTCGCACACAAATTCCATAATTTACTAATTTAAATAATAAATTTAATCTTCAAACCATAATGAATTTATTTTTCAATAACAGAATTATAATAATTTTGTGTATGTATGTCTGTACTAGTATTATAATCCATCAAGTCATTTTGCATAGCTGTTTATTTGTTACAGGGATGTGGTGATTGTTTTATTATTATACAATCGTACTGAAGAAATGTAAGTGTGTACTGTATTGGGTTAATCATAAAACTGCATTTAAGGAATATGTGTTGGGGTTATCTACATCAGGAACAAACCCTCATCAATGAACTATAAAACAAATATTTCATTAAAGCTAAAATGAATTTGCACATGCATTTTTTAAGTGAAAATGTTCACTGATTGTCCATTTTTATTACTATAGATTTTGCATTGCATTTTGGGAAAATGCATTATCTCAGAAGAATTCATAAAGATATCAGACAATATAGTAAATAAAAGTTTCCAAAACAATGGTGAGAAATTGGGACTAGAGTAAAAGTAACAGTGAACATTTGTTTGTTTTGTTTGTTTAGCAATGTTCACTGCCATCTCAGCTAGACAACTATGGACATTTGTTTTTGTTTTGTTTGCTTAGCAATGTTCACTTCCATCAACAGCTAGACAACTGTGGACATTTGTTTTTGTTTTGTTTGCTTAGCAATGTTCACTGCCATCAACAGCTAGACAACTGTGGACATTTGTTTTTATTTTGTTTGCTTAACAATGTTCACTCCAGCCTGACAACTGTTTCTTTGTGTCCCAGCCGAACTGATCTTGAGAAAACTGATTCTCAGCTGCACAGAAAGAACCATTAAAAAGCACATGATACGTTAAAACTATAAGGGTTATTTATGATTAAATTATATATTACGAAATTCCAACACATTCTGAAAATTAATATTTTATAATATTTGATAGCAGCTGGAAAGGCACTGGCATTTTTTTTTCTTTTTAAGAATTATGCTTTTTCACCCAATTCACCCATTTTAGTTCCATATAGACCAATAGAGATTTTAGTCAAGCCCCTGGTCATAAAAAGCCATTGAATTCAGGATTCTCCTATAATGTCAGAAAGGATGGAGGGGAATCATGGCATAAGGAATGCAGCAGCGATATTGGGCTGCTGAGGAAAAAAACACCAGGATCCCTCTCTCTCCAAGGGTCTCTGTGTCTCTGCGCCTGCAATCCACGGGCGAGCCAGACAGCGGGGCCGCTCCTGGAGCTTCAGAGGTGAGGACGGGAAGTGATGAAAGGGCAGGCGCAGTCCCACTGCCAGCGCAATACCCCTCATTTAGAGGCACTTCCTGGAACCAGACTGCTTTTTAATTAAAGCCTTGGTGGATTCTGGAGACCCAGAAGAGCTAGCGAACCAACTTTAAAGCTGCATTTGACAGGTATATTTAAGTTCACCAAGCCTGACCAGATGGAACATGTATTTTGTATAAGACTTTGAATATGGTAGTGGATATATCACACACACACACACACACATATCAAATGTGGGGGTGAAAAAAAATCACAGAAAAAAGGGGGTATGGATTTGGTGGTGGTGGGGGGGTGAAGCATGGGGGTGTTTGACGAACCGCTGCTGAGAATCTGTTGGTGATCTTTATGGTGTTTGAACTATAAGCATCGCAAAACTTCATAAGTGAAGAGGAGCACTGTTCGTTGGCACTAGATAAAATGAGATGTTTTGGTATAATTGTTAATATTTATCATTTGATTTAATTGCACTGAAAGGAGTGAAAAATAGATTAAACTGCGAATCTTCAGATGAATTCCCTCCAAAATTATTCATTCATATATCCTTCCTGATCATCGCTCTTACAGCTTGGGACACGTCGACATCATAAAGTTGACAAGGATCAAAAAAAGCAGTACAAGACGTATTTAATAATTCTTCATTAATCCCCATTTCGTAGGCATCTTCGTTCCCTCGCTGAGCTCCGCGGCCGTCCGCTGTACCCCCCGCTATTCCAAAGTGCCTGTGGTCCCGCATGAGTCCGAGTCCGTTTGAGCTGAGCGCCGTGCATCACCCCAGCTAGTGGTCTGATGTCATCGGACTCCCCTGGGCTACTTGCAAACGCTGATAAAAGATTATGACAGTTCCGGCCGTTTGACAAGGTACCTGTTGCTATGAAGGAAGGATATTTCCAAATATTGAGTATATATTTTTTAAAAAACAAAACTCCTACTTGCATAATTATGTGGTAACACATATATCCTAACAAATCATACACATAGCCATTCTGCTTTTATGCTGTTATGTCGCGTTTTCATTTAAATTCTACCCGAGACAACCTCGTGTCGAGAAAGTAAAAGTTTCATATCCCAGTGCTTTATTTCGCACTAGATACAAATATTGTGCATGTTCAGGAAATCAATTTGAAAACAGTTAATTAGGCGAATGGGTGATACATGAACTTATTGGTGCGCGATTATTGTTTCACATAATTACAGCCGCGGCACACACCAAAGGTAGTAAAGAATCCCTGAGAAAGTCGAATATGGTCGTTTTTATTAGAATTGGCTGTTAAGAAGCTATTAAGAGACTAAAACGTTCTTTACATGTTACATGCCAGTGAATTCCAGACAGATTTGTGCGTACGCTTCTAAAAACTGTTATTAAAGACTATGGAAATGCCTGAAATCCTCTTATTGCAATTAGATTACATCATAGGTGTTATATTAATGTTATATGAATGTAATCTTAGCACTTGGCTTGACCGATATTAAAAAGTTAAATTAAAGTTTCCTTTGAAGGCACCGTCGTAAGTTTGTCAAGATATTTCCCAGCTCACCGCTATATACCGAACTCTGTCATTGTAGAAAAAATGGCAAAGTAATGAAAATTCAAGTTATTGCTCAGGGCACGTCTCAATCTGGCATCAGAAATGAATCCCGCAATTTAGTCGGAAAGCCTAGAGAAAGGAAGAAGCGGCACCGCAGAAAACGGAGCGAGGGACCGGTGACCCGACACGGGTTTGCGCGCTCGGCAAAGGATCGCGGACAGTCCGACAGTCTTCTTTGCAGGTGTAGATGAATAATAATAATAATAATAATAATAATAATAATCAATAATAATAAATTAATGAAAAACGAATCGAGGGGGCTTGGGACCTTTGTCGACATATCCCTATGGGTACCCCGGCGCGCGTCCGTCCGCTTCTCTTGCAGGCTACTTCCCTGGATCTGCATGTGCAATGCAGATCCGGGGGGGCAAGTAGGGCCCCAACAACCTGAAACAAACCAGGATAGGCAGCCAGCAGCCGCCGCCGTCCCCCAAGGAGGGGGGGGGCGCAAAAAGAAGCGAACAGATGCGAAGCATAGCGGCCGAGGCGCAGACGCCACCTGCCAGCGGCAGCCAGCGACAAGCGCAAGGGCCACTGCGTATGCGGCCTGAATAATTGAAGGTCGCTTACCGACTTCCTTGGGTCGACAGACAGCGGCCCTCCCCTCCATTTGTTCCCAGTCACAGGTACAAGGTGGGATGAACGAACGGAAAACGAAACTGAAACCCTTTAGGTGAGAGCGGGCTCTTCAAACGCGCGGCGCGCACGATTCCTAAAGCCGGCGTCATCTTAAATATCGGCCTCAACTCTGATACCACGATGGTCGTGTTAACACATGCTATTGATCAAATAAATATTTGATGGTTCCTTTCTGCGCTGATATGCGGTACAGCTCGATTTAACAGCTTTGCTGCCTTTGTGTTCCCCTTAGCTTTAAGTCATATCCAGCTAGCTAGATATATTTTCCTTGAGACTAGAAACTGGTTAATTATCCTAAATAAATATTTCATTATGACAATAGTGCTAATATACCAACATAAATGCATTAATCACAAATAAGCACTGAATAATCTGTACTAGTTGTTGTTTTCTACAATTTATGTGCAACTGAAATACAGTAAAGATCAGTTAAAGTTCTTTTTACCATGAATTCATTCCTGAAATAAAGTTTGGGAGGCTGTAATTTTACTGGAACCTCACAGGGAAACTCACATGTAGCTGACTGAATGGAGACTAAGAGCCTCGCGATGCGGGTGGCCGGAATGACTGTGTGGATTAAGGTCTAGCTTAATCAGGTCCCTGGTCTTCATGCTCAAGGCTGCAGCCAGTTTCTTAAACTATCAATTACGTCTCTGGCCAAAAGCACACAGTTTGGATTCCGACTCGGATCTGAGCCTCGTGTTGGCGACTGCCCCGAGTGCGGCGATGTCCCTCAGCCGGGTGCTTCTAACTCGGAGCAACACTCAGCGGAGATTTCCTTATTAATGAGCGACTCTGTGACTTTGGCTGGTACTAAAGCATCTGCTCCTCCCAATACCCAGCCCGGGATCGTTGCTTTTTCCAAGTTCGATGTTCCAGCAATTTGAGGCGAAGCAGAACAGGCCTCATGCAGGATCATTAATTTCAATATTTAGTATTGCTGAAACTACGCACTGTTCTAAAGTTATTATATTCCACATTATGCATACACAGATGTTCCCTGTACACATATGACTCTATATATGCATTTATAAACCTGGCGAATAAGATGTCTTCATTTAAGAACACATTCAGAAGCTGTATTGATTTACATACCACACAGATATGTTTTAAGAGACAAATCAGGCAGTTTTGTGGACACCATCAGTTGTCTGTGTCCACCCCATTGACATATCCTCTCTCTCTCCCTACCAGACACCACACATGTTTCTAAGAAACATTGCATTTCAGTGCAATAAGCACAATTTTAAATGAACAAACAGCCTAAAATTAGTGTTATTCTGTATAAGTGGTCATTGAGATGGAGTGATGTAAATGAAAGAGTTTGGTATGAATGTCACTTAAACATGGACAAGCCGCTAGCTAAAGTGAGGCAGGAAGTCCTTTGTAGCACAGATCTGCAGGGCTTGTTTACTGGGCCCTTATTTTTATCGTACGACGCAAACCCTCCAAGGAGCTCTGCCTTTAACGTCTTCTGCATTTTCAGATAATCCCCGACCTTGTGCTTCGAATCTTTTCAAATCATTTACAATCGCACACTTCTTCCATCTGACTCCTCACCCATTTATAACAAGACTATGTGTAAGCCTCGTGCAAAAAAAAAAAAAATCCCAAAAGTAATAATTAGGATGCCTGATATTGATCGAGGTACTGATGCATCACTAATTTTTTCGGGTGCATTTATTAATCTTCCACAACT
The DNA here is from genome assembly GCA_026780845.1 of Petrocephalus sullivani. NCBI lineage: Eukaryota > Metazoa > Chordata > Actinopteri > Osteoglossiformes > Mormyridae > Petrocephalus > Petrocephalus sullivani. Next base: position 150,899 of record JAODKM010000033.1, read on the forward strand.
GTACATTATTAACCTTGAGCGGGTGCAATGAAGCCAAATGGGAAAAGGGCGCATCGAGATTAAATCTGAAATAAAAGATTTTGCGTATATTGAGCATGACATGTCTATGAACCTACAGCTCACAAAAAGAACAAGCAATTTGTGCCAAACAAAATAATATTTAATGCATCTTTATTTTTCAATGAAGTGTTGTAGAGCAATGAGAATGTTATTTATACGCTCATAATGGTCTCCCTGGTTGCGCATTGAATAAGCATGGCGCAAGTACATCGATCAGTTACTAAAATACGTTATGTATGATTTGGAATGTAAGGAAAATTTTCTTTAAAACAGGAACGGGCATTAAAAAATACATTTAAAAGTGGATTATATTTGTTTTATTGACATATTGGGCTTCATGGCATCCAAGTGTTTCGTTCTGCCCGTCCTGTCTCCTCCCTGACGTGGCCCTGATGAACCGTGCCTGTTGCTTGTTACCCCTCATTACTCTTTGTATTTAAGAGCCTGTTTATCTCGTTAGCACCAGGCCTGTCAGTGGCATCGCTTCTCCTGTCTGCCCGTGTCCTTCCCCATGCTCGCCGCCTCGTTTTGACCCCTTGCGGCCTCCTTTGTTTCCCTGCTCCTGCCTCTGAGTCCTTCGTCTTGCTTCTGGTGACACCAAGGTTGCTATCACATGGACTCCTGAATGCAGCACGGCCAAACAGGACAGGTGAAAGTTTCTCAGCAAATTTTGCTGCAAGCTCTATTAACCACTGCAGCTTTGGTTACAGTGAAATATGAACTGCTGATCTGCTGTAGCATTCAGGACTTTTGCAGTCTTATCAAATCGTAACATTTTAAATTGCTTAATTTGTTAAATAGTTGATTACTTATTTTATGCACTTTATGGTATTATCCAGCTTTACTAATTGTGTCATAATGTTGCTGAATCATTGCTACAGAATTCATATTTTGACCACAAGGCATTCCCAAATTGTAGATTAGGGCTGCCAGCTATGGTCAGCTGGCTGGAGTGAGATCTTCAATTCGAGACAAGTCTGCACACGCATTTACATGTATGTAAAAGTTTTAGTACCTTGTAAATAGTCTGTAGGGTTTGAAAACTACCCCAGTGCTTTCGATGTAGCTAATTTTAGGTTTATAATGGAATAATACAGATTTACCATAAGATTCCTTGTGTGAGTCTGAAAGCGTGAG
>JAODKM010000033.1:156701-194416 GCA_026780845.1 Petrocephalus sullivani
TTCTAATGGTGGTGTGCCTCGTGATTTTTTTCATGAAACAAGTGTGCCTTTGCCCAAAAAAGGTTGAAAAACACTGCGTTAGACTACCTGCAGATGCGTGCACACCCCGGTATATAAGTCAAAGCGGCCGGACCCCGGAGCGCAGAGCGCTAATTTTAATGAGCAGCGAGTCCGTGCGATGTCAGCTGCTGCTTCCCCGGCTAAGTGGAGCTGACAGGGTTCTTACCGGTGACCTTCTACCCTGGAGACAAACGAGCCACCGTGTGACTGAAGGAAACATTCCTGGAGGCACCCTGCAAGGCTAATCTCACCCGGAGGCCTGTCACCCTGCGATCGGCGCGGCGATAAGCGGGCTGACTCGCTTCCTCGCACCGCCGCGGCCGCGCTCGCTTCTCCGGCGTTCGGCGCATCCGAGCTCAGCTCACTGGCTTTCCGCGTTAACCCGCTCGCTCCCGCGACAGGCTTATCAGTCTTTCCTCATATGTTTGATCCCCAATTTAATAAATTAGCATTAAGAATTTTACGATTTAAAATAATAATAATTAATGAAATATCTTTTGATTGTCAATTTGGCTGTTGTTCCATAATTATGACGCAATCAAATATTAAACAGATCGCTGATCTAACTTCAAAAATAGCTGCTTTAACGAAATTTTAGTTTAATTCATTTTAGTTTCTTTAAGCATACAACAGAAGAAAATACTGGCAGAGAATGAATGAGTTAAAGGTCAAAATATTCATATGGTTGCTTTGACTTGTGATTATGGAGATCATTAGGACATCAGTATCTTTCGGGCCATGATTATTCATAACTTATTGAGTTGGTGAAAAAAGAAATATTGTATGTTTTCTGAAATGCGATAGGGGGCCAACTCCAGCGGACTGTCGAGGTTTTTAAAGGTCTAGTTAGCAGAGGTAATGGATGAGAGATGTCAGTTCTGCAGTTTGTTAGCCCTGTAGGTCTCAAGGGCTTCTGCCATAGCCTGCGGCCAGTTCCCGCTTACCTTCAGCATCACCGAGGAGAAACCTCATGCTTCTAGGCATTCTGCATCCCTGCATCTCTCCAAAAATAATTGGAGAGGCATCTTTTCCAAAAAAAAGACACATAAAAAAAGTCATGGCAGGTAGATAAAATATAGTGTTTGGCAGAATGCCATTGTTACAAAAACAAGTTTGTATGTGTGTAAATAAAATTAATACTTCTACATTTTTTTCTGTGGCTGGTTAAAATCTTGTGTGTTGTGACTGATTTTCCTCACCCAATGAAGTTGTCACCTGTCCCAGTCACTTTCCACAAATTATTTGTCAGTACAGACAGCATAAACAAAGAGAGATTTGGAGTCATTCTGTCATTACTACAGTCAGGGGCCTAGGAACTGGAAGGTGGGGTGGGCTGGAGGCGAGAGACAGAGGGGCATATACCCCCAAGTATTTAATTTGGCTTCATCGCCCCTCCCCCAATAAACAGACCCTTGCATCTAAATGTTTGTGTTCCCCTATATTGAACTCTCTCTCTCTCTTTTGACTTCAGTATAGTAATGGCAGTTCATACTGGTACAGTCACATGACCTGATGGGTGTTTTGTAAATGAAATCATGTGACCAAAAAAAATAAATGATCATGACACCTACTGTTGTTACTCCGTCTTTGTTAATGATGAGCTAATGGCCTCATTATACCCACGCCAGCCTTGAAATGTAATTATGAACATCAATATCCATATAGTCATGATAATCCATAATTTATGGAGTTGCTAAAAATCTGCTTTTTCTCACAAATGTGGAAAAAAATGACGAGGTCTGCCATTAGGGTTGTAGATAAGCATTGTGCTGTTGGGCTGTTTTTACGGGAGCAGAATCATGAGGCTGTAGGTAACCATCATGTTATTCTCTCACTTTTGTCTCGAGCAGTAATGATTTAGTCATGGCCTCAGGACCGCAGGATATTTAATGACAAACTAAAGATATTGCTGTTGTGATTATCAACAACAAGAGTAATAATAATAATAATATGCAAAAACCTTGTTTATCCTTTCAGTTTATACAGATTTAGAGGCCACATATATATACGTTTCCCCACACAGATGAAACAGTAAAGTCTACCCTTTCGTTTCCATAAAACCTAGAGACATATTATATTGACTTGGCCTTTCGCTGACAATCCTTCCAGCCTTTAATGACTTTCTTCATGGGAGGTGGGTCTCCCCCTCCCCCCCCCCCCCCACCAAAGGAGGCTGAAACACCCAGAAAAGACAATCGCAGCAGGCCCCGGTGTACCTGTGAACCGGCGGCTCGAAGGAGGTGCGGGGGAAATTAAGGAATCATCATTATTCCTCCAATGTGGCGGCACGGGTTTGATCAGAGTGCGAATCAAAGGGCGATTTCTTAGGCTGCTTACACATTCACTTTAAAATGGGAAGTTGATTGTACTTTTATGGTAATATGGCAGCATCAACCAGTCCATCTGCTGCCATCTCCAGGTCCCCGGCTCTCCCAGCTGAATGCACACGCCCGCCTTCATTAGAATTCTCCGGGCGAGGGAGCGGGGAACGCAAGAGAGAGAGAGAGATGTAAATTTGGCTGAAGAGGAAAAGGTTCTGATCTTTTTCTGGGGGGGGGTGTAAGCACACAGATATATAGTGGTGTTGTTCGACTTGTGACAATGAAAAGATGAATGTTAGGATGGATGTCGTTATAAAGGTCAAGAGTCTCGATGAATAGATGAAAGCTAATGATTTGTTTCGAAAATCTTGAAACTGAAAATAATGTGGGTACAAACATGATTAATTTTCTAACATACCTTCATAATTTCAATTCGAAATATATATGAGTAAGTGTATGTTTATGGGTCATTCATGTGAAGCTTAGTTTGATGGCGGTGTTGTTAGTAATATACTGCCTTGCTTGTATACCGCTTTGGACAATAGCATCTTCTAAATAAAAGTTGATGTAAATTAAATTCCATCTTTTAGAACTATGTAAACAAATATCAGGAATAATAATTTCACTTGAACTACCCATAATAATATATTATTATATCATGACAAACTTAAAGTTGAGGTAGGGTGTACAGATATGCCAGACAGTGGTGGAAAGTTCCAGTCCATAATGTACAAATCCAGACCAAGGTTTTGTTTCCACCAACCAGCTGGGTACTCTGTGACTGACATTTTATACTCAAATGGTTGGTTGAAACCTAGGTCTGGATTTGTACTTTCTGGACCTGAACTTTTCTCTTCTGATGCTAGGTCGAACTGACGTGGCCAAAAAGGTGTTTTGGGGGTGGGTGGATTTGTGTTCTCAGTTTGACCAGGTTTCTTTGGTAACATGGGAGTGGGGGTTAAGAAAATCTATAAACGTCCGGAATCCAAGGAAATCTGTAGTTTTTATGGTACCGTATACAACTAATGAATAGATTCGGTTGGCGCTCCACAACTTTTGCATTACTCATAAAAATCTAATTTAAACAAGAACAACTTATTTTTTCTACCTGTATAACTTTTCATTTTCATTCATTACTAGTGAAGTGAGTGATGTTCCTAAATAACCATTTGCATGTTTTTTAGGGTAACCTTAGAAAGCGCCCACCTCACAAAAGCCTATTGATTTGATTGGATGTGAGGCTCCACCCTTAGGTGTGCACTTCAGAGGCTCTTGTCGCCGTGGCGACACAGAGCACATGACCTCGGACCACTGAAGCGAAGCAGCTTTCCGAGGCAAATTAAAATTGTCACACTGACATTTCACAGCCCATTCCCAGGGCGGAGGTGAAAGAATGGCAGCTAATGTGAGTCGCATGTGTCGTTTGTCGGGGTGGGGGGGGGGTGGATTCAGTGATGTATGTTTATACGGAAAACCTGTTTCTGACACAAATGCACAGTATCGCGTTGTTTCTGATTGGATACAGAACTGCAGAATCAGCTTGGAGCCAGGCAGTGGTGGCCCAGCATCGACACCCAGGCTCCTTCTGAAGTGCCGTTTATATACTTTATCTTTTATATACTTATCTCTAAAATTTCTGTGTAATGAGTGATGTATGAGTATGCGTGATGAGTGTCTGAGTGATGTATGAGAACAAATATATTCAGTTAAAAGCAAAGGAATTATTTAAGTTGTGCATTCATAGCCTGTATAATAAATAGTTATGGCTTTTTAAATTTATTATGGCACGGTTTAAGAAATTAAGTAAGTGAATATGCATTTTCTGGCATTAACCCAAATCATTATACATGCCCCCTTTCATCCTCCAATCTCCTATCAGGTCAGGTTTGCCCAAGGCCTATCCCAGAATGCACTGGGCACAAGGCAGGGGACACTCGGGATGGGATGCCAGGGCATCACAGGAAATTATTATACAATATGTTTGAGTCTTTGGAATTATAACTCAATCTGTGTGGGAATGTAAATACAGGGTGTCACAGGGCCAATGTCCCCTGCTCATTTGTCCCCCCGCGTTGTGTTTCTCCATCTCACTGCCTCAGCAGAGTGTGCCGTTGTCGTCATGGCTCCTTCCTGCCCCCACTCCCGCCCCTCACTTAGGCTCCTTGCATCTGGGGTTCAAGCTCAAAGTCGCACAGCTGCACGCGGCCGTGTGACGAGTCCGGCCTCATGATGAGATTGCAGGAAATTAAGAGACCTTTCATCTGCGAACATTTCCACTGGCTGAAGGCAGGGAATGCGGAGATATGTGGGCCGTAATAATCGGCACTTGCTCTGGGAGCCGGCATCAAGGCCGAGGCAGCCGAGCTGGCGATGCTGCACATCCCATAATTACCGAAAAGCCCGAGCAGCATCTGGATGTTAATCAGTCTCTGAGAGACCCCGACTCTGTGTGGTTAGGACGGATTCATGGCATTTTCTATCACACTTTTTTATTAAAGATGATATTTCACACCGAAGGAAGAGGTTCTCCTGACAACCGTTAAAATGCAAAGTTTCTATCATGAAAGCGAAGTGCGAGATTATTCCGAGGCGATTCCGCAGAGGCCGGGAGAGGAAGAATGTGGAACAAAACATCAAAGAGGCTTAAAGGGGGAAAAAACAAAAAGAAAAAGCTGTGAAAAATTTAGTGTGTGTCCAACAGGTGGTCAAGAGTGCGAGGCAGGCCCGCAGTTTAATTAAGATTAATAATGCATGCCTTTTATACTTATGTAAATATATGTTTCAGCTCCTAATTGAGAGCGAAGGGAGATCCATATTTGAACTAAATAATTTTGTACGCATGGGTGTAATTAAATGACAATTATGTTCAATTTAAATTGGGTAACGTTATTGCGGTTAAGTGGTTTTCATTATCGCCTTTAATTTTACTGTACGGCGCTAGCTGATACTGCGTATCCGTACTTTAGCACGGAGCTGGTGTAAGTTGCTCATGGTAAGCGCCTGACTTGCCATTTCATGTCAGGCATGCTGAGAGGCACTACCCAGGTTAATTTCGGGGGAGAAGAAGATGTGTTTATCACAAATCCCTATAAAATGCATAAACATTCATAAATGTTCATCTCCGTGCCTGTAGCTCTACAGGTAATATGTTCCATGAAGGGCTTGAATCATGAGTTTATCATAGCAGTTTTCTTATGGTTTATACAGAAACGTGCTGTTGTTGAAAATGTGCCCCACTGGGGCGATTTTAGACCTCGCATGCTCCAAACTCAGGATGTGGGACCTATTTCAGTTTTACCGCCGTCTTCATTTATTTAATGTAGCTGAAGCTGAAGCCATGTCACGCCAGCCGGTCTCGACAAGCACGACACGAAGTGGTGAAGACCCGCTGAAGCCTTGGCCATTATTACCGGCCTGACAATGCGGGGACACCGCACACCCGCAGGACAGCATCTCTCCTGCCTTAACACCTTGGCCTCTCGGCGTTGCCACGGTATCCCGCTAGGCAACAGGCACCGGCTCCCAAAATGGGAAGGATCTTCTGGATGTGCCACAGGAACAAACAGACCCTTCCGACAGCTGGCTGCACAGCACGGGACAGCTAACCCAAAGATCAGTAATAATTGATCTGCATTTGGGACTGGGATTACCAAAACCCAAACCCCCTAACACTATCTTAAATATAGTGGAATGCAAATGCATTCCTTCATCTGCATTTCTTCTACACCTCCTCCTTGCTAAATATCTTCTCTGAGCCTTCCCAGTAATCCAGATGCAGCAGCAGAGAAAAGGCCTAACCTGTCAGTTGCCTTGGGTCCGAGCCCCAGCTGGAGAGCCGGGGACGGTGCCTGAGTGCTGCCTCTGCAGCTTCTCGGTCTCATGTCGTCCTCTTCCAGCCTGGGCTTTCTTCTCCTCCTTCTTCCATGAATGCTGCCTTGGTGGGGCTTCCAGGCTGCAGTAACCCCATGGACAGTTCCTCTCAGATCTCTCCAGCTCTTTTAGAGCCGCCACTAGGCTCTTACTTGCTTTTCTGACTAATTCCCTCCTTACCAGGTCACTGAGATTTGGTGGACTGTTCTCTCCTGGGCAAAATTTCAGTTCATATTGTTGAACTGGTTTTCATTTAATTTACCTGGTAAAATAAAGCTGATGTACATTTTTTTTCAATTTTTTTTTCTTTTTTCTAATAATGGATTCAACAGTGCTCCATGGGACACTCAAAGTTTGGGTTTTTGGGTTATTTAGAAGCCAAGACTGAATGGTTTGAATGGTCAGAAGTTTATCACTGACTAGTTTTGACTAGTTTGACTAGTTTGATCATTGGTCTTAATGATATTCATTCAGCTATACATACACTTCCATTAACTGGTCTACTTATTTTGGATAGATGTGACACTTTAGTTGCCTGCAGGTTTAAGCCATTCAACTACTTATACATTCAAGAATGTTTATTTGCATTTTATTATTCAAATATTAGGCTACTTTTTTGGGTCCAGGGTCTGTTCTGTCACGGAGCTGGTGCACCTGATGAGTTTGTTTATGCCAATGACATCACCTGGACTGATCTTACTAGCTTAGATGGCAAGAGCACTCAGTGATGATTTTGGAAAATGTTAAATAAAATACATTTAAGACAATTACATATATTATATATATATAAGGAAAAATTAGAAGAAGAAAAAAAACAACCCATAAAATGTTAATGTACATGAATGTTAGTAGCGCCAGAGTTTCCTGTAAGTTAAGTCCTGGAGGTGCTCCAAATCAATGCTCGAGGTATTTAACAAAGGTGGCCAGAAGAGGGCGCTGTGGGCCTGGACTGGGAGCAGTGGGCAGTCCCTAGAGTCTCTGATCGGAGGCGGAGCTTGAGGAATTCAGCAAGCACCCGTGTGACTGTCAGTTCCCAATGATTTGTCAAGAGGCCTCTGGAGACTGTGAAGAACTGGATGACGAGTCACACTCATGCAGGAAAGTGCATTAGCTATATAGATATCTGAATAGTGACCGGAAATAAGGATCGCCACATGGAGGAAGTCTTGAGGACTGTATCCTGGCCTGCTCTTTTACGTCCATGATTTGTGTTGAGACGGTAACCTGTGTAAGGGCCAGAAGTTTGACCAGCTCAGTTCTGTTATATTACGCTGAAGATTAAAAAAGACCATAATTCATCATTCAGCATAAGAAGCGAAAGACCAGAATAACAAAGGATCATTGTCTTTTCTGTTCACTGCTCCTGCAGAGGGGAAATACTGCATTCAGTCCTCCATCATCACCATCCCAATCTTGTGCACGATCTTGCTGACCCTTACTGAAGCTCTCACACGCCATCCTCTTGTGCTCTGGGCCAGTTGACTCATTTCAAAGTTGCATTCGAAACCACTGGCTACTAAATTTCCTCACTTCTTAGGAAAATTCAACAACTTGCTCATTTTAGGTATTGAACTTGTTTGTATTGAAATGTAATATTACAGGCCGGTCCATTGGCAGCCATTCACAAGTGAAGAAATCATCAATAATCTGAAAAAAGAGTGTGTCCAAGGCACCTTTTTTGCCATTGGCCTCATTAGTCATTTGGCCAGTTGCTCTGTCTGTGTCTCTGTTTGTGCTCTACGTGAAGGTACCCGAGGAGCTTCTCTCACTCCCTGGTGCATCAGCATTCGGCTGAATCGGGCGCTCGAAGATACGCCACAGAAGACTGACAGCGAATGGACGGCCATAGTGACACGGAGGAGAGGGAATCGATAACAAAGGACATCTCAGAGTTAGGAGAGATGCACGGTCCCAGTGATCCCAGACCTGCATTTTCTCCTGTTGCCTCAGTGGGGCGCTGCAGTCCCTACATCCAATAAAGACCACAGGCCAACATAACCGTACCTGTGATGAGAGGTAGGGGAACACTAATATGTAAATACAGGTCAGACTGCATTGCCTTAACAAAGTTACCTTCCCGTGTGAATAAAGAAAACAAAACAAAATCTGGACCCATTCTGCCCCATTTCTGAACTCTTTATACCACTAGGCCATAATTATACTGGACATGACCAAATAAATGTGGAATATGTTTCATTTTCCTCACCAGGCTGATCAACAGTAATACTTTATTTATGTTAGCTGGGGTTCTCAAAGGTGATGCAGCGGTAGTCTATGAATTCCGAGGACTACTGGGGTATTTAATCCAGTAATGACTTCGCTGAGATGACTTCATGTCATCTAAAGAGTTATTGATGGCAGCCTTATGTGAAAGAGATAAGCTGTCTGCAATCGAAGCTAGAATAAAGAGAGCAGCTGCCTTTCAGTTTTGCCCGACATGTGCACAATCACCTTCTTCCACTGAAAGGACACTCTCCCTTCAGGCCATACAACCTTGAAGAGTGTTGGATTAAAAATGTGAAACCTACCTGCACGAGTCTACAGCAGAAAAGCACCTGGATGTGTGGCCAGGAAAACTCAGGGGTGTTGGGCAATCGGGTAGCATTCCACCAAAGGAAAGGTCGACAACCTCGACAAGTTAACAGCAAGGCACCGCTGCTGGCTCATTAATCTCAAGACCCCGAGGCCAACCCTGCTACCTTGATCCCCTACAGCTGTTTCCATTGCTCACCGATTTCAGGCACACAGACCTTCCGCCAGATTTGCACCAGTGGAAACAGGTGCCCCCCCCCCCTCCCCAGCCAGGCATGATTTTGAACCTGCCATGATAGTGTGACCAGCTCATGAATACGACATGACAGAGGTTCATTCGCAGAACGCAAGCTGTGCCAGATATACAGCAGCTACACATTTCTGCTCATTATTGGATGGTTTTGAGTAGACTGAAGCAGTACATGTCAGTTTAGCTTGACCATTTTTTTAGCAGAATGGAATGTTTAAACAAGGACTGTAAATGAATTAATGTTGTGTGTGAGATGGACAGGAGGAACAGGAAGAGGAACCGGAAGAGGAACAGGAAGAAGGACAGGAAGTGGCTTGTGAACATGATGATAGCTTAGCATGCACGATGATTGCTTAGCATGCACCATGATAGCTTAGCATGTTCAAAGGTAGCTTAGCATACGTAATGGTAACTTAGCATGCAATCTGCAACTGGATGAGGAACAGCAGATGTAACACTCTAAATCTAATTGATTGAGTATATCAATTATATTTAACTTATCTGGATGCCTTCACATACACATGCATGTATGTGGGTTATGTCCTGTACTTTGACAGCTTCCTCTTTTCTGACATCACCTTTCACATCCTTTGGGCATGTGGCTGAGCAGTTTTGGTGCCTCTTTCTGATTGGATGACCAGGCCCTGCAGTGACTATTATGGAGCTGGGTCCTGTATAGCTGGCAGTTCACCACAATTTGCCAGAAACAGCTGCCCAGTCCCTCCACCCTTGCACACCTCTGTTTCACTTTAGGCCATCAGAGCGGTTAGGCAACATAGCTTATGGTAAAAATGTGATTTTAGCACAGAACTAACAATAAATTATAAAAGATGTGTAACTGCACTAATTCTGCAATGCTTTAGAAAATGCCTTTAAAGATCTACAGGACTTCAGAAGGGCAAAATTCCAAATATGAACCTTGCGCCTCTAAAATTATTAATATACAGGCCTTAGGGGGGACAAACTGCAAGTCTTGCAGCTGCCTCATTAAGTGCTGCTGGAATTTGTGAACAGAGCAGGGCGTTTTATTTTAGGTGGTTTGCTTTGCACTTAGATTCTAGTCGCTAACTACATACAGGTTCAGATCTGCTAATTTGTCCTTTGGCAATTGCTAAACCTAGTTAAGGCTGTGGTCACAATAAGAATAAATGAGTATGCATAAAATATACTGCAGGGGCATATTTTTTATTTTCCCTAATTTCCAAGGCCAGGTTTGTCTACATACCTAGTAGGTTTGATTTTAGGTGCACAGCAGCTGTAGAGTGAATTTGGTTTAATTAATACATAAATTAATACATTTCTGCAAATTCAAAGTAATTTTTCTGCTACAAAATGAGTCTAATTTGCAGATGGATGAGATTGTTAAAATGTATGAAATTTGTTTTATGACTTACAGTGTTGTAAGCGTCAGAATGGTTCACATAGCTTTGCGGCACCGCAGTCGAACACGGTCTCATCTAAATGGCAGTGCTAATGTACTGAGCTGAATGAGCAGACTTTGGGGTTCGGGCGTAGGAGACGCTCAGACCAGGTGTGTCAGATCAGGCATGTAAAGCGTACGATCGTCTCTGCTGGGAGTATCCTCAATGAAAGTGATGCATTCAGCACAGGGAGTTTGACACATTGTCAACTGGATGTCACAGGACGAGAGGGAGGGTGTGACGCTCTCCAGCAAGCTTCTCCAGCTCCGAAGAAGTTATCTCCAGGGAACTCCTCCTCCTCCTGAGTCGGCCAGCCACCTGCCACACCATTACACCTCTGAATCTCATCATCGATTCGGCTTCATTGAGGGCCGCTGACAGCAGCAATAAAAGCTACTTACGTGTTATGAATTATTGTATTTCATTCGGAATCTCCCACCTATTTATTGATTTGGGTGCATTAGCTAGCTCTGTATTCTACAAATGCTCGGATAAAAAATGGATTGTTGACAAAATTCCGTCGTGCATCTGCAAATTCCCTTCGGTGTTTTTCCTTTCATTGTACCATATAAAAGAATTAAGTGATATTCTCACGTAGTCACCAATATTCTAGAAGCTGCAAAACCACAAACAGGTTGATACTATGTAAACTGTAATGAGCTTTAAGCTGCAGAGCTTTAGCCTAGTTTCACAGTATGTCTTTTTTAAGTGAAGGGCATGACTCCCACTTTTATTGCACATTAGTAGAAATTAAAATAGCTGATATTCAGAGAGGTTAGAAAGCTACCTCCTGCTGTTTACAGGTGTGAAAACCTGTTTGAAGCTCTCTATATCCCTGGCAGAACCCGTCGGTCAGTATAATTATGTCGGCAATTAAATCCCTGAATCTCGTCATTAATTGATACGTTCTCGTTATGTAACAGAAACAGCTGTTATCACTTGTAGTCTCCAAGCCACAGTATTGACCGGTTAGCTTGCGGTCTGAGTGATGTGCGGCTTCAGTGGCAGATCGAAGGCATCGCTTTGCAGAAGCCCAAAACATGAGGGCAAGGGGTTTGGTCCAAAGACCCCGTGCTTCATGAAGAAGAAGTACTGCCGCATCCAATTACTTACCTACTTTGGCGGCTCAGTGGTCTTTAACTTCGCTTGTCAGAGGTCAAGAGGGATGGGACCCCCGTTTCTCTGTGGGGGTGACACATAAACTCTTAAAAGCATTTATTTAAAAATATAAATAAGAATGACTAAAGTCCCAATGAAATATGCATATACGGCTATAAAAAGAATACTTTCACAGCATGACATCAAAGTTAAAGTGATCTCAAATATACTGTAGGTCGTGCGGTGTAATTTCTATTAAGCCACACCCCATTTATTTCACGATGAATTTGTGTCAAAGGACCAGTGATTTGTGTCTCGTAACTCTATCAGAATAAAACCCTACAGGCTTTAATCTACAGGCTGAATGAAAATATCTCAGTCTTTTTAGTATAAATTGTCATTTGTTTCAGCTGCAACTTAAAATGCACAAAGACGCGAAACTGCACTGCATCCTTTATGCATTTAGTCACATACGCAGCAATTCAAATATTTTTGCTAATATGAACGGTTAAACTGCCAAAGCTTTTTTTTAGCATGGATCATTCAAAAAAGCCATATTATTTTATTCACTGAGGTGACACTGAAATATTCCACCAAATTTTTTCTTATGCCGCTAAACTATTTGGCATCACTCAGTGATTCAAGATTCAAAGTTTATTGTCATGTGTATGAAATACAGTGTACAAAGTACCGTGACATTCTTACTTGCATGCCTTCTCCACAGTCTACAGACAATTGACAGGGCAGTGCAGCATTACATTACATTACAAAAAGTCAAGGGTCCAATGGTGACATCACTCAGCTGGCCCTGGGATTTGCACTGACGATATTCTGATGGCAGAAATGGTACCCTGAGCCACAAACCACCCCCTTTCTGCCATAGCCAGTCCTTCGTCCTTGGAAATATGGCTTCTTTCTTTCTATTACAAGTCACTAGAGCCCGATCAGTCCCTTTCCCGGTAAGCGCGATGCTATTTACACGTTGCTGCAGCTGATTAATTTAATAATAGACCTATCTGCTCTTAACAAGAAGTCACAGTTAAGCAAGAAGGAGACCCCAGCAGACAGTGAACCGTAGGTCAGTTAGTGAAAGACTAAACACTTCGAAACGCTTATATTTTATACGGCAGCTTTTGTTTTGATGTCGCAGTGTCGACAGCAAAAGATGAAGCTGACCTGTGCAAATTAATTAGTTATAACATTTAATATACGATAAATTAAATAAGAAGACATTAAGAAAATTACACTCAGCAGGCCCCAAAACGTAGCCTCTACGGAGAGAATCTTCACCGCCCCTAAATATTGGAAAAATGCTATTTTGTGAAACAAAAGGAGTATGCATATTATTACCATAATCAGTCTGAGCGTACGGTTTGGCTGCCCTTTGATGCGCAGAAAAAAAAACGACTAAATTAACTGGCGTGCAGTTTAATCTTCTCCAGAGACAAATAGAACCGGGCAGGGTTACTGTACCAGCCACAAGACGGGAAGCTGTGACCCCCGCACTATCACGGTGACAGTCAGATGTCATAGCGATGCAATCCCAGTTTCTGGTTTGCAGGCAGTCATCACTGCCCCAAAACTCCTTACAAGAACCAAAATCACTTCCTGGTAAAGGTCACAGGGGTCACACTCAGGGACCGGCTGACCACTGGGGACGTGTGTCTAAACAATAAACCGGTTTGATCCGGTAATATACCTGCCATGTGCTAGAGAGCCGCTGTGTACTTATTACAGCTTGTGTTTGGCACTTTTTCATCCTGCAATTTGTTTTCCCTCCTTCACCTCAGTCCCAATCCTGACTGGGAAGGTGGGCCACGTGTGGCGCACGTGTGACCTGGGGGCGAGGGGTGGTGCAGGCCCCAGTGCAGGCCCCGGTGCAGGCCCCGGTGCAGGCCCTGGTGCAGGCCCCAGTGCAGGCCCCGGTGCAGGCCCCAGTGCAGGCCCCAGTGCAGGCCCCGGTGCAGGCCCCAGTGCAGGCCCCGGTGCAGGCCCTGGCCTCGTGCCCGCTCTCTGCTGGCGAGACGTGTCTCCCCATAATGACAGGGCCCATGGCTGCCACACCGTAACTAAAGGAAGCGGTGAAACCTCACAGCATCTTGGTCCATTATGTATCATTTTGAAATATTTCCCAAGTCTGCGGAAGAAACTTTCATTTTTAATGATCAGTCATGAATTATTCTATTTATTGTATACAGTGTGTTCTTTCAAAGGCCCAACACTCTGCGAAAGGTGAAGATGAATCATATTGGGATATTTTTTTCCCTGTTAAATAGGCCTTATGGCACAAATGTCACCTGTTGAACATTCTGGAATGTTTTAAAAAAAGAATTTTAAATGGTGGCCTTAAATGTGTGGGACACATCTCTGGGTTTCCCTTTGACTCTCTTTTTTTTTACCTTTTCTCTTGTTTCTGATTCATGTGCCTCCTTTTCTTCTTTATTCACCCCAGTGGGGATCTGCAAGGTAGCATCTGAAAAAAAATCAAAACTACAGGCCCAGGTCTAATCCCAGAATCCACAGCAAACTGGTGAAGAAAAACTTTACATTTCTCTTATATAAACCGGAGAAAGAGAGAGCCCAGAAACTGGAGTTGTAGCCTGTTTCGACGCACAATGTAACCAACTACAAATAATTCATATTAAAGCCAAAACAGTTATATATTTTTCTTAAACTTAGCAGTAGTTCTTAGTTGAGCTGCAGCGAATCTTCGCCGCTTGACGCATATTTTCAGAATAATTGCACGTGCGGAATTCCTCTGCAGACCGTGTCGTTAAAGCTGATGCTCCATTTGGCCGGATAATCGAAGCGCTGCTTATCACAAATGAAACGCCCATCATGCATATTAAACCGTTACTATGTCCTCATGTGGCTTTATACTCTCCAGACAAACGTTTTTTCTTTTCAAAGTTCAGTCCACAAAAGCATTGGGCTGGGTAAAGTCCCGCATTCCTCTGGCCAGAGGGGCCATGCAGAATGAGGGTCTTAGGGGGTCTATGAGGGGATTCATGAAATAAAAGTATGTAATTACGCAACATGCTTTTAATCCAATTTAATAAGTATGTTAGGGGGCTTTTTTATCATTTTCATTGTGAAACCACTTAATTTAGACGAGATCCCTGCAATTTGTGAGCTTTTTTTGGGGGGCTTTAATTACTATTGTGTTTCAAGTAAATTTTGCATGTCCTGGGGATTATCTTAATAACAGGGAACTTTCGAAAAGCTGTATCTTACGAACTAAAAAAAAGTGATTAACTTTTAAACATCTTTAATTGGTACTTCCTGGGGTGGTGCGTGAGCCTTCTTACCATTTGTCGCAATTCAGAGACATGCTTGGTATGCTAGTTCAGGAGAGAATGAAAAATTATTTTACTTGTATGAAACTAGACTTAATTTATTTATATAATCCTAATGTTTCAGTCATATGTCTTGCACTAGAAAGTATTCAAAATAATTTCCAACTACTCTATGCAAAACATTTTAAAGTAGTTCTTATAGTAAATTTAGTTCTTTCTAATTATGATTGTATTCTGAAAGAGTTTGATCATGTGAAATTTCCCATGACTGTCAGATGTTATAACAAAGGTTTCACACATCAAAAGTTTCCCCTGGCCTGTCCTGCAGTTTGCATGTCCAGCCCATAGGGGTCCTCAGAAACCATATAAAAATCTCGCCATCACCATTTGTCTTGTGAGGCCTTGAAGTCCTTGTATCGGTATGATAATTGAGGGTTTTAATGTTTAAGCAAATGCTAGCGTGCCATATAAAGTGACGAATGAAAGTGACAGATAAATGTCGATTGGTGTCATGACCCTCTCCTATAGATAAGCTACTTGGGGAAAAAAAAGACCAGAGATTGGTGGACTGGCAACCACTGGACAGATATGTAACGATTCCTGACTGTGACAGCTTAAGGTGCGACATGGCTGGGTTGATCTGAATATGTGCTGCATGGCTTTCATCCAGGTATTCTACTTAACTTCCCACAGTCTAAGTACAAGTGCTTAGATTAACTGGAGTATCAAAATTGCCCGTAGGATGTGATTGTTTGTATGACTGTGTGCAAGAATGTGGCCTGCGAGGAAGTGGCATCCAGGCCGGGCTGTACCTCTGCCTAGTGCCCTGTGCCACCTACAATCCCCCCCACTCAACTGACCCAAACTGGATAAACAGACACACTGATGGCCTATCTGTCAATGACAATGAGTTAATGAGTTTGATCCTGATGATGGGAATTCAGGTGCACGGCATCATGGGAACACAAGGTGCAGACTCCTTCCGGGTTCAAATGTCAAGTCAAGTCCAGTCCTGCCAAAAAGCATCTAGAAGAATTGGGGGGTGCAAATTCATCTTTCTGAGAGCAGATACAGGCTTGTGAACTTCCAGTGTTCTTCTCAGACTCTGTAATGTTTTGGATGTCGGGGCAGAGGTCTCCACAGAGGCAGAGGTCTCCAGAAAGGCAGAGGTCTCCACAGAGGCAGAGGTCTCCACAAAGGCAGAGGTCTCCACAGAGGCAGAGGTCTCCACAAAGGCAGTGGTCACCATGGCACAATTCTGATCGCAGTCCCGTGTCATTCCCGTGTCACTTGCGTGTTGATCACGTTCTTCTCCCATGGGTGGCTGTAGTGACTCTGCGGAGCCTAGGAAGCACAGAGTGGGCCCATGGGACCCGGAGAAACAAAATCATGAATGCAGGAGGATGCATGATAATTATTATTAAATTATTAATAATAATAATAATAATAATTATTATTATTGATAAAATTATGACCCTATATACCCTATATAATTATTAAAAATTATCTGTCCAATACCCACCTACATGCGCACAATATCTTCGCGATCTGACATATATCTTAGTCAATAAATAGCATAAATTGTGTGTGTGTGTGTGTGTGTGTGTGTGACGGGGAGGGGGGTTGTGCTCTGTTGTGGTACTGCCACACTCTGATCCGGGTGCAGGCTGCCTCTGGGGGGGCCGCGGGGCCTGGGTCAGCCATATGGCACCAGGAGCCCGCCTCCCCCCTTTCCTGGGGGGGGGACACATGTTAGGATGGATGCCGGGCCTGCTACAGCGCCATCCTGTCCACGGGCCAAGAGTGCCCCGAAGAACAAGCAGGTAAGCTGGGGAATTACAGTGCCTGTGCGGCGTGCCCTGCCTGGCCAACAGGAAAACCCGGGGGGGTGCTCAAAATCAGCATTCAGAAACTCCAAGCTGTCTCCTAAGCCATCCCAGCTACAGACCACACTCACACACCAGAGCTCCCCCACACTGCCAGACACGTGGCCTGTTATCCTGGCCACTAATAACAGACACAAACGTGCAGGGGGGTCGACCTGAGGAATTCAGTGGGGAATCCCCTATAGACCACATTCATGATATCTCTGGCCTGTGGTTAATGTATGCCTTACATAAAAAAAACACACAGCAATAATTGCCTGAACTCTGCACCTTTGTAAGCAGAAATATGTTAGAGGGGCTATGAAGACGGTGTTATTGGATGTCAGTGAGGGCTCTGGTTTCGTGTGACAAATCTAATCAAATGGAGAATGTAGTCTTTTGGGTGGACCTTGGACTTATTGCTGTTGGACATGCATGGGAAAAAAATCACATTATACATGCATTTTTCAGACGGAGCACTGACTGCTAAGACTGCAAGTCAGGAAAACCATTGATTTTGTTATTTTCCTAATGAACATTCATATATTTGTGTAGACTCTCTGCTCAGCTTTAGAGAGACTGCAGTGTGAATAGGTGCAGATTATTGCAGGTCTTTGCTGACCAAACGATGGGGACCCATGGAGTTTTCTGCCTGTCGTGCTAAGTGGTAGGCTCACCTAACCCAAGGTGCATGATTGAAACACAGGAGAAAACAAAGAATACATGTCATACTTAATTCACAACAATCACACATTCAGCGTGTGGTGAATGCGCTACCAAGGGACCAGCTTATGATGGGATGCATTTAGCAGGCTAATTTCACTTTGTCACAGATAGGGGGCGCTAGTGGTGAAGCTTACCTAGGGTGCCACATGAGCTTTAACCTACTGGTACCACCCACAACATGCGCATGGAACCGGACCGTGATTTAGCCTGAAAAAAAGCATATCTTCATAGTTGCATAGCTGAGAAATTGCAACATACTAGTTAGTTGGGTCTAATTTTGAGCAACGGGATGGGCACCTTTGGATTAAGAGACAGAAGATGTGAAGGTCAGATGAAACCAACAATCCAGAGCCGGGAGCTGAACACTAAAGAGGCGTGATCTGTAGCAAGTCACACGTCAGCTGTAAAGAGTCACAAGATTGCAAGTCATGTCAGCATTAGTGATGTTGTTCGTCCTGAGGACAGGGACGCATGCGACCTCTGTTCTTCAACGTCTGCCCGACCCCCTCCCCAAAAGAGCCCCACTAAACACGGGAGCCCGAAACAGCAGCGCAGTCCGTCAGCCTGGGGTGTTTGCGATCGCCGGTTGGCGCCGTACGGTAACGGGATCGCAGCCTTTTATCACGTGTCCCGACTGGACTATACGTTACTGAGGCTCTATTATATAAAAACACATTAAATTCACACGCAAAACAGGAATCGCTTCTTCTGACCTCGTCGTTAGCAGTCTGAAGACACTTGTCTCGAATAAGCTGTTGCTGGAAATCTCCCTCACCAGCCCGAAACGCATAGTCCCTAAAAGTGGGCGTCCTAGAAACCGAAAGCCGTTAATCCGGCTTGACAGCGAGCCTGGAACTTGTCCCAGGAAGCACATGGCGCTTGGAGATGGCCGGACGGCGCAAGGCACACGCTGCCACACCGCGGTCAGTTTGGATGCACCCGTTAACCTAAACACATGTCCTAACTGGACAGCAGAAAGGATCCGGAGTAACTGGAGAAAAGCCACACTAACACGGGGAAAATATGCATGGGGCGGAGCTGGGACTCGAACCCGCAACCCTGGCTGCGTTCACTGTATTGGCCACTGAGCCGATAATAAGCAGTATAACAATTATTATCAATATAATAATATTAATAATAATAACAATAATCATGATGAAAATATACTGGATTTCGATTGAATTGTTTAGGTGATAGTTGCTTTTGCACACAAAGCCTAGCCCTCTGTGATTTCCGTTTATGTAAATTGATTAGGGCTTCAGAATAAAACAAAGAGGCAGGTGTACCTCGTAGGTGTCTTTCCCCCATGGGAGCCGGGGAAGAGGTTAAATGCAATTCACAGAGAAAAACGGAGAGTAAAAAAAATTCTACTCCCCAGGGATCATGTTTCCAGAAGCAAAGTTTTCACGTTTTATTTTTATTTTCCCAGTGTTGGAAAATCTTTCTGTCATTTTCATTTATTTCATTTTGTCAACGGTGACTGAAGGATGTGAGACCTATACGGCAGGATGTTGACATTTCGGCTGCCTGAACGTTTGTATCGCTTTTTTGTGTACGGCTTGCTTTAATGTTAATGCAATGTGTTTTCGTAATGACTTGTGCACGCGGTGTGGTGGTACAGCGAGGATAGATAGGGCGGAAATGCAGCGGCAGTTTAAAAACATTCCAGCTTTATAAATGATTCCTAATTAATGAAATACATTCATGCAAACTATTACCATTTGTTTTCTTTGTCTGTGCATGAATTGCCTGTGTCCTCTGTGGCCAGTGATCTGACCGGATACATGACCCAGCTCTGACTTAAAACCCAGAAACGTTCCGTTTGATAAGCCCAGAAGACTCTAACCAGACATAACATATTCAAATGAGATGTTAAGCAACCAGTATTGTGTGGTGCAGTGTGTCATGTGCTAACGAGCCAATTAGAAATGTTATATATCTGTGCAATATGTTTCAGAGGCAGAATTATAAACTACCTCGAACAGACCCTAATGATGGAGAAGTCGGATCTTCTGATCCAGGGGCGATTCTAGGACTCTAGGTTGGGGGCACGAGAGGGGCCAAAATTAATTTAGAGGGGCCAACGTTTCCATCAGCCAATCATATGTTTTGAAATGTTGAGTGACGGGGGAGGGGCACTCTGTGAGCCATTCAGCTTTCATCTGGGGCCAGTGCTCCTGTTACCCCGCCCCCGTATGTATCAATGACAAGTGTGACACTGGAACCAAAGACTAAGCAGAAAATATCTATCAGGTAAAATTAAATGCACACCATCGCACAGTGTATCCAATTGTTTGGCCATGAAGACTAACAATCTGCATTCCCTTCGATTATCATTAAACAGCCAATCCCATTAGTTATCCCGAATAATCACTGCTACAGCGCAAAGTTTGATAGCGATTCATCTAAACCCAGGCTGCAGCATGTCGTCGAAATGTAGAACATAATTTAACTTTGTTAAACTCAACCGACCAAATGAGGGGAGAAAAAATCAATTATAACCCATGGATACAAAATTTTTAACAGTGTTTTATTACTCACACTGTGCAGAGCGTGTTTAAAGAAATCCAATCAATTACATAAAATAATTCATGCTCTGCGGCTTTAGGTGTGCATGTTCTTAACAAGCTCATATAATCAAATGCAAATTGAAAATGTATAATTTAAGAAAAATCTCTTCTAAAGAATTGATAGGTAAGTTAATTACACAACACTGGCAGAATGTAATGAAAACTATATATATACCTATATAAATTATGTGAATATGTGTCTATACAACAATATACGATATACAGTATATACACACACATATGTATATACGTAAACACGCACATATTCAAGAGGATTGATTTCTTAATTGGTATTTAATGTTTTGAATATGTTCCTCTCCTTTGCTGTTCTTCTATTGATTCATTCACTAATATTCATCTATAAGACACACTGGAGTTGACAGGCCTTTGGTGATGCCTAATGCCATATTCATAATTTCACTGCACTAAGCTGGATATCTCAGAAACACAATATTACTGTATAATATGACTGTAACCTTCACCTATGTTATCCTCATTTCCTATCAATGTATACACTTTCAAACCCGTTTTCACATACAAGTTGTATTTATACCACTTATATATTATAACAGCATTTACAATGGAAAATGAATACATTATTATTCGTGCTTTCCGGTGGTGTGCTCAATCCTTTTGTGTCTAACAGGGTCTCTCATTAATTTCATCAATTACTATTCCCTTATATTTCTACCGGCAAAACTCTGACTAGACGAAGTGAAATAATTAGTCAATATCGCAGAGGAGCGGGGAGCGGGTCACTCGGTCCATCCCGCAGATTCCGACATTTCAAATTACCTGAACAATACCCGGAGCGATCTTCGGACCTAATTAATATCCTACCAGGGATAAATGCACACATCATTTAAAAAGATAGATAGAGAAGAACCGAAAACTCCACAAAACCCACACACGGTATTTCATTCCCTCCCGACGCGTAAGAATGTAGAATCTTCCGGTGTTCTGTTTTAGAGAAGCCAACCGTTTCCCATCAAGTAATCAATGCACTGTTGAATGAGTTCATTTTAATACACTCAATCACCCCTCTAATGTTCATAGCTCAGGGGTGCGGGCATCAGTAATGCAGGAATGTTATATGCTGGCGGTTTGGGCCATTTCATAAAATATTCATGGCATCAAAAATGTGCATCACAATAGGGGAAGTGAGAATTACATTTATGTTCTCTGGCAAGATCCGCTGGCGCTTATTTGTGTTTAAACATATTTTAAAGGCACGTTGCACCTGCTGTTCTTATCCAGAGTGCAGGAGAGTGTGAGTGGATGCTGCATTATGCTTTTATTGTACAATATTAAAAAACCCCTTTGTGTTTTTTTTTTTTTAGATTTCAGGGGCTGCCGTTTGGCTGCGCGTGTGACCCACACGACGAGCACACGCGCACACACACCCATAAGTGATGCAAAAAGGTGAAATACGGCCGCCCCTACACCACCACTCTGTCTGACACCCCCACGCCCCCGCCTCGCCTAAGTGTTTACGGCTCTATGGTCTGACTGCCTGTCCCTCCCAGGCAGACCACAGGAAGGGCCCGCTTCACCTAAACGTGGCCAAAAGCCAGAGAGCCTTCTGGCTGGACCTGAGGCCTGCCTGAACCCAAACACCAACCATGTTTCCCCCTCCCATTTGCCTTCGGGGAATGACGTCCTCATATAAAGTATTATGTTTTTTGCTTAGTGACTCATTTACATAGAGATGTACGTAGCAAAAGCATGGTCAGCCAATGTGCCAGGAGTTATTGGGGTTAAGGGTCTTAGTCAAAGGACCAATGGTGATTTGACTATTCTGCCCGGCCATGGGATCTGAACCCACGACCTGCCGGACATGGACACCGATTCCCCAACCCCCTCTGCTAACTCTCCCAGAGCACAATTAACAGCCACGGGTTCTGTCTTCTTTGTTTTGCCAGGTCACCACCGCACCAAAACAGCAGTAGATCATCCTGCAAACATCACGATAATGCCTCTTCTGTGTCCACGTACCACATAATCACTTCTGTAAACATTCTCATTCGCGTGTAGCATTTATCGGTGGCGGTTCTTAGGTTAACCTCTGCGATTAAAGTGTTTGTCTATCCTGATAAACATCCTACCTCGTTAGCGTAGGATCATAAACTTTGGGCATCTTACGTTCCATTTCAAGGTATCTGATATAGACGTCTGACTTAAAGGCATCTTGACGAAACGGGGGCCTTCAATATTAATGGACTTTGCTTCCTGTAAAACGTTCTGTTTGTACTTGTCAGTTTCAAAAGGGGGAACATTTTTGATTTATCTCATTGAATCCTCCCTTTGTACTCCATTCCTCCACACCAGATATCTGACGTGGCGAAAGCTGCTTCTAAAGGTTGTCAGAGCCTGCGGTTGCCAGCAGGCTCGTCCTATTCCCACTGTGACCAGGGGAGCCGGCGAGGGCTCAGAGCTCTCCCGAAAATCTCTTCTGCTCGTTCTCCTGTCAGCAAATATCTGCCGTTAAAATGTGATGGTCCAATCTACTTAGAGATACCATGTTCTCCTTCTTCGTAGTTAATTGTCCAGCTTGACCACAGCTTCCAGGAATTAAGAAAGCTGAAATTCTTATCCTGTGTTTTGACAGTGTACCTTCTTCAGTGCTGGTCAACACAATAGGAAATACAGGTAGCTGCCAAGGGCTCTGACGGGGGGCTCTGGTGGTAAAGCTTGCCTAGAGTGCAAAGTGGGCTTTGACCAGTAATAATCGTCTCCCAAGAAACAAAATGGCCTGAGCGCAAACAGATCCTACCCCACGGCGTGAACACATCTCATCTAATATATCTGTTGTTTCCGGTCTATACTGCACTTTAAAGTAATAATCATACCAAAGAATATATATACGCAACAATACTTTCTGTTGCAACAACAATCGCAATGAATTTACACCTTCCTATTAAAGATTATCGTATTGTAAGAAAATAGTTGAACATCCTCTCTGAAGCCTGTATATATGTTTATCTGTGTGCGGTTGCAAACCCAGTTCCCATGGCAGAAATAACACAAAATAACATTACAGGCGGCAAATTCAATTAAAGTGCACGGTATTTTCTTTACCCGCCATATTCTCCGGACTGGAACTTCATTCATTCAAGTGGTAAAGTGGATTTTTGTGACTCTTTAATACCTTAGGTTGAATAGATAGAATCTGGCTGGAAGTTGTACTATTCCCAGTTTTAAGCTTGTCATTAACCGCGCCACCTGCTCTCTAGGCCTTACCCCTCCATCCGGAAGGTGACTCCATCACCCTGGTACCAAATCCTACTCAGCTTTTATGGCCCTATAGCATTTTTATGCACAGCTGAAGCACGGCTCTAATGGAGAACCAGCTCGTGCTTGTCCTAAAATATAAATCCAGACGTAGGGTTCAACTGATAAAGACGGCAAACATACGGTGCCGAAGCCCCGCTACAGGCCGGAGCTGTGAATGACAAACTGGGTGTGCAGGTCAGGTCAGCTGGAGAAAGCCCCCGGTCCTTATGAAGGCTTTCCATCATGTGACGAGATGGGGGGGGGGCTCCCAGGAGGACCCGCGCTCAGACCCTCAGATGAAACACGCTGTCCGGGAGGCTGTAGAAGTCTTCAGAGTGACAAAAACCCGCCTTTCCAGAAATGGGCCTTAGAATCGCCATGTGCCTCTGCAACCGACCCCCTTCCCGGTGACTCCAAAGCTGGTGCCAGAGAACGCGGCGGAAGCTTTGGCCGCAGGATGGCGCCGTTTGGATGCATGCGCTGCCGGCAGACTGGAAGTTTTTGGAAAAGTTTGACTGCTCATTTTTTAAGGGAGACTAAACAAATGTGAGCCCCTGAATATCATCGGACGCACTGCTCACGGACTACTGCATGTATGATAAAAGCCTTGGTTGGATCTTGGTTTATTTCTGAGCAAGCAGTATGACAATTCTCTCAGTCTTCCCAAAATAGGCCGATTAGAGGCTTATCAGAGCTTAACCTAAACAACAGACTTAATGCTTCCAGGATCTGACTTCAAAACGAAACAGGAGGAGATTCGATGATATCTGAAGGCCAAGTTTTAACACCAACTTTCTAAACTTTCTGAATCGCTCCCAGCTCGGTGTCTCAGCAGCTTTTCAAGCTGGGGTCTCAGTGACACGGCAAGACAGGGTATCCTGACAACCAGAAATGTGGCTTTCTAGAAAAAAGTCAAGAAGCAACAATTAAAAAAAAAAAAACAACCCCTGAATTAGCTATCACCCTCTGGAGGTTTTAAACACTGGGTTTTTCGTGCCGCTGGTCTCACTCACGGAGCTGGCGACGTCGCAGAGCTTCTCTCTGACGGCGGCGTGACACAAACTGCAACGGACGCCTGTCAGACCCGCTCTATTCCCAGGAAGTGCACCACGATGCCGGCGAATAAACGAGCGTGTTTTTACAGCGAGATCCTCACGCGGTTTCGCGAGGTCCTGAAAAGCTGACGCATACGCACCAAAACGAGCTTTCATTTTCATAGCCAGATTCACCGCCTCTTATCTCAGATTAAAAAATATACCTTGGTTTGATTTAAGGTTTGGCTATAGCCCCGGGGCAAGTTATTCTAAGAGCCCCCTGATGTCTGTGTGACTGCCGTGCAGAATAAAAGGCAATAAAAGAGTGGCAGGCCTGCATCCATGCATTGTGCAAGGACTCCCCGAGGCCTGCCCCACTGCCCTCTGGGTAAATTTCCCACTCAAAGTGTAATAATCCAACTGCAGTGATAAAAAGCAGGGAGATGATTCAAGCAGCCTAGAATCAAACTATACATTTAATTGCTCTTTTGTCCTTAATCTTGATGGTCTCCTTTCGCCGCTGCCAGGGATACAAAGGATTAGTTAGGGAGAATGTGAATCAGTAAAACGCAAGATAAAAAAAAAAGCTTGTGGCTCTGAGAAGTTCCTTGTTGCTCTTTGTGGGTTACTGAGGGAGTCAGGGCTGAAATGTTAAAAGCATTCAGATTGTGTGTGCACGTGTGAGTGTGTGCCTGTGAGTGTGCGCGTGTGAGTGTGCCGTGTGTTCATGTGCGCGTGTGAGTGTGCCGTGTGTTCATGTGCGCGTGTGAGTGTGCGCATGCGCTGCAGGAGCACTGTATCCACGTGTGTTATCCATCAGTGATGTGCAATGATGTTTTACACAGTCAGATTTTGTAACTGAGTGCAAACTAATTCTATTGAAACTGCAACATGAAACAATATGGCGAGATATTTAGCACATCATAACAAGGACATTTAACCTTGTATTACAATGGAATTAAGCCTTGTTCGCATTTACTGAAATCTACATTTACTGAAATCTTTTACTCATTTATTAAGTAAGGATCGTGATGATTTAAGGTAGGCACTATTTGGCTTTTTTCTGTTCCCTTCCTATTTCAGCATTGATAAAAGAGGCGTTATTCATGTACCTGACTGCTACCTCAGCGCTGTGTTTGATTTGGTGAATGACAGGGCTGTAATATGTCCTAATATCAGCCATCAGATCTCAGCTTCATAACAGTATCAACCTAAGCACTGAGAAAAGCTTTTGGCAGCAATAAGTGGTCTAATTATAGTGGGAAAGGTCAAACTAATTAGCCCTCACTTCAAACCAATCTGTTTAGTCACCTTGTTAATGTGCAAATCTCATCTTACGACCAGACGGCTTTTTGAAGGATGTAGGTAACATATTAAGCCAACTGAACATTTCATACAGAATGCAATACAAAATACAGAACTGCTCCTTTTAAATCTGCCTTCGAAAGGGTAGCTTTTTTTTTAAACAAATAAAGCTTTTATACTCTGAAAAACGAATCTTTCGAACATATAATATGCTTTATTATGCACTATACTTTAGATATTTATTGGTACATGGAGCTCATAAAACCACTGACTTTTAGAGTAAAAAATGTGAAGAATTATAAAGTTCGTTCTGTTATAACCAAAAGAGGGTCACCCTCTGAACCCCAGCTACATTTGTTGGGAAATGCTAAACGAAGCACCTAATTATCCAATACCTACCTTTAAGTGGTAGCTTTGAGGTCCATAAATTCAATTACAAACAATTTACGCTAAGCGTGCGTGATGTAATTCTCCCGCCTGCGACAAGGAGGCCCCCTGACTAAGCCATATTTAACAGCTACTGCCAGGGATTTACATTTATAGTGTGGCTCTAATGGCCCTGCTGACCGCGAGGGCCCCAGATGGGTGCCTGGCTGCAATCAGGGCCTCTCCTCCCCCAGGACTTCGGCCCGTCATTACGTGCGCCCAGCCGGGCCTCCCCCACCATTAGGAGGCGGTGCTACACGCGCGGCTGCTAATGCGCAGTTTAGCGGCCGCCTCTGAGGATGCTAAAGAGGTCCTGACACGAGGCGGGGGCCCCTTGGGGGCCTAAGGAGGGGGGCGGGGGCGGACAGGGAGGGGGGGGAGAGCTGGAGGGGGTCTCAGCGGTTGTTCCCCGCTCCTCCATCAGGGTCTTCATCACCCTTTATCCCTTTGTGTGGGAGACCCTCCTCAGGGCAGACCCCCCCCGAGGGGGAGGTAAGGGGAGCAGCTGCAGAGAAGCTGTGCCATTTCCTCCCGCTGTCCCCGCGCCGGCATCCCCGCCATTAATATGCAAAAGAACTTGTTCTCCTCAGTTCCCCACTCCAGTGACATAGCAGGAAAGCACATGCCTGCAAAATTTATGATCTTATACAGTAATTAAGAGGTAATAGAAAGCAGGGAGGAGCCGATCTGCCGGGCAATGCGGTTGTGAGGATGAAACGGCGCCCTCGCGCAGACGCAGCCCACCCCCGATTCCCCGTAGCGCCTAGCCGCACGAGTCGGCGCGCGACCCCTTTGTTATTTGGAGGGAAGAATAAGTAGCGGCAGCGATATGGGCCGAATGCCGGCTGAAACGGCGGCGGGGCAAATTCCCGCGTCAGGTCGGAGCCCGGCCGCCCCGCTCACCACAGACAACCGCGATGGAGTTCAGCGAGCGGAGATAGATACACTGGATGTAAGGATCACATAAATTCTGTCACGGTTCAAAATCATAAGATAAAGCTGGAGTCCAAATTTGTGATTAAATCCCAAATGAACAGCATGCTGAACAGAAGAACAGAATTCATATTTAATTTCTGTAAATTTGTATTATGTATTCTTAAAGGGGGAGGTGCTGTTTTTTTACATTTTTAATAATTACATACTGAGATGTGATTCATGAGAAATAAAAAAATATATAAGATACATGGCAGACATCAAGCAGTAAACAAACTAATTACTAATTTTTAATCTCTCTGACTGCAGTGTTTCAAGGCCTCAAGATCATGCCTTCTTTCTCAACAAGTCTAGCCTCTATGTTCTAAATCCTTCTATGGTTTAGAGATGATGTATCTGGAACGGCTGATTAAGACACGGAGAGGTCTGTGGTGTCACGGGCCACGTGCATCCGGCATTTTCCAAGGCGGCCTCGGCAGCTGGCCGGAGATCTCCCGCGTCGCTCACTCTCTCTCCGCGTCCCGACCGCTCCTGTGAGTTTCCGGTGCTACCGGGGACCTCGCTCTCCCTGAGCGGGAGGCAAGATGGAGGCTTTGATGCTTCTGAAGGAGATCCTGAGAGGGGTGGGGGGGCAGAGACGCAGAGGCGCCCCAGTCTTGGTGCTGGGAAAGTGGGGTCGTTTCAGGGAAGGAGGTGAGGGTACTGGAGGATTGACAAGCCGAGAAACTTCCCCCGACACATAAAACGGGAGATTAAAGGAAAGCATCTGGTGGGCAGACATCCACCCTGGACCCCCAGCAATCTACCAACCCACCCCCAGGGTCTTGCTCACCTTCGGTCCAACACGGTCCTCTCCTCTTGCCTTCAGGGTTCCCGTCCTCTAGCGAGCGGGTTCATACACTCCTCGGGGGGCCCAGGAAGGAGAGCCAGGCTGTGTCCCGCTCTGCCATCCCGTCCACTGGCCCTGGTCCTACTTCACCAGCCTGTCTCGTGGCCCCAGTCCTGCTCCGCTATACTGTCCCCTGGCCCCGGCTCCTGCTCTGCCATCCTGTCCCCGGGCCCAGGCCCCAGTTCCCACGCTGCTATCCCGTCCCCGGGCCCCGGCCCCGGTTCCCACTCCGCTATCCCATCCCCGGGCCCAGGCCCCAGCTCCTGCTCCATCATCCCATCCCTCAGCCCAGGTCCTGCTCTGCCATCCTGTCCCTGGGCCCAGGCCCCAGTTCCCACGCTGCTATCCCCGGGCCCCGGCCCCGGTTCCCACTCCGCTATCCCATCCCCTGGCCCAGGCCCCAGCTCCTGCTCCATCATCCCATCCCCCAGTCCAGGTCCTGCTCTGCCATCCTGTCCCTGGGCCCAGGCCCCGGTTCCCGCTCCGCTATCCCCTCCCCAGCTCCTGCTCCATCATCCCATCCCTTGGCCCAGGTCCTGCTCTGCCATCCTGTCCCTGGGCCCAGGCCCCGGTTCCCGCTCCGCTATCCCCTCCCCAGGCCCCGGCCCCAGCTCCTGCTCCGTCATCCCATCCCTTGGCCCAAGTCCTACTCTGCCATCCTGTCCCTGGGCCCAGGCCCCGGTTCCCGCTCCGCTATCCTGTCCCCAGGCCCCGGACTCAGCTCCTGCTCTGTCATCCCATCCCCCGGCCCAGGTCCTGCTCTGCCATCCTGTCTCCGGGCCCAGGCCCCGGTTCCCGCTCCGCTATCCCGTCCCCGGGCCCCGGCTCCTGCTCCGCCAGCTTGTCATCCTCCTCCTTCCCAGCATCACTCTACCTTGTTTTGTCAATAACCATTTATTCTTGGTAGGAATAGCAACAGTCATTACATCTGACCTCCCTGTTTCATCAATTATGGATAGATTATTGGATGTGAACATCTGCAAAGGCGTGCTGTTGGACTCACCTCGTGGCTGGGATTAGATAAAGTATTAAACTGTTGTTTATTGTCAGGCCAAAACTCTACTGGGAAGCCAGGGGGAATTCTTCCAACCAGCAATCTCCCATCAGCAGCTACCTTAAATTGTTTAGCTGGCCACACTGGGCCCCATAAGAGGTTACCCATTTATTATTTACACTTATTACCAGTTGTTATAACGTACATGATAAAAGCCTCTGGCAGACATGATATTTAGTCATTGTTTGCCGCTTTTGACAATGCAGGGATGGGCAGCCGCACTTGCTGTACTCACGGGGTGGTTAGGGGTAACAGATGGAACAGTGACGGTTTGCCAAAAGCGACTCACTACTGGGGAAATACACACCCCCACCCCACCCTCCGAAAAACACACACACATAAGCAACTGTTAAATGTAGCTGACCACCTGCGAGGTCGGACGCCTAAGATACGGAGTACTCACCCCCAGCCCTGGGCATTTTTGTGTGGTTGTCATTACTGTTTATTTATGTAATTTCAGAGATTTCTTTGGGATGTGTGGGTTTGGACCACAGATTGGCTCGTGTCTCAAGGTCTAGTTCACACTATGGTGCATGATCTCAGAAAGAGGTCTTTGTTTATTCTAATCTGTCCTGGTGTTTTTCTTTTATAATGCATAGAGTTTAGGTTAGGGGTAGATTTGGACTTTAACTTCCGGCCACACTCTGTTTGTGTGCATAACAGTATATCATTTTCTGGTATAGTTGATTTATTCATGTTTGGTGCAATCGTAACACGCAAACTCTCCTAAACAGAAAACAGCATTTTTAGCAGCATTTAAACCTTCTTCGCAGCGCGCTGCAGGCATATTTATTTAAGCGACTGTGCTTCACATTAAATAAAATCCAGTCTCTTATATTAGCGATTAAAATTGATGCTGTGATATCAAAGCCCCTTATGCTTGCAGGATTTAGAGGGATACTATAAAGGCGTGAAAATCACTTGGCGTCTGGACCAGTGAAACAGCCTCGACATGAGGTGTGATCCTCAGTTCATATTTAAGATACATTAAATACACACTAATAATAACCAGCTACTATTTCCCACTTGGCTTGTCACAGCCTTCATGGCGCCTTTGCTTTACCTTTATTTATTAACATCACAAACATCGCAGTGTAGGAAGAGAGCTCATTTTGATACTGTCTTCTTAATTATAATACGCTAATTAAAATGCAGCAGAATAATAATCTATTCAAAGAATTCGGCGCTTTACATATCTCAGTGAAGGCGGCTCCCTTGTGCTGCGGCTTGTTGTATTATTAAGCAGAACTAATCAGCAAATAACCCGCTACGTTTTTCCATCTTCCCCGTAATACGTTACAAAACTTGTATTATCATAATTTCCTGACTGATTGCGCTCGTCAAAGGGGTGCAGCCGGTCTTTGACGGCGTAGTTACAGTATTTGTATCATCTCGCGCTTTGCATCGTGACTCCGGAATATTACCAGTAACGATAACAACAATAATAATAATGACGATGAACATAATAATGACAACAACAACAATAATAATAATGTTCATGTGTACCTGTTGATTTTGAGCACGCTTGAATATGAACTCCATAGATCAAGAGTTTTATTCCTTCGTTTATTATATTTTAATGGACAGGGCAGGACTGACACCGAGACACGTGTAACACCAGCCTTATCAATACCTTACTGAAATATCGACTTAAATGGTCTGCCACCATATAAATAAAATATTTTAGACACGTTGCAATGTTTACAGATCACCTTATACAATGGCATAATCCCTGCGAGACACGGAGCGCTTTTGTCTTGCTCCTTTGAACCGACGTGATTAAAACTCACCGAGGGCGGCGAGAGAGCCGCCCGGCGCGTCTGAAATACCGGCGCGGCTTGAAAGGGGCAAAATAAGGTCAGTGTCACTAGAGTGCATTATTAATACATGCCTGTTTATCTGTTTGTCCTAAGCGCCTTTTCTTCTCCTCCTCCTTAGATTAAATATGAATGCGGCTTTGCGCCCACGTACGGCGGTGACAGGAAGCGGCGTCTCCACGCGGCCGCGCCGCCTGTCCCTGTCTGCGAACAGCCCGCAACAAGTCCCCCACCAAAGGGAGCGCAGCAGCCCGGCTAAAGTACACGGCGGAAAATAACCACACCGCTGTTTACAGGGCCCATCCTGCGCAGCCGCGTTTTCTCATGTTCCGCCCGCCTGCTGAAATGCAAACAAATATATAAGTAAAATGGATAAATGAAATAGAACTGAAATAAATGTACATGCTTAGTTTTTTTATTCCCAGGAGACCGGTGCTGCCTTTGATGCAAGCAGATGAATGAAGCATGCTTCTCGAAGGAGTGTGTGTGTGTGTGTGTGTGTGTGCCTCTGTGTGTGTTTTATAACCCTCTCTAGCATTCTCCATTAAAAAATAAAATCCAGCTGTACTGAAATGAGAAATCAGACAGGAGTTGGGGCCTAAGCGCCGTGACACGAATCCCACAGGCCCATAGCACTGGAAACGAAATGGGCATCGTGTGTGTTTGTGTGTGTGTGCGTATCACAAGAGTGGCACGATGCTTCTGAAGTGTGAATGAAGGTGTGTGCTTCCCAGCGTGTGTGTGCGTGTGCGAACATATAGCAGGTGGCACTTAAGCAGAACCATCTTATTATAACTTGTTAATTACATGAGCACGTACTTGAGCAGCCATTGATGCGCCACCTTGCTGCGCCACGTCCACGCAGCGCCGCGCATCTGGCCCCAGGGGCCGCACCCCCTGGCCATGCCGCTTCGGCTAGATCCACTAGGTAATAAAACCAAGCCCATTTGCTTACGGAGAAGCGGACAATCCGGCGTATTAATTTATGGTTGGCCCGGCCGCCCTTATTGGTGAGGCGTCTCTCAAGAGAGCCGGCGCGACTCCTGCGACCGTAAATCGCCTGGCGTCACGCCCCCCGTCCCCCCCCCGAATTTGCATACTATCAAAAAGCTCTCTGCGTGCTGCACGAGGCGGCGAGTGAGGGCCGCTAAGTGCTCGGAGCGTGCCGCCGCCGCCACATTAACGGGTACTGAGATGGGCCGACATTAGCGGCCGCTCCAGCGCGGGGCCCCAGCCGCAGCCCATTATCGCGCCGCCTGTCACAAACCATTTGCGGCCAGGTTTTTGATTAATGCCGCCAAGAGTGGTGTCAAGCAGGGGAGAGGGGCATTCTGGGAGATAATCTCCTCGCCAGCAGCACGCCGGGCTGCATTGGCATGTCACAGGGAATAACGGATACCGCTGTTAGTCGCCGGCACGCCTGACAGAGCCCCCCGCGTCCGCGAATCGCCGTCCCACAAATGCGCGGGATGCTTTTTCCGCTCCTTTCCCGCGGCTCAGCCCGAGGTGATGCACCGTCAATTATTCATCGGCTTTGATAACGGGAGTGCCGCGGTCCCCATTCCATTACCCCAAAAGATTTCATCGATACGGCGAAGCAGACAAGGTGCAGTTAGAAGGCGACCGCTGTTCGGTTTCCGTGTCCTCTCTGTGACTGGCCGTCGTGCTCAAAACCAGCCTTTATATTTTTTGGCTGCCTTGGAGAAAGTGTGCGAAATGATGCCGGCAAATGTACCCCGAGCACCCCATTCAAAGCTGTTTCCAGCCTGCGGTCACATCTCCCTCCACCTCGACTCCAGGCTCAATAACCGTTTTAATGTTTATACCTGATATAAATATGCCCGCGATATTCTAATGCTGCCTCTTTCATTTCCTGCCACTGGATACTGGATGCTCCTATACATGCATATATGGATGCTGGGTTACTACGGCAATAAAGCATTTTATAAAACGCGCCGTTAAACTGGAGGCACGTTTTCCTGGAGCCTTCTGCAGTCAGGACTCGCTTTGCGGCAGCTCATGGAAGAGGAGAAGGAGGAGGAGGAAGAGCGTGAGGGGGTTTTCACCGGGGCAGACGCTGATTATAAACAGCCCTCCCTACTCTCGCCTTTTATCGCCTGTAGCGTAATAAATTAATTGTGCAAAGTGACAGATAAGGAGTCCGTAACGAGTGAGCAGAGCACCTTGGCAGGCAGATGCTTTCCGTTAGCGCAGACGTCAGCAGCGTGTGATGCTCTGTCCTGCAGGCCCGTGTGAGCAGTGAGCATTTGCTCCGCCCGTCCCGTCAGTAATTTAATTCCCTCCATATTTTGGAGGCCGTTTTGTCTTTAACTTGTGCTCCCGACAGCAGGGAGTGGTCTGTAATGTCACCGGGTGTACGGGAAACCGGGTACAGGCGGCTCTCGACGTACGTAACGCCGACTTACGTGAAACGGGTTTACGGAGTAAACGGAGTTACGGACGCACTCAAAAAGGCGACATACGCCTGTAAGTGAATTTCACACTTTATCTTTTAATTTTTTATATGTGTTTTTATTATGTATCACTAGTAGTAGTAGTATCGCTAGCTCATGTGATTTTTGCTAGAAGGTGTCCTGAGTGCTATCGGCAGCAAATCTGACTTATGTAAAATTTGACTTATATAAGGGCTTGATGGATGGATTACTTATGTCAGTTGAGAAGTGCCTGTATGTATTTAATAAACTTAATAAAAGCTTCTAATTCTGACACACACAACATGTTCATTATTTTTAAAGCAGAAATAAACACTGTTAGGTTTTCTAATCTGACTTAAACTATTAAGCATAGTGTCAGAATTTTCTTTTTTCCCATACTAATTTATGCTAAAGCCTTTCAGGAAATGCTTTTTCATAATTGAACTAGCTACTCATCTGCGAGCACATACTCGCGTTTTATTAAAACTAAACGGGGTGGTGTGTGGCTCAGTGAGCTAAGCCTCTATGTTTGTGATCTGAGGGTTGCTGGTTCAAGCCTCTGCAGAATTGTCACGTGGTTATGGGCCCGTTAGTAAGGCCTTCACAGGGGCCCCACCCAGGAGCGTCTGAGGGGCAAGGATATCCTGGCAGATTCAGGGGACCCAGCACTTTATTGGGGCCCTTGCCAGGGGCATCTGAGGGGCATGGATACCCTGGCAGATTCAGGGGACCCAGCACTTTACAGGGGCCCCACCCAGGGGTGACAGAGGAGCATGGATACCCTGGCAAATTCAGGGGACCCAGCACTTTACAGGGGCATCTGAGGGGTATGGATACCCTGGCAGATTCAGGGGACCCAGCACTTTACAGGGGCCCTTACCAGGGGCATCTGAGGGGTATGGATACCCTGGCAGATTCAGGGGACCCAGAACTTTACAGGGGCCCTTGCCACAGGCATCTGAGGGGCATGGATACCCTGGCAGATTCAGGGGACCCAGCACTTTACAGGGGCCCTTACCAGGGGCATCTGAGGGGTATGGATACCCTGGCAGATTCAGGGGACCCAGAACTTTACAGGGGCCCCACCCAGGAGCGTCCGAGGGGCAAGGATATCCTGGCAGATTCAGGGGACCCAGCACTTTACAGGGGCCCTTGCCAGGGGCGTCTGAGGGGCATGGATACCCTGGCAAATTCAGGGGGCCCAGCATTTTACAGGGGCCCTTGCCAGGGGCGTCTGAGGGGCATGGATACCCTGGCAGATTCAGGGGACCCAGCACTTTACAGGGGCCCTTGGCACAGGCATCTGAAGGGCATGGATACCCTGGCAGATTCAGGGGGCCCAGCACTTTACATGGGCCCTTGAATACATGAAATCATAAAATTATATGACGTTAGGGGGCCCAGAATGTCTAGCTGCTGCCCTGTCCAGAGCAGTGCACTCTGCCCCGCCCCCCCACCCCAAAATAAGCGGTGCTGCCCTCCCCTTACTCTGCCTGTCCGGGGCCCACCCCGCGATGGATCAATAAGCAGAAATGCTATGTTTAAGCTGAATGACATTTTCCACTTGTCGGATGGTGCCCCCGCGTCTGCCTAGCCCCCTGTCACTGTCCTGTCCTTCACACTTTTAAGTTCCCTGTATATATACAATTAAACGCCCCAGTAACCGGAGCATTTTCATCAAATTGGACCTGTGGTGTGCCTCACCCCCCAACCCCCTTACCCCCGCCGAAAAAATGACCACAGAAAAATAATTGCATGGGTTGTGTTTACATTAATTCATGAAACTGAGGTGGATTTTTTTATATCCCCCCACCTGCCACCAATTTCATTTGCCGGGCCAGGAAGGGGTGGGGGGGGGCCAAAAAGCTGGTGGTCACAATCATCAGGCCCCCGCCTTGCCGCCTCATACCTGCTCTATTTGATTTTTCCACTCTGAGCAGATGATTAAGTTTTCATGCATTGGTTCTGCCAAAATCTATGTTCAGTCAACCACATCCTTTATTGATTACTTCTAGTGCAAACAGTAGGCCAAGTGTGATATACATAATTGGACAGTTGTCAGAAATAGGAGGTGTTAACCATCAGCACCCCCCAACCCCTCGGTACTCAGTGGAAATTGGAAACTCCTTGACATAGGAATCATCTGCACCATCTTGGCCACAGGGCTCCATTTTCGTTCAGATTTGGGGGCTAAAAGCCACCCCCCCCCCCCCCAACAACATGGCAGGCCCTAAGGTCAATGGACAAGTGGCACCAGGTCCCCTCCCTCACAGTTTTCAATGTCCATCATCACATGGCAGTCGAAGCGGTCAGCTGACCACGTCTGCCAGCATAGACAGTCTTGTTAGTTCTTGGTGGTTGTAATTCTGCTCTGAAATAATCAGGGACATAAGCAATTAAAATTTAACAAAGGTAAAAAGAAAAAGAAAAATATCCCCAAGCTCCCCAAAATCTTATTTATTTAGGCCTGTATTTTTTGTAAGCGTAACGAAAACATAAACATTCATTACTCCACACCAGTACGATACACCCCTCCCGATAAAAAATGCTAACGACCTATTTTTCGTTTGCATTCCGGTAATGAAAAGTAAACCGGAGGAGAAGCCAGTGCAGGAAAGGCCTGACCTTTCACCATCCTTTGATGAGATATTCTAACAGAACCTAATGCTGGTTCCACCTCACCGTCCTGCTTTATGGATTCCTACAAACACATTACAGGGTGACGCGAGAGGAGGCCCACAATCTCCATGCGCTCACGCTCCATTGTTGACACAATGTTAAACAAACACGGGGACCCGACGCAGAATTTCCACGTCGCCCCTGCCCCCCCGTGTGCTGCCGCCTTTGTTTTCCCGTGCCAGGGAGAGCTCCCCAGACGGGGCGGGTGACACTCCTATTTTGGTTAGCCAAGCTCTGCCGTCGTCCTCGAATTCCCCATGGGCTTCCACATCACACACACACCGCCTCATGGGATGCCCCCACCGCACAATGCAAACACTGCGCCGTGAGACACGTGACTTCATTGCAGCAGGTTTCCATCGCAATTCTCCCTCTGCTCTAGCCTTTGCCCCCCCTAGTGTCAGGGGTCAGCGCTATAAAGGCTTTACGCTCCTTTGGTAACCCTTATTGCCAAGCGGGGACGTAGATTTTGGCATGGACGGTAGAAACATGTCCCGACCAATACTGTGGGCGTACCGTGTGTGTTTAGTGGGCATGATTTGGTCCCTAACAATGTTAAAACCACATCTACGCCCTTGTTACTGGGCACTCGGTAAACATGGTTGGGGACTGGTGAGGAGGACAGTGTACAGGGGACACGTGGACACCCAAGGAGGCCCCAGCACCAAAGGGTAGCGAGGAGGATGCACTCTTCAGCACCAGATGGGAGGGAGTTTGCTCATATATTTTAGATGAGTGATTTAATGAACAGTCACCTCAAAATAATGCAGAGAATCATTATAAGAAAGTCTGAGACATTAGCCTTGTAATATGCTACTTTATTTCTGGGCTTGGTTACAAATTCTCAGTTATTTGAACGCAGAAATCTCTGTTACACTCCAGCTGAAACTTTCCATTGCAATAACAATACTAGACAGTGTAGCAATACCTGCCGAAAAAGTTTCTGAACGATTATTTTCTTTGTTTATCATTTCAGATGCCTTGGAGTGTAATGATCATTTATCCAGAACCGCAGAATCAGTCTATTAAGTGATTGACCACCTTTCTTGTATTTAACTCACCAGCTGAATTTCCTGAGTTTAGGCATGAATTATTCTTCCTGAATGCTTCATAAACTCCAGTTTTTTTGCCTGTGTGTACTATCTGCGTTTGTGAAGGCTCGGGACTTACAGCGTCCAATACAACCGATACCTACCGATTAAAACCGCCACTCAACCGGCGTGGATCTGAAACAGAACAGTTAAGATTTACTTTGTGTGCAGAGGCACTCGGCAAAGCTTCTCCCCCAAATCTGCAAGCGGGGCCAGCTCTCAGATCCCAGGGACTCTGGGGCTCTTTCCTCCGCGGCGGCTTCCACATCGTCGATGAATCGCCACCGACGAAAAGGAGCTGACAGGTGCCAGATACCTGGAGTCTTTGCTTTCCGGTGCCTTCTTTGCTTTCATCCAGGAGGAGTTCGGCACCGTCAGCTGTGATTTGTAAACACTGGGCTGTCCACCAGCTGGCGGCCATAGCTGGGGGCTGCTGGAGGAAGGAGGGTGGGCGCTAGGCTGGGGGACAGCGGGGGGTTTTGGGTAATGTGGTGATTGTCATCTAATTACAGGCCATTCCCACCCATTTTCACCAGGCTATTAAGAGGCGGCCGCCACACGCTCGCCCGAGCACATGACACCGATCAATATGGCCACACCCACTTCCGGGTGGCTGGGCCGCCTGCCAGGAGATCACTAATTGAATTTCGAGTTGCACTAGGAGACAGACACGGGGGGGGGGGGGGGGGGGGGGGGTGTGGTTCTTTTTTATAGCGGCGAGAGCCCCCGCCCCGGGAGCACACCCCACTTTTTTTATAAAAAAAAAAAAC
>JAODKM010000033.1:204392-221732 GCA_026780845.1 Petrocephalus sullivani
CCTGCTCTCATCTTTTTTTTCCCCAACCCCCCTTCCACCCCCAATAAACGACTTTTTTTTTTTTCTTTTTTCCCGGGCGGGGGGGTGTCAAAAAGGAGAAAAACCCCCCCCCCCCCCCCCACCCAAGCTTCTCATTAGGGACTGGAAACGAGGGGGGCTGACTTGCCCAAAGCCCTCCAACACAGCCCCTGACTGCTCGCCCGTTACCTTCTTCTTCAGTTTGGTTTACAGGTCATTAAATGTTGC
Organism: Petrocephalus sullivani; assembly: GCA_026780845.1. Lineage (NCBI taxonomy): Eukaryota > Metazoa > Chordata > Actinopteri > Osteoglossiformes > Mormyridae > Petrocephalus > Petrocephalus sullivani. The sequence continues at coordinate 204,639 of JAODKM010000033.1, forward strand.
CGAGGAGAAAAAAGTGGCTTAACAGACATGGGTTATGATCAATTAGGCCGCACTCATGTAACTGATGAGAGCATATTCCCATTTGCTATCCATGTTGGTTTTGCACCAAAACAATTAAAGTCTGAATAGTGTATTCTACTTGATGCAGAATTTTTAACACCATTGCTAGCTGTAGCTAATTATACCTTTTCATGTACTGCTGTGGACTCTGGGGTACATTATTGTTGTTTGTACCTCGGGGAACAAAATTGTATCAGACCTGTACCCTTTTTCCTAACAGTGTATACCATTGTTTCTTAACACACAGATGATCCCCTAGGGGACGCTAAAGAGTGACCGGAAAAATGTTAGGAAAAATCTCTCTAGTTCCCTTCTGTGTTTTTTTTTTTCATTTATTTTTATTATTATTATTTACGCTTGGGTAACAACGGCGATTAGAAGAAGCCCTGCAAGATCCACAACTATGTTGTTATAGGCCGTCTTGTTTAGGTCTGTGCGCCGGCTGTGCTCCTACAGGATGGCTTGTTTGTGTCTGTGCGCCGGCTATTGGTGCTACAGGATGGCTTGTTCGGGTCTGTGCACTGACTGTGTTCCTATAGGCTGGCTTGTTTGGGTCTGTGCTCCTACAGGATGGCTTGTTTAGGTCTGTGCGCTGGCTGTGCAGGATGGCTTGTTTGGGTCTATGTGTCGCTGTGCTCCTATAGGCTAGCTTGTTTAGGTCTGTGCGCCAGCTGTGCTCCTACAGGATGGCTTGTTTGGATCTGTGCGCCGGCTGTGCTCCTACAGGATGTCTCCTACAGGATGGCTTGTTTGGGTCTATGTGTCGGCTGTGTTCCTATAGGCTAGCTTGTTTAGGTCTGTGCACCAGCTGGGCTCCTACAGGATGGCTTGTTTGGGTCTGTGCGCCGGCTGTGCTCCTACAGGATGTCTCCTACAGGATGGCTTGTTTGGGTCTATGTGTCGGCTGTGCTACTATAGGCTAGCTTGTTTAGGTCTGTGTGCCAGCTGTGCTCCTACAGGATGGCTTGTTTGGGTCTGTGCGCTGGCTGTGCTCCTACAGGATGGCTTGTTTGGGTCTGTGCGCTGGCTGTGCTCATACAGGATGGCTTGTTTGGGTCTGTGTGCCGTCTGTGCTCTTATAAGCTGACTTTTTGGGTCTGTGCGCTGACTGTGTTCCTATAGGCTGTGTTTAGGTCTGTGTGCCTACTGTGTTCCTATAAGCTGGCTTCTTTGGGTCAGGGAACAGAAACCGCAGAGAGATTGTTCAGTCTACCATTTAACAACCGGAATTAAAAAGGAACGTCAGCAACATTCTTTTCATTGTTCTTTCTGTTGTCATATATTTATGGAGATCTGCTTCTGTAGCACATTAATGGCCCGTAATTTAATCCAGGGTTATGGTTCTCATTGTCTGTTGGCCGCTCACCATAAATGTATTGAAAGAGACAGCTGAGCTGGAGTAAAGAGCCTTTCACCTCGCCGTCTCCACGGCGCCCCCTTTCTCATTCACCAGCAGTGCAGCTTCCAAGCTGCCAACCTGACTTTAAAGTGGCAGAACAAAGGGGAAGGTGGTGGACTTTGAGATGCTCTCAGCCTCAGATATATGCAAGCGTGGACACCGGGATCCTTTGGGCTGGATAACAATTATAAGATTGCATCAGATCTGTTTCTGGAACAAATGACCAGTATCTACGAGGGCAACTGTTTGAGTTACTGGGTGAGAAAGGTCTTTGGGATAAGTACCAACCCGAAGCAGGATGAGGAATCAGGTCAACAGCAACACTGCCTTTCACAGATAAATTCACTGTCCTCCAAAAACAACGAGATCCAGCCAGAACTTTTGCCCCAATTCACTCCAGGTTACATTTTTTTTGTCCTGCCACATTAAAGTACAATTTCTTACAGTCTTCTTCATTAGTTTGACTTTTTTCCCACCTCAAAACAACATGACCGGCATGTGCAAGTTGAATTTTGTAAATAATTAAGTAGCATTTAAACATATGACTTATAAGTTTATTAGTCGATGGTAAGCACCGCCATAACATCTTCATTTGGCCAATTAAAATGGTATTAATAAACTTTTATGTCGTTCCCTGCAATGGACTTTCACTTCATCCAGGACGTGGTTCTGGTCGTGCCCTGGAAGATGGATGGATGGAACACATAACATACGGGATGCTATTTCATATTAATTATATGCATAACATAAATACGCATAAAGGGAAAAAGCGCTGGCCTTTTCAGAACCAACGACACGCCATGCAGCGGTGTATTCGCACACCTGTAAGCCAAGCCTGGGAAAGTAATTCATTTTCAGTATGTATACGTTTTAATAGTCAGACCAACCAAAGCGAAATATACAGACGAATTACTCTCGTTTTCCCGCTTCAATAGAATAAAAAATAAAAACTCCAGCGACATCTTTTAGACCGCCATTTAGAATAACAGGTCACCCTCTGATTGGTTCGGCGGTCGGAGGTTTATACGTCTCATTCATTCATTAAAACCTCGCACACGTAAATGGGGGTAGTATTTTGTATTTCTATAAGTAAAAGTAAATAAATATATATTATATTACTTCGAACAGTCCTATTGCATGTAATTATACATTCTCATGCGATAAAACAACGAGCTAAAACATCCGAATATCGTATTTAGTTCTGACATTGCGTTTTATGTTTAATACCCGTGTTTTGTCTCTTGAAATTCGCTTTCCGGCTAATTTAGTCAATTGCGCCGATAGTTTGTCGTACCTTAGCCCGAGGCCTCTGGCACCGACAACCGTGTCATTTGCTACCAACTGGGCTTTTTGATGAGCGTCTGACCCAGGCGCCTCATCCTTCACCACCGTCTCATTCCCTTTATTTACATCTGTCTTTAGCATTCTAATTACTCTCTTTATTACTTTAGCCCGAAGGAATCAGCAGAAAAAATAAGGACACTGGGTTTTAACCAATAATAAAATTATACCTCTCGCCCACCGGCGCTAAACGCGTGCTTCCTAATTATAGGCTACAGATGATGATCAGTAACTTACGACCTCTCCCTTAATAAAGCGGACCGGGACGGGCCAGAATCTCGGTGTCACTTGCGTTTCTCAATACTTATTTTTAATAACGGTTGATGCTACGGAAAAATGTTTAAAGCCTTGAAAGTTTTGCGCTACAAAAAAAGGTGGGCCTCAGACAATGATGCATTTACTTTTCAATTTACGCCATATCCACTGCAGTCTCGAACGAGCCGCACAATGTTGTTCACTTTGCGAAACCATAATTGCCACCTTTAAGTGTTTAATGTTATTCTTTCTTAATCTTCTCGCACAATCTAATTTCGAAATCAGGCACACTTCGGAATCCTGGTTCTTTTATTGCTGGGCGCCCCTGAAACTGCGAAACCTAAGGTAGTTTGAGAGGGCACGGAATGTATGCAGATTACATTCCGCCTTGTTCCACAACGTGCAATACACTAGCGTCGTGTTTTCGCTGAACACATTTTACATTTGGATAAGAGAACAAAAAAAAACCTTTTAATGCTAGGTCCCCTACTAATTTTGAAAAAAATATAAAGTAGCATCAATAACAGGGCACACAGTCTTTAATGAGCTCTCAACTTTAAAGACTTGAAGGATATTATAACAAGCTGCTTGACAAATGGCGCTTAGAAGCACATTAAAGACGCTGCTAATGGAACGCATAATGACGGCTAATTTTCGATCAGATATAAATTAGAGCCCCCAACAGTTATTTGCCTTAAGGACTTTATGTAAATGATTCTGTTCTGTATAAACTGAAAGCTGAAGAGACTCCTTGTGGGTATGATTAATAGATCCGCAGCGGAGCGGGGTTGTCAACTGTGTGAACATATATACGGAGACAGTGCCAGCGCCTCCCTGTCTGGCTACCTGATGCCCAGTCTTCAGTACATCTCACTCATTTGCTGCACACCCCATGCATCCGGATGTGTGCCAGCCGGGTCCCGGCGGAGGACGGCAGTGACCCGCAGTGTGGCCTGGAATCTCTTCACCTTTTTCGGGAGCTTAGGTTTGATCTAAGCACCGCAGTTGTGAGCTATACCAGCGGCATAAAGCTGCCTTGGAGTTTTTTTTTTTAGTTTTGACCAGCGTTAATCGCGTTCATTCTTCGTAGTGTCACGTGTTCGGTAGCATTCAGATCCCAGCGGTGAAGCAGGCGCTATGAAATCCCAGACTCTGTTACGGTCCGGTTTAAATAGTTGACAGTCGCTCCAGTACATTTTGCTACGCCCTTGACGCCCATGATTTATTAATTTTAGGACGTGTAGGCAATTTGCTGCGCGCGTGCATTCGCACCGCGATTACCAGCATTAAGCATTATTAGGCTACTTAAGCCTTTCAGGTACCCGGCGTGGATTCAGAACTGTAGGCCTTGGGGAGGCTAAGTGTGGACTGCTATCCAGTGTATATTTTAAATAGATTCAAATTAAACCGATAATCAAGTGTTCGGTTTAATCGATTCGTGTGTAGTGCTGTTTCATTTTGAAGCTGTTTACGTGTGGGTTCTTGTATGAAAAGTTCTTTTGGGAATCAGTTCGACATACCTTTATGAGATGAAATCACAATGAGAAAATTACATGGAAATACCGGAGTATCACAGAAAATCATAGAGGACATTAAGTATAACGCACCTCGAGGCAAGCAGAATTTGCTTCTGTTTAATGGCTGCTACAAATATTTTAATTATGTGCTGACAAAATATCAAAACATTACTTCACCTGTTGGCGCAATTTTAGCTATTCGCTCGCAGTCATCGTGTCAGTGATGCAGTTTCACGTATCTTTGCTTGTCGTTCTAAATGTACTTCGATCATGACGATGAAGGTGATGAAGACGACGACGATGATGTTGTTGATGATAGTATACTGAGTATACTGCATGGGTGTAGAACTAAGCACTGTTATTGTAGGTCATTATTAAAGCACCAGGCCGGCCCAAACAGCTCTGGTTAGCCTTTCGACATCAGTGGCAGATCAAATCAAAGCCCCTGCCAACATCAAGCCCTCATGGAGAACGCGCGCTCCCCAGTCAGCCAAGTAGGACATAACTTGTCTCGTTGATGTTAATGCTCCTAAACATCTGTCTTTCCACACTGATGGAGTAAAATGGCTCCTTTTTATTATTTAGTGTACTGTGACAGAGACACACAGATGCACACATGTACACGACTGTTTTCTTCGCGAAACACTGTAGGCTACCATTCGAAATTAATTTTACTTTATTCATATATATATATATATATATATATATATGTATATCCTTCTAGAATAACAACCAAATATTTTTCCAAATGACATGAAAAGTTTTGTGACGTTATAACCCTACGGGTATTTCATCACTATAATGTCCCTGACTGTCGCATTAATCCCTTGAACTTGATTATATTAAAATAATACATATGTCAGCAATTAATATACCTTATCGCACAATTGGGTTACGTTATGAATTGCAGGCCTTTATATTTTACAGGAATAGCTAGATTGAATGTTTCAGAATTTTAACTTTGTCAAGAAATATGGCACGGGGCCGGTATTTGTGCTACGTCAGTTACATTTCCGGTCCAACATTTTGTTTTGGAATTAGATCAAGGCTTACATGCGCGATTTACTTTTATTTGAATCATTCTTTATAATTTTAGCATGCAGGTCTTCCACTACCATAAGTAGTTGCTTATTTTCGTAATTTTGGCAAATATAGTGTTTTCCCCCAAATGGACATGTTACATACAATAATTTGAAATGGAATAATTCAAGATTACGTAACATCAGAAGGCCGTCAGACATTGGCAAAATTTAAACGGTAAAATTACGTCGTTCTTAGGTCATACCCATGTTAACCACTTTTATGCATGGTTGCAAATTAATATATTTTCGTTATATATTTCTTATATGTTTTATTAATGCAGTATTTTATACTTAAATTATGACAAAATGTTTTTATATGGCGGTGTCAGGCTTTTTTCCCTAAATTTGTGCTTTTACTTTTAATAAGGAACTATATAGTATTTTATTTTAGTGCTACCTGTCCGTATTCATTCAAAAGCATTATCTTTATTTATAACTCCTTATGAATGATAGCCCAACCTACCGTCATGGATTTGTGCTTTGGCGACTGCTCATGGCACTGTAACATCGCTATCCTCCGTAGGTACTTAACTGAGGAATATCGTTTGGGCATTTTGCGCCAAAACTGCATTCCCCGACGCTTAGAGAATCTGAGCGCAAAGTGCATAGAATTAAGGGCATGTGTGTTCCATGGCGAAAATATGTAACTTACTTCTCAGCAATGCTTTTGGTAAACTAGCCCCAACCCGTGGACAAACGCAAGGTAGGCGAATTCTCCCTGCCCACAGACCAATTGGAAAAATGTAATAAATTGTTCCTGATCAACTGCCACGGGGAAATTAGTTCAGCATTAAATGTACCATGGTATAGAACTTAAGGTAGGAAATTATCCCTTCGAGGGAGCTAAGCCTTGCAATACAACCTGTTTCATAGTATTACTAAAATATCTGAGCACAATAAAACTTATTAACTTGAAGGTTTACCTCCGCGCGCTTGAATCCTCTCGTTGCCCATGATTTTTAGGAATAATTATGTGTTGGGTCCTCCAGAGCTTACAGTCGGAGAGATAATTCAGAGCTGTAGAATTTAAATAGACGTTATTAATAAAATGCCTTTCTCGCCACAATTTTCCCTTTTGTCATTTAGGAATAGCGAACAGTCGGTAGTCCACTGTCAATAAAATATATTCCCCGAATGAGCGTGAAATGCCGAAATATGGGCACGTGCGCGGCCGAGCGCGAGAGCGCGCGAGTGGCTGCGCGAGTGCCTGCCGCCTGTGATACGGCCATAGCGCGAGAAGGCGCAGGACGCGCGCGCTGCCTTCCCCGGTCTACCGACGAATGGCATTTGCAAATCTGCACGCACGCAAAGAAGCAGGGAAAAACTAACAAATAGCAGAAAAGAACTACAACACGTCTGTTGTACTCACCGGTGCACTGTAAAGAAATACTGCCTGCCCATCTCTCTTATCGCTTCTGTGTCAGCTCCATCGATTAGTTTCTGTAAAACACTTCACATTTTTATAACAACGCGTAACAATTAATATTCAGTTGAATCTACTAAGAACACCAGAATCGCCCAACTACTGGAAATCTACCAAATTTACAAAAAAATAAATAAAACCAAGAGCACTGTAACAGATAATTCAGTGACGGCATTCAAAATAATAATAATAAAAAAAAGATAAATAAAGGATTGTAGTGTCTGGAATTCAATTTCTGGCCCATGGTTCTTCTAATTTGAGAGCAGTCATGTCTTTGAAGGCAGACACTTGGTGTAAATGTACAGTTAAAATATTCTATTCTCTGGTCCCCAGGCGGAGCTCCCACCGTCCCCGGCTTCATTAAATTTTCATCAGCATCCCAGTGAAAGGGGAAAATGTTAAGGGAAAGGAGGAAAATAAAACAGAAGGCCTAATTATAACAAAGGGAAGCAGCGCCGGCCTCTTCTCTGCCAACCAGGCGACACTGGTGTTTCCTTACAACTTAAAACGAAATCAACCAAGATGAAATATAAACGTTTCACTCTTAACAAATGGAGAGTACTACTTGTTACTGCCTTTTCACTCGTTACTTCCCAAATCTCGGAAATAGACATTAATAATATTCTTTTTAAATATAGTTTAAACATGCATATACCCGTGTTCGTGTTTATGCTTAAACAAAGAATTAATATTTAAGAAGCTAAATTGATTTTTTTTTCCTCAGCTCCTATCAGAATTAAATAAAGAGCGGCATCGCTAGGGAACTGGCGTAATCTCGAGCAGAGTACGGATGTCAAGCAGGGAGAGTCGGCGCACAAAGTTAATTTCAATTCCCGCGGAGAATTTCACATCTCGGCTCTCCCTGACCGACAGTAATTAACAGAGATAACTAATGATTACTTACTTACTCCCAGTAATTATCTGGTTTTCATAATTCGCTGTGTAATTTAATAATTCGCTCATATTAGCGCATTAAGTGAATGGCTCATTTAGGAGATGTGCAAAAATTACTACCAGTCATTGGAAGGGGGATGATTGTATCCGATAAAACATTGGACTTCTACGGCAATAAGTAATTCTGAGTAATTTCTGTATTCTCTCGCTATCTTTGTGACCGTTCGCCAAAACCAGATGTGAATTAAAAAAACAATATTCTCTGTTCACCTGTAAGTATATTACATTTAAATTTTTTTCCGGAATGATTCAATTAGCACACATAGTATAGGCCTAAACGACCTGAATGTGCCATATTAATGTGTTTTCCGATGTTTCTATTTATGCTTGTGAACACACATGGTCGCTATTATATTCATATAAAGATTTTTGAATGTACACATAAATATTTTCCTTCGAATTTTTTTACGTCCAGATGTCTTAAAAGAATTTTAGATTGTGATGTTTTTTGGCACATTTTCGACAGTTTTATATTTAAAGACGCAATAAGTGAAGAAAATGTTGATAGAAACATTGACCTTTTTTTAGAATCGGTTAATGCGGTTTGGCGGAAGAAACTAGTTAAGTGACAAGTTACTGCGTATAATAGTATTCCCTCGCCTTTATATACGTAAACCACCGCCTCGCTAATACACTGGCACAAACACAGTATTAACCAGCAGTGTTTGAAGAGGATGAGCGAAGTGGTAGATCCGAAAACCTCAGGTGTGGTCGCTTTCCACAGGAACGTAGCTGTCCGTGGTGCTGAACTGATGTTTAATACGCTTTTGTCTGTATTGTGCCCTGAATAATATGTATCCCCGACGAGGACGCGTAATAAAAACATTGTTAAATCCAAATATAAATATAGATTTTTTTCTGGGGGATACTATCAAGTACCAGGAAGAGGCGGAATTCAGAGAGCTTGCTCATGCTATTATTGGAATGGAGTGCTGCTCGTGTATTTATATAAAGATCATCACGCTGGCAGGCGAAGGTGCTTTTGTGGGGGGCTGACATCTGGCAGCGATGCGCTCCGGGGACTTATCGAGATCTCTATAGACTCTCTGATTGGACTCTAATAGAATATTAGCATTTGCTCTCAGGTAGGACACCATAAGCTGCCAGACTCTGTCTCATTTTTCTCTCTCTCTCCCTCAAAAACCCCATCAGTTTCATACGGGTTGAGCCGTAAATGAACTACTCAAAATCAATGCAGATCAAAAATCAGATCAAAGTCGGCGATTTTACGGAAAACATATACACATGAATACAAAACTCAGGTCTTCGGCTTCATTAAAAGCATCGTATTCGCTTAGCAACACCGTTATCTGATGAAGAGTGCCCCATACATTATTTGAATTGAAATATTTTTCAATCAGTTACAACCTAGTTTAAATACTTCCAGCTTTTCCTTAGATTAATAATTCTAATGATTTTGAGGATGCGAGTCGGCTATTAAAATGCCATTTGATAATTATACCTGGAAATTAAACTCAGTGAAAACTTTATTCCAATAAAATGTTAAAATTATTTCTTTAATGAAACACATATTGCAATTCAATACTCAAATAACTCAAAATACATAAATGTACTAAATGAATGTAATTTGACAAATAACTAAAGCCATCAGACAGTACAGAATGTAATCCGTCAAATAATCTCTGCTAAAACAGTAATACAGCAAAATCTGTACGCATGTATTTATGTGCATCGACTGGTTCAATGAAATATTTACATAATACAAGTATACGTCCATGAAAACTGTTTTCTTTTTTCCATCAAGAAAACATTACTAAACAAAGTGATTTAACAACCAACGACGTAATGATGATACGCGAATATTTTATACAAATAAATACCAAGAAACATACATTAAAAATAATTTAAAAAGAGAATGCTATCTAATATATATATATATCTTAATCGTCCCATTTCATACCTTATGAGAAACGACAAAATATTTTGACACGTTTTTCGCTGTGCTTTCCCTGTCGAATACACCATGTTTTGCTCGCCGTCAGAATTTGATTTTCTCAAGCAAAACGGGATAGTAGGGAATCCCAATAAATATGTAATGAAGTAAACATTACCTCACTTAATAAATAGTTTATAAGAATGAGACCCACGCAGTAGTGCAGTAGTATTGCAACCAATAAAAGTCATATTTGGCCAAATAAACCGATTATTTTCAAACATTTGATTCGCTCTTTACATATCTACACAATATTAACGATTAATGACGTAAAAATACCCCTACGCACAAACTGTGTTATTTTATAGCAAATATATCTCTAATAATATTCCGAGCATTTTTGTAAGTCTTTCAGCGATTCGTTGGCCATCATCACCCTTTAGACCAAATACATAAAATTAATTACACCAAGCTCAAAATTAAGTAGATGGCGGTTATTTTTTTTATATATAATTTACAGGGTGTGTTTGGCAGAAATGTAATGATTCCGGAAGCGCATTTTCTGTTGTGGCGCCGTGGCTGTTGACAATATACCAGAATCTTAATACACGGGGAGAATAGATACACTAATAATAATAATAATAATAATAATAATAATAATGTCTAAGTGCCCGCGAAGAATTTTATCTAAAATAACACAAGTTCTTCAAGTTCAACAATAATATTATTGTTAGCATTTGTGTTACCACTGTATCTAGCTACTATTGTATTATACCTGAAATCACCAGATTCCATGAATCAACATTTTTACGGTTATTTAAGCGTAACAAGTTTAATTTTACTGACAAAAACGGTGTAGCGTAGTAAGTGGGGAAAACAAATGTTCTTACTTGTTCTGTCAAACGATCCTCTAAAATGATTCCACATCCTTTCTGGGTAAAGAGGAAAAAGTTTTTTTTTTAATTCTCAGTCACTTCGAACGTAACGAAAAGTTCGGTTTGTCATGGATGATTGAAAAAACGGTGACCTAAGAAATATTTTACAAATCGTCTTAAGACAGTATGTTGTGTTTTCAGCCTTCACTGTTCTTTAACGTCAATGCTGATGTTAGACGCATGCAGAGTATTTCATTCGTTTTTGTTTCTGCCGCTGGTTGCAGAACCAGACCCGAACCACATTTTTTTTGAGGTCCAGCTTCTCTGCGATCGCTGCGATTTTCTCAGAGGAAGGACGGGGCTGAATGGCAAAGTAAGCCTCCAATGACCTTTTTTCGGGCGCCGCTATCGAAGTGCGTTTTCTCTTCTTCTCTGCGCCGTTGAAGAGCTCTGGTTTGTTCAGTTTCTCCCGGTGCGATTTCTCCGCTTCCTCCAGCCACGCTTGGAGAATCGGCTTCAAAGCGATCATATTATTGTGGGACAGCGTGAGCGACTCGAATCGGCAGATGGTGCTTTGGCTGAGAGAGCCAACACCTGGAATCTTTAGGTTGGCTAGCGCTGAACCCACATCCGCTTGGGTTACCCCGAGTTTGATACGTCTCTGCTTAAACCTTTCAGCAAACGCTTCCAAGTCTCTGGGATCGGCATCCACGTCGCTCATGCAGCCCATGTGGGAAGGTAGCCCGTGGGCATGGGCCATGTTGATCGCTGCCTGGTGCATGTGGTTCATGCCTGCCATGTGGGCGGGATGAGCCGGTGTAGAAACAACCGATCCGTCCGGCCCTGCCATTGCCCCGAGTGCCAGTCCTGGCGTGATGTGATCCAGAAGGTCTCCCTCCAAAGCCTGGTGAGGCTGATGATGGTGGTGGTGATGGTGATGGTGGTGGTGGCCGGCCAGAGCGGAAGGGTGAGAAATAGGAACGGAGGAGGAAGAAGAGGACGAAGATGTACAAGGGAGAGTGTTCATGGTGTGGTAGGTAGCGTCCGGCTTGAAAGGACTGTGGTGAGGAGGGTGATGGTGGCTCTTGGTCTGAGACACTATATCCACCGCCGCGAGAGCTTCGGCGCGGGCCAACAAACTCTCATCCAGACCTCCGAATATATTGCTCTGCAATTGCAAATAGAATGCACACATTACTGTCAGCAGGGAATACTCTCTCCACTCTTCGGATTAAAACATTTCCAGAATGTAAAAAAAGAGATCCTAAAAAAGAACACACAAAACAAGACACATGCAACATCCCAGGTCATAAAAATTAATACGAAAGGCAAACCCGACTGAATACATAAGTTGGGGAGGAAAAAAAATGGAGGTGTTGGGTGATTTGCTGTGCAGACATGAAAAAAACATCAAGCAAAAAAGTGGGCTGTCAAAATGTGCCTTTAAGCGGTGATTATGCAGAATACGTACCGGTGGGGTTGGGAGACAGGCTCGACGCATCGCCTCTGAGCTGCTGCTGCTGATCGTACTACTGTGTCGAGAAGACGAACAGGAAGACGACGGCGCATTCGAAGTCGAAGATGAAGAAGAATGTAAACTGGAATACTTGGGTTCGGGCAGGGTGGTATGTGGCATGGCGAATGCCTGCTTGCTGTTCAGAGACATCATCATCATATTTGCAGGCGACCGAGCAGAGACAAGTTCCTTTTAATAAGTTAAGGCTCCGCCTCTTCGACCGGAGCTCGAGAACAGTTGTTTGCGGAAGTCTCGACTAACTGTGCAATAACTATTGCACTAAAGAATCGAGCCGAGCAGTGGTCTGTCTCGTCTGTGTGTAGCACAGCTTTAATTATCTACAGGTCTCGGGGACTCCAAAGCGAGTTGTTTTTGCTGGGGTGATGTCGATTGAAGGCGGTGCGACCAAGCGTCTCTAATTATCTGGCAGTGGCATGCGGCGACCCCCAAATATGCTCACCTCCTATCTTATTTCCTTTCAGTTTTTTTTTATTGTTGAGCGTCTTTATTGCCTTAATTTTTTTTGCCGGCGATGTTTTTGTTAGCTCTTCATGGATGACGACACGAAAAATAAGTGGCATGAAAAGTTTTCTTCTTTTCCCCTCCTTTTGTATTTCCTAAACATTGGTTTGCAAAATCCAGGTCTTTGACATTTTCTGTTTTCGGTTTAACAATTATATTAATTAAATGATTAGGTGAGAGTACCGAGACTTCGACTTTAAGGCTGCGGGGACGCGTTCTGCTTCTTCTCTGAGGCGAAGGGCAGACTGTTTCTCTCTCTCTCTCTCTCTCTCTCTCCCTCGCTCTCGCCCTTCCTCTCTCTCTTTCAATCTCCCTCTCTCTCTCGCTCTCTCTCTCTCCCTCTCTCTCTCGGCTATACCTGAAAAACCCTTCATGATTTATTATTCTTCATTAGCCGCTAGGGCCACTGGGGACTCTGCGCATGGGCAGTCCTCGACAAGACATTTATTTCGAATGGCTAAAGCAAGTATTGTTTCGCTGCGATTAAATTATTCGGATCATATATGCGCTGTACAAAAAAAGGGTATATAATAATAATAATCATTATTATTATTATTATTATTATTATCATTATTATTATTATTACAAAGGATAGGGAGAGGCTATTACTGAAAGATGTACGCATAATTACTAATAGATTTATCTAGCGATTGACCGACATAAATCAAACTTAAAAGCCGAAGTAGAATTTCATTATGACATAAAAAGCAATTGAAAGGGGTGGGACAACAATCTATAAGTAAATTATGTCCTACCAAGGAATGTATTATTAGACTGAAATTTCATTTAATATTGTGAATCAGCTTTTCAATAAGTAATCTGCTACTCCTTATCTTATTTTATACGATTAATTCATCTTGACGAATTTATTAGTTTTTATAATGAATATATAACGAAATTTGGTTATGTCGAAAATTGGTTACTTACGGCTGTGTATCATGAAATATATGTTACTGTAAAAAGTCTTTGTATGGGATTTTAAAATTAATGATAACGGGAAGTGGATTTTTAAAAGTCTCCGATTTGATTGCAAACCCAATAAAATTACATACTTGTCGCAGCGGGCTATTATCATATCTTGGCTCTAATTAGGGCATTTAATCAGTGATATAATTAAAAACCCTTAATCATATTGTAATTAACGTGGTTATCTAATTTTCAATAATCTGTTTGAATCTTTTGGAAGAGCTAATTGATTTTAAAAACTGTTGATTAAGTACAAATACTGACACCAGCATAAAATTGTATAATATACGTTTATTTAACACTTTTAATGTATAGATGAATGTACTTAGTAATTAGTACTTGATATATTAAAGAAAAAACTAAGGTTTGATTTACTTAAAAATATTACAATACCATGTCGGTGACGGTTTGTGACGTCTATATTTTTGTTATTCCTCACGGATGAGTTTACACTGTAACTCTCGTAGAGATCGATGTCAAGTGTTAAGCACAGGGTCATTTTCGCGCAATCCGACAATGACATCTATGTCACACACGTTAAGTATGCATATGCACACACCAATATAAAAATATCAAATATTTCGGCATGTAGCGTAATATAGGACAATTACTGGCTTGGAAATTGCAAATGTAAAAAACGCAGTGTTCACGAGTTATCCTGACGTCTATTTTATCAGGGTGCTTGGAAAATGTGTCTTGCAATAGGGCTGGCTGCACTTGGTGTCCTCTTACGACACCCTTCAGCTCTACGTCTGTTAAAAACGTAGGTCTGAGCCTCGGTTTTCATGCATGGAGGCGGCAGGAAGAAAACCATCAGTACACCGTTAGCACCCCTAATTTCTCACGGATTCTTGCCAGCGGAGTGATTTACCTCTCAAGCGGAATTAACCGCGTTTTGAAGACATACAAGGGGGGCGATCGGTATCTTCTCACATACAGGCTACCCGACAGACTGATTTATGATCAAACTTTAACGAAATCATTCATATTTCAATACCCCTAAATCGGTGTATGAAAATTTCATTCACAATGAAACACGCAAAAAGTGTATCTTAAGTAAAATAAATCAATCGGCTTGCCTACCTCTCACGGAACTGCTCTTTGAAGTGCATTTTCTGCGCTACGTCAGTATCATTCAATTATATTCATCCAGTACGGACTTTAGGTAACGCGTCATCCCAAGGTAATAACTGTACCGATTTTGCTGCCACATTAAATAATGGTCTATAACACTGTACTTTTTTTGTAAAACGGTAATGCAGTGAGAATCATTAATTATATCTAAAGGGAAGAGATGACCGTATGCTAAAAACGCGTTTATTGCTAACACTGTACGAGTATTTCCTATTTATTTCGTGCCTCGTGCTGTTCGTATACTACAGGTATGTTCCGTGCCGTTTGAGGAGCGCAGTGTTCCACATGGCTGAGCATGTCATTGGCCTGTTTAACACGAATCTTCTGCGCTGCTGCGCACCATTATTCATAATTAGAAGGTTTTCCTGGTGTTTCTATTGATGCAGCAGTAAACCGGTTAAGGACACTGATAACACGATGTTGTGTGAAGTTCACGTTCTTTTTTATTTTAATTAAATTCCTCGCCTTCTGCAGTCCTTTTGATTTTGATTGATCCTTCTTTTTACTTTCTTGGAATAGGTCATGTGAAAATTCATATAGGCCTAATCATGATTACAGATAACCTGAGAAACATGGAAACTTTCCAAACATATTTTTCCAGTAATACCACTCATTTCTGAACTTTCATAGATGATTTTCTTATTTTGCCCGTTTAGAGATTTTGACAAACATTTTCATCAGACTGTGTTTATTCATATGAAAGGGGCTGGTCAATCCAATAGGCGAAATAGTCCACCCCCTACAGCGTGTTAGATTCTGAGGGGGTGCCAGTTTCACTTTGTGTTGGACAGGGGGCGCTGGAAGTGATGCTCGTCTAGGGTGCCGCGTCAGCGGGAGCCAGTTCTGCAGAAGAATGAAGGAGAAATGATAAAAGTGTATAAATGTGATGTCAGTGTATGCAGGCGTCCCTTCAGCACTCAACAGGATGAGGCACAAACAATCAAAATAACCAAGAGATGAAAATTGTACAGATGTATAATAATATCCTCAGACCTGAATGTAGGCCTAGAGTTACAGCCTTTTCTATTCTTTCCCCTCATATATAGATATTTGCTCATTTTTGCCAGTAAATCAAAATATCAGTCCCTTCCCTGTAAAAATGTGCCTTTTTTGTTTTCTTCAATCGTGTTTTTTTTAACCCTCTGAGGTATTCTGTACGTTCTCCCAGGAGCCTCCAGATGATGAAAATAATTTCTAAACTCAACTGTACCATGTGCGGTAATGCAAAAAAAAGGGAAATTAAAGACTGCTTGATCTGATGCAGGTGACTTCTTTGTGTTCCACTTGTGGAAGTAGAAAAGTGTGATGCAGAACTGCATATGTACTTTACAGCAGAGGAAAAGCGCATCTCCCCCAGGATCTCCTGCACGTTAACAATCCCAATTACGGTGCAAAGACCACCAGAGACAGTCTTTTATTCTGACACATTTCCTTTGTGCCACGAACAAGGTAACTGCCGATAGCTTTTGCAAAAAACATACGCACGCCGACATACACACACACACACGCATGCACGCACGCACGCCGATACCCAGACACACAGGAGATGATTTGCACAAGAAGGCTGAAGCATTTTCGCTTCTTGGTGAAAGAATTTTTGTTTTTGTTTATTTGCTTATTTATTTATTTATTGACTCAGTAGTTGCTTGCCAACTGATCCTGGGAGCTCTCAGTCCTAGCACTGGAAATCACAGAAACTGCTTTTCAAATGGCTGATCTATCTGAAGACGTCGGGTCTTTTTAGGTCTTTTGCTGCTCGTTCACACTATGTTATTTATGCTGGCTGGAGACAAGGCAGAAATGCAAATAGCGAAATCTTCCATTGTCACGAAAAGGTCAAATGTTTCCCCAACATTATCGATTATGATTTTAAATGGCTGAAAAATGGTAACAAACTCACCAGGCACTTTAACTTGAATTATGTTTGCACTCCTGTTACCTGCTGCTAAATGATCTATCTGTCTATTTATTTGTATTTACACATAATGTATTTGTTGACCTACATACCATTCCATCCACCCTGTTTATGTATATTCTATATGTCTGCCCCCCTATCATGTCATGTGCGCTATGTGTGGTCTGTGTCCAACACCCCCCCCCCCCCCCCCCCCCCCCCCCCCCCCCACCCCCCCACCCCCCCCCCCCCCGAAATCCCC
>JAODKM010000033.1:228352-239411 GCA_026780845.1 Petrocephalus sullivani
GCATTGGGTGGGGGGGAGGGACCGCAGAGGGGCGGGAGAAGCGGTGCCACCCTCCATGGCGCCGGGGGCTATGGTGGGTCCTCCCGCCCCCGTCGGGGGGACCCCCCCCCAGTGGTCCCCCCCCCCCCCCCCCCGGAATGTCACAGAGTTAGGGTCTGGTGGGACTGACGTTTCCATTCACCAGGTTAAGGTAACCGGCTCCAGCCTAATTGTTAGGACATGAGAGGCTGATTTTTTTTTTACTGATTCAGCACTTTGGTTGTGTGTGTGTGTGTTTATCAAAAACTCTGGCAGACTGATCATGTGAATTTGGGGTGGCGTTACTTGCCTTGTCTGGGCATCTAGTCCCCTCTGTCGATCCTTCCAGAGATGTTGTTTTCCCATCAAGGAGGCTTTTTGAAGGGTTATCCGAGGCGTGGTTCATCATCAACTTCTGCTGTATGTCACAGCAGGATTCTATTTCATATTACACTTCGTGACCCTTTCATTCATTTATTGTATGTATAGCCGTGTAGATAACGAGGTAAGGAGCGGATCTTCCCAGCCCAGGCCCCTCTAAATGTCTTCCTCGGGAATAGGAAGGAGTGCCTGTGTGTTGGCCTATGGCTCCATGACGGGGCCTGTTTAAGTCGCTGCTCCTGGTTGCTGGGGCTTAGGAAACCCCAGTGGAAGCTGGCCTGCTGGACCCCTATGGAGATTTGAGGACCACTTTGGAACTCTAATCCACTCAAAATGTGCTGATAATTTCCCTTGCCAGGACACTCTCTGCCTGGTGTCGCGAGAGTGGTCTCCTGGGACCAGATCAGCCAATGGTAACAAAGTAGCCAGATGTCTGGTTCTGGCAAAGTCCCAGAAGCCAAGCAGCGGCACGCCACAGCCTCCGCCATGGCCCGGAGATCAAAGGTACCTGAGAATTACTTACGGGCACAAAATATGTGTTGCTTATTCCACGGCTCCCATTAATAACAATCTGGGTGAATTTGTATTTCTAATTAACTCTTTCTTTTGGCGTAGAAGCGCTGCAGGATTTTTTAAGCCGCGGCAGAACCCGCGGCCGCCGGGGCGAGCGAACGGATGTGTGATCTAGCAGCAGTGGAAGGGAAAAAAAACTTCTAATGCATGTTTTCTTTGCCGTCGTAAACATATTTTTGCTCTCAGAAAATATGCACAAACTAGTGGCGTGATATTGGAAAGCTGGTTTGGGGATGAACCTGGTCCTTTGGTCCAGCAGCATCCCTGTTGCAGACGAAGCATCACACAGTGCTTTAATATTACTCCACTGCCTGGGGTGGGTCGATTGTATAACGGCCTCAAAGTGTCTTCGCTTTCTTTATGATGAAAGAGCCCCAAACGCACGTCGATAGCTGTCTAAGTGTGCCGGGCTAATGTGGGAGCTGGGCCAGTGGGTTTGGGTTCAGGAGTGGTTGTGGGATTGGAGGGGATGCTGAGGACCTTTTTAAGACCTGAGATCCATGGGGGAGACCACCAAACATCTCACTTGTTAATCACACCGTCCACAAAGGCAACGTCGAGTGGATGTCAGGGAAAGCAGCCTTTTTGCCCCCTTCGAGGGACGTTTTTAAAGGTGCCAGGATGCCAAGGGCTTATTTGTCCAAGCTACCTATATAATTTAAAAGATTGTTTAGAGGAGGCTTTACGAACTTTGTTTTCTAACTTTTAATGTGATCTGGGAATATTTTACACCGCATTACAGACGGATGTTATGGGGGGATGCACACTGCCATTCCCTGGGGGGCCCGTATCACTTTTAAGAGCGGCCTATTAATTCAATCGCGCACATTTTTTATCTTAATATACAAATATTTAGAATAGGTCCCTGGCTTTGAAGTAAGAGAAACAACAAGAATCTCACGGCTGTGCTCGGTACCTTGGGAAGGCGCTCACTTCGTGTCGTTGTTATGGGAGGCCGGCCCGTTTCCGTCTCACGTGGCGTCGTCGCACGTCTTCCACGCATTCGGCCTTCCACAGGCGCGATCTGAAGCTTTGCTGGATGGGCTCGCGCTGAGCATTGGCGAGCAGGCGGCGAGCTCAGAAGACGCCCCGTCTGTAAATGTTGTATGTGTTGGCACTTGCCAGAGAACGGACACCATGGACGAGCATGAGAGGGTTAGGGGCACGGCTGGTAGGAGGGTCATGTGCATGTGAGGCAGTGCTCTTTGCTTAGAGGGCATTTTTGACAGCATGGTGAAATCCTGTTTATTCATATGCAGATATGTAAAGCGGCCGGATGGGAGAGAATCACGAAATGTCACTCTCCGCCATAACACCGCGTTCCACCCCCAATCTGTGGTTCCGTTTTGTTCTTTTAAATTACTTTGAGGCAGTTGAGGGTAAAAAATCCTTTCTTGAGGTTTGTAAAATAGGTCATTTTTTATTTTCCATGGAATTTAACTTTGGCAGAAGTTTTAGAATAAAAAAAAACATGCCCTGTCTCCTAGATTCATCAGCTAGCCATTCTTAGAATAGCCTCCTCCTTTGCTTTGACTGCCGCTCTTACAAATGACTCCTGAATAATTAATCAGTGTGAAACGATTGTGGCCTTTTCTTTTTCCTTAGCTTCTTGCCCGCACAATTAAAGAATATTATTGTGATTCCAGCTGAACATAAATTATTACGCCTTATTTTTTCATGTCTCTCAGCGTACTGTATTTTACAGCCCTGCCATGACCTGAACTCTGCATGTCTTGCATCTTGAAAGCAGACTGTACGCCCCCGATTAGAAAATGCTGTGTACCTCTTTGATTCTTTCTATACGTAAAAAGGCATCTCAGGTTTGTAGAGTGCTTATTTTTGAATCCTCTGAATCGGAAGCCATCTGGATGTGTTCACGTTGTGTTTTATTTATTTATTTGGGTGGGTGGTTAGGTGCAGCTCAGTGTTGTGTGAGACGGCCTGTGATGAATGCTGATGTGTAGCCCCGGTCACACGGTGATGTCAGGGAGATCACCCTGCTCCTTACAGAGGCGAATTTCACCAGTCTCTCGACCGTATTCCTAGTGGACAACTGTCCACATCTCAACAACCATCCCCACAATTGGCAGTAATTGGCACGTTGCCTGGGAATTCCTCCGAGAGATCTGAGAGAGAAGCAGGCACGGGGCTGGTCGCCCTTTCCACCAATTAGAAAGCCCCCCCCTCCCCCCCAAGCCCCTCCACCTTCCCGGGGGGGCGGGGGTGGGGGGTGATTGGCAGAGGCCTACCGCACGACTTGATCAGGCGACTTGCGGAGATGCTTCCTTCATGGAGCTTGATGTTTGGCCGCAGTGGGACATGAGCGCTGGGCCGAGCCCCGCTTCCTGACTGCCAACTCCGCCCCCCCACTCTGCTCTTTGAAGCTCCCACCTCCTGCCTTGACCACTGAAAAAAAAATTGCTGTGTGCCATCCGTCCGTTAAAAAAATAAATGAAATTCTCGTTGTAGGTTTCCATCCTGGCATTGTTATGGAGACGGTGACAAAGGGAGTATTCCCTGTCACACACATGCCGATGCAAAAAAAAAAAGTGACTGGGGACCAGCCAAGGAACAAAGGCTCCCAGGCTCGGAGCTCCCAATGAGCGTTCCCGAGCATCGAGAAAGCTCCAGAGATCGTTTATACCATCGCAGTCAAAGCCACCGCCACTGCTATGCTTTCGTGACTTTGGTAAATAAGACTGGAAGAGGATATGGGGTGGAAGAATGGGGGCTTGTGGAGGGGGTGGGGAGGGGGGTTGCGTTTCCTTTGCTGACAGAATGTTGTCTGTGATTGTCCCCCGAACTGCATGGCAGCCCCCTGAAAGGTGCGGGGGCCTTGCGGCACTGCGGATATTTGAAGTTCAAATTGGCTGTCATTCATGGCGCGAGGCGCGGTGTGGCTGCACTGGCTAACAGAATGGAGCAGCTGCAGCAAAGGAAATAGTCATTAGCTGCTGTAAGTATATTCAGTTATGTGGAGTGCTTTAATTCTGCCTTTGTTTTTTTGTGTCTGCCATTGTTTTTAAGATCTGTAAATAACTGCAGTCTTGAATTTAATGAAACAGTTGATATACTTACCTTTTTTCATTACCGGGGCCGTTGTGTAATACACGTTTTAATGCACTATATGTGACTGTGCTGGCGGGGAGTGCTACAGGTTGACAGGCAAGTGATAAGGCAGCTTGCACGAGGACCCTCACAGGGGGCCTACCTAATATGCTGTCTGCCCCGAGGGCCTATGGGAGCGCAGTTGGATTATTATGTTAATGCATGAGCCCGCTGCCCTCTCTGTATCCCAGCTGGCCTTCCTGTCGCTAGGAACTGCTTTGCTCATACGGCGCAGTAATATGGTCCGTGATTGAAAGGCTGAAGGGACCAAGCAGCAGAAGGAAAAGGTCCAGGCCGATAATAAAAACGTGCCGTCGTGCAAGAACCTTGGAGAAATGGACACTCCCGTGGATGCCAGCGAAATCATCCATGATAAGGATGCGTGGCACTAGTTCTAGTTACATGGTGTACTTGCTCCTTCTACTAGTCAGTACGTGTTTCTTTTTCATATAGGTGGATTCATGCATGTCTGTCTGCTCTGTTTGATTTCACACTGGAGCAGAAAGTCTCACTGAACAGCAAGGGAGTGGCAGTATGTTTTGTCTAGCATGTACCATCATAGTGTGGCCTTGCAAACCATTTTATTCTGTGCTTAACTGGAAATGATGGACCATGCTGCAGGAGTACCCCAAAATGGTATTGCTTAATAAGTCGTTGGCTCTTATTTTAATGTTGCTCTTATTTTGATGGACCGCTCATTCCCACAGTAGTCTTTATAAATACCTTAATGGTGCTTGGAGCTGATAATATTGAAGAATCGACGATGGTCCACTCGGTCCTACTTGGTCCGTTCACCCTCTGTGTTTGGAATTTCGCCCTCCTTAGCGCAAATATAGAAGTGGCGGGGTTTTTGTGTAAAGCTGGGGGGGAGGTGGCCAGGAAGCTCAGTTTGGGAGCTTGGTGATATCTCTGCGATAGTGTTAACAGTGCAAATGTGTCAGAAGGCACCCGGCAGTGGAGCTGTCATCATCCGCCCAAATAAGCGTCACGTCTCTTTGCTGGCAAATATCTGCTGATTACAGTTTCCATTACCATTATAAGCTTGAGGAATGTTTGTGTTTTTCCTCTCTCTCCCTCTCTCTCTCTCCGGCTGATGTGCGCGCGGCCTGCTTGCTCCGTCGTCTCTCGTCGTCTTGGCGGCGAGCTCCTCCGGTGAAGCGCCACGCTGCTCGTGTCATTAGATTCGGGCCCTCCTGTTAACGAGATGACGAGAAGGAGCGGGTAATTGCTGGGTAAATGCTTTGCTGAGACTAAACGTCAATACAAAGACAGGCACTGCAGCCCCAGCAGCCTGTTCTGCTCGGAGCAGCAGATCTGAATGAGGCGGAGCGGGAGAGGCTTGCGGCGCTTGTAATTGACGACTTCTTTTCCTTTTTACCTGCAACTGTGGATCACTCGCTGACTGCTTTTCTCACATTACAGCCTCCATTTCTTTCCTGTGACCAAGAAAGAAAGCAACAAAATTTTCTGTCTTTGAACTGATTTATCAAGCCCTTTTCTGGCTAATTGTAATAGCTAACCTGAGATCCACAGAGGCACATCTTTGTTTCTTGTAAGCCTTTCTTGTCTGCTGATTTTGCCATTATCCCTTGTACATACCTCATATCTCAAGGATATTTATAGGACCTCGAGTGAGTAGCATCATCACGTGGGCCGGGTACTACCCAAATGACATCACCATATAGGCATGGCACTGTGGAAATGACATCAACCTGTAAGGAGGGTGCTGCATGAATGACATCACCATGTAGGCAGGCCACTGCATGAATGACATCACTGTGCAGGCAGGGTACTATGTGAATGACATCACCATATAGATGGGGCACAGTGTGAATGACATCGCCACTGTATTAGCAGCGTGCAACATGAGGGATATCACCATATAGGCGGGGCGCAGCATCATTGACATTACCATATAGGCAGGGCTAGATGGCTGTGATGTTACCGGCCTAAGAACAGGGAATTGTACTTGTAGGCTGCTTTAGACATATGGGTCTGCTAAATAATGTTTTGTTTGAGGCTTTGAGGTTTTGTGTAGCAAAGGTCTTTATAGCCTCAAAGTTGCACTAAACATAATTGTAAAATAATGGATCCTGAAGGATGATGCTGTCAGGAAACTGACATGAAAACTTCACATGCAGTCTTCACACTCACCTGGGTGCATTTCAAGTCATTTACCCCCGGTCGAAACACTGCTGTCTGCACTGCACAGGTAGGAAGAGCTTCCGGTGACGCTCCTGGACGTTGGCTCTCCGGATCTGCCCGTGTCGTCAGGCCACCGTTTGCTTTCCCATGCCTGCTCACTGTAGTGGCTTGCCCCAAGCCCAGATCCATACCGCTGCTCTGATTCGCACCCTTTGCATTTATCACGCACCCCCCTGATACAGCGAGAGATACCCCTGGGGAGGCGGGTGGCTAAGCTCTGGCATTGACATTTGAAATTGAGGAATCATTATGTTTGACACCTGTGTTTAGCAGACCCCCCCCCCCCCCATAAGGTCTATTGGCTGCCTAATGAATTGGCAAATAGACCATATCGCCCCGCCTCCGAGCAGGACCTGGCAGGTCATGTGGAACAGAGCTGCTCGCCGGAGTGGCTCACACCCACCTGTACGTTCGGCACAAGGTCCCGGGGTTAGTGTGTCCACAGTGCTCACTGTTCTACTATTTGAAACTTAAATAAACTTTCGAAAAGGCTCTGTGTGCAGCTCCCCCCATACAGCTGAGGCTGAATTTCACATCTGGATGCCTGGATGCAGAAGACTAGGTGAAGTTCAGATCCTGAGCCCCCCACAAAATGTGGGGCCACGGTGTGCAGGCAGGCGGGCCCGCATCACTCAGGCCATTAAAGATGGAGCACAGCTGCCTGGCCTGGAAGCAGCTGGAGCAGAGCAGGCCTGACGCTTCCTCAGTAATGAGCCAGGTCTGACCGGCTGGGTCAATAATTCATACGGAACGCGAGTCGACGCGGGCCGGGTGGTTCCCGCCTCAGTGGCTCCGCTGGCAGGCCGTCACCATGCGGACTCCGTGCCACGGGCCGGCGCTTCGCTGCCCTTCACTCTTAATAGCCATCGCCACGGCTACCCCAGCACGTGGCTAGCTGCCATCGCTGGGTTTAGTGGCCCCCTTCAGAGCGATCTGTTACGCAGGTGGTAGCTTTCAGGCGTCATGCGCCACACTGGAATACAGAAAATGGAAAGGTATTTGCGCCTCGCTGCTGCTTAAGTAACATCAGCATTTCCCAGCCTGCTTCAGCGGGCACTGAATCATGGTGACAGGGGTCAGGCCCCTGGGAAAGATGGCTGCGTGGACCCCTCTAGCTCAGACGTGCTCCGCTCGAGAGGCAGGCCCCATCACTAATGCCCCCGTCAGGGCTCCCGAACACCGCCGTCTGTCAGGAAACAAATTAGGGCGTGCTGGCAGAGAATGGGGGGGCCACAGGGGTCAACGTTTATAAAGCTCAGAGTGCCCCTCCCTTCATATTTATCGCAAGGCTGCACCAATGCCTGGGGTGGGGTGGTGAGGCAGGACCGGCCCGCCCTTTCACTGCTAGCTGCTTTCTGCCACACGAAGGGTCAGTGTTCATCATAGCCGCCTTGGACTTAGTCACATGTGCCTTTAAAACCTGCAATGTGACCCACATCTGATAATTATTCCAACATCATATTATATCATATATAATATACGCACACAGATAAATATATATCGACCACTAACATTGCACATCTATACACCTCCATTCATCGAAATTAACCAATTAGAATATATGTACATATGACAGTACTCGTGTGTGTTTCTTAAGATAAACTTCATTGATCCCGGGGGGAATCTTGTTTGCATACAGCAGCAGGAACATAAAGTGCATAGATGCAGACGTGCAAAAACGTTCACTTTATGAATGGAGCCTGGACTCGTTTTTGGCTGTTCCTCTGGCAACTCTTAAGTGGAGTCACAAAGAGACTCTGGGTTGTTCCGGAACGCCAGACATCTTTTGCAGTCCCGTGTCTAACACGCGGCACATCATTGACCCATTATTAAATGAAACCGATTTTTCGGAAATGGAGCCACCATAAATGCCTCTCACAGCTAGGGGGTGGCGGCGGGGGCGTTGCGTGCATGAACACCAGGGCGATAAATCAGTGTGCGGTAATGACCGTAATCAAGGGCCGTATGTAAAAATATAGCTTGCATATAAGATCCACCTTATTAGCTGTCACCGTGCATGCGATAAATGTTCAAATAAATGTTTAGCAATAACCATGCTGGAGAGGAATGCACCCCTTTACCTCATCACGGAGGGGGCCTGGCGGGGGGGGTGAAAAATCGGCAGTGGGACCCGACACAGATATTGTCCGGCTATAGCTATTGTCCATCCCATCCGTCACTGTCGGCCGGCCCGCCTCTCATTAAAGACCCCCCTTCCTCAGAACCACTTAATTTCCTTAAGAGGACTAGACACCTGATTCAATTTTGCACCCATTACACCGAGGCCAGATTTGTTTTTCCGCTCAGGCAGTATTGAGATGAACGATCATGCAAGGTTAAGCAAAAGAAGATTCCTTAAAATTAAATGTTGTCAACACAATTTCCCTGGCCTCCATGGCCCTGGCCTTAGACGTCCTGTAGTCCTCCGATCTCATTTCACATCCTTCTGCACACATTGGTGACCTGCCTGGATAATCCGTTTACTGTCCGCGGCTGGATCTGCCTGGTAAAGTGTCTGGCACAATGTGGGAATGAATTTATTTTACGTTCCTGCTTGCAATTCAGTCGTTGTGCCCTTCACACTTGTACAGGGTTTGTCTAAATAGCTTGTGTTCAGAGATTACATGGGTATAAAGTTCTTTCTACGAGGCCTGCTCTAGGTTGAGCATCTCTGGAATTTGTGTGAAGATTGTTAAAGGGAAGTTTATCTCCTCTGGGTTCTTGTACTTATGAGAGACCACTGTCAGTGTGACCTCCTGCCTATACCGACTGGGCTCAGACCAAGGAGGGGGACGTCTCTCTTTTTTGTCTTTATTTATCTGCCAGAGCTTTCATCTGCAGCGTGTAAATGTGTTTGATCTCACACCCTCCCAAGTGACATGAAAATGGCATGCATGCATTTTTTTGTTTATTTCCTGTCGTGTACAGCACGTCAATTACTGGGGAACTCACCGTCGTCGAGTTGGGGAGACGTGTAGCTTCCGGAAGCCTGGAGCTCTGAGACCAGACCTGGAGAAGCCGGGTCCTCCAGGACGTCGTCCCAGAGGCTTTCGAGCGCTTCATGCTGCTCAGCCACCAGAAGAGGTCCTGTCACCTGCTCTGACTGCTGGCTGGCTGGCTGGATTTGCATCGGCAGACTTCTGACAGTGTTTCCCCCTAAGAAGGCCTGCCTCCCTGCTCCTCCAAGGATCAAACGCTGTAGGACACACACAGGGTTTCTTGAAGAGCACCAAGTGGTGTCCCTTAGGGTGGGGAACCAGCAGATGCTCAAACTGCAGAATTACATCAAGGGCGGAGAACCGTTCTCGCCTGCTTTTCTGTGTCGCGCTGTCAGGTATCTGAAAGATTGTGCATGGAGCCGAGTAAAAATATCTTCTTTTTTGTCTCTAAATGTTGCAAAGCAAACATGAATTTTTTTATGACTACAGTAAGGCTACAGAATGTCTGCTGCCTCTGGCAATTTTACTATTTTATTATGTTTTGGGCCAATTTGGCGGGAGAGAATGGTTGAAAATGCACCAAGGATACCCAGGGTGAATCCTAAGGTGTTTTGGCTGGGTTTTGTTTGGGCCGCATTCGTGTCTGCGTGGTTGGGCCCCCTGCATCCCGCCTGTGTGGCACAGAGGCTGTGGGCGCTGTCTCAGGGCACAGGATGGTGTTCCTCGCGTCCAGGCCGCCGCTCCTCTGTGTTGCCTTGGCGACAGCTTCCCGTTCTCCCGTTTGAGTCTGTCTTGCAGCAGGTTGGCTAAAGAGCAGCAGTAACGTGTCCTGTTCTCACTCTTTAATTGAACACAAAAGGCATTCAGGCGGCCATTAAAAGGCATTAAACGTGTAATTTTCCAGCAGAATATGGTTTTTGATTTGCTCCTTTCACATTTTTATTATGATTCTATGAAGCACAGCACAGGCCTTAATTAATCATTAGTCTGTGCGTGGGGACGAGCGTGCTGTTATGTGCGTCGCCGTGTTTGTTATTGTAATAATTTTTTCATTATGCTGAGATGGGTTATTTTGAAGGGCGCACATGAATATTGTTTATGCCATGGAATATGTATGTGCTGGCAACTTTTTAAGATTAGTCCTCTCTCAGGCTTCTCTTCATCAGCCGTCGCATTGAATGCCGATGTCGTAGGGTTAAGCAAAAGGATCCAGCCTTTAAAAGATCATTTGGAGGGCATCAGTGCTGGCTAGCTACCAGCGGACTGCAAGAAATGGATGCAGCTCTCTATATGTGCAACTAAATGGTAAGGTAAGATGCTCTGTGTGTGTCGGGGGGGAAAAGAAATGGCTTCCTGCTAGGCAAGGGTGTGAAATGTGTAACTGCATTTGATCTCTTGATCAAATAATCAAAAGGGGTTTGTGTGCTCATGTAGCGGGGGCTGGCCCAGGGAAGTAGGCGAGATGGTCTCTACACATGTAATCCTTGTCATTAAATTCAAGCAATCTTTTTTTATTATTAATGAATATTTCAGTAGTTATTGCAAGGGGGCTTCTCATTTGATTCCTCTGCCTTTCCTCACTGGTGAATTATTATTCCTGGAATCTCTTAATTAATAGCATTGTGCGGGTGGGTGAGACGCCGCCCGTGTGGGCCCGGGCTGGCCCGGCCCGGCGGTGTGAGCGGGGCTGTGGGGCTTCCTGCTGAGGACACGCCGTTATTTCAAAGTAAGTAAACAAATGGTCCCCCTGATGCCATCGCCACTCTTGCCCGGGTCCCAGTGAGCTACTTCCTGGCTTTGTGTGTTTGGGGGGAGGTGGGGGATTGGGGGGGGGG
>JAODKM010000033.1:253891-273902 GCA_026780845.1 Petrocephalus sullivani
AAATAACTGGTTTTTATCACACTGTGGGGACATTGGGTCCCCACAACGTAATATAAACATGTCCACACACACACACGCACGCACGCACACACGCACGCACACACACGCGCACGCACACACACACACACACACACAGATTAGATATCTATATCTTTTTGTATGGGCATAACCCAAATCCCAACTTTGATACCCTTAACCTCTACCTAGCCCAAACCTTAACCAATATAATAAAATATAAGACTTCTACCTATTTTAGTATTTTGCTTGCAGGCACAGATTTTTATGAAATTTAATTTTCTGTTGTGGGGACACGAGAAATGTCCCCACAATGTAATATATACATGCCCACACAGACACACACAGCATAAGCACGGAGCCGAACTGCGGGAGTGTGTCTTGTAATGAAAACGTCAGCACACACAAGGTGGTCTCAGCCTGGGCAAGAGGCCGGGCTGCAAGCCAGAAACGGCTTGAATTCTTTGGCCCTTTTCTCACGAAATGCTACGGCCCTTAAGTCCCGTAGTCGGGACACCCGTGACACCCATCCGTGCCCCCACCCCCCAAAGCCTTTAATAAACATTATGTCACAGGAAACCAAATCAGAGCTGGCTGCAAGCAAGTGAGGAAATCAATTAAAACCGAGTCAGGGGCCGACGACTGGATTGTCTCTGGCATTTATTGGATGTAATATAGTTAATATTTCTAGCTGGGTAAATTAGCACAATTTTGCCACTGTAGATTTAAGCGGGGGGGGGCTGTCCCCTGAGGATGGGGCAGAGTCAGAGTAATAAGTGCTTAAAGTAAACAATAGCCAGGGTCGACCAAGAAGCCCCACGGATCCATATTAAGTCGAATTGAAAATAATGAAAACTCTTGCCTTTCATCGGGAGGCCCGAAAGGCTCGCAGCGCCCCCATCAGCTCCGCCCCAGGCCCTGCCCCCCTCATCCGCACGCTGCCATGATTCATGTGCGGCCTTGGATCATTTGTACCGTGTCACAGTGCTATTGATTCGGAGGCGGGGAGGAAGGGGGCGGGATGTCCACCGGGCCGTCTGCTGGGAACCGCCTCTGAGCCAGGCGGGGGGTTGGGGGGGTCCTCTGGGGTCACACCGGATCATTCGCACCCTGCCCTCAGCCCGGCTTCCGTCTAACGACTGTGAGTGATGGGGGATTGACGAGTGAGTGCTCGAGAAAGCTGCTGTCAGTTAAAGGCGAGGTCAGGCGTGATGCGGAGATCGCCGCGCTCCCCTGTATGCGCGTAAATCTCAGTGCTACTCAGCCTCCAGATTCATAAACACAACCTTTAAGATAAAAGATAAAAACTAATGAGGAAATAGCATCCATCTGGCTGTCCTTCAGCCTCTTATCCTGGTCAGGGGCTTGGGAACAATGAAACGCATGACAGTAATAAATGAGGGGGACAGGATACTTCTTTTTAAGACGATTATCTCTGTTTTATCACATTTCCTGGAGAAGCCCCACGCAGACCTACTTAAACCCTTGGGAAGGGACAGTCTGAGTTAACATAGCTCTCCGTAGCCACAGCGGGTTTATTTTTATATAAATATATATATGCGCACATTACATTGTGGGGAGCAAATGTCCCATTGATGTGATTAAAAAAACTGTTGTGGATGTTGTGGAGGCCAGTTTTTCAGTCCCTACAAGGGGAAAATAAATGTTATAACAAATCTGTGACTTAAAATGTACTTTGTTTGGTTACTTATGGCTGGGTAGGGGTGATGGTTGTCATCGTTGGGATTTGGGGTTATTTTTGGATGTGTGTGTGTGTGAGGAGGGCTTCTGCTCCCTCCTCCCCCCAGGAGCCATGCCCCCCCTCCCCCGACACCCGCTGCCACCGGCCAGCACATAAAGGCTGCCGTGCTGCCGCTGAGCAAGCAGTCGGCTGCAAAGCCGTTGCCGAGGCTCATCTAGCTCAGTCGCACGCGCTGAATGCCACACGCCGCAGCCCGCCGCGAGCAGCCCGCAGAGGCTCCTCCCTCACATTCTGTGTAACGTTTAATAACCCCCCCCCAAAAAAAAAAAAAAAATATATATATATATATATATCTCTCACTCCATGTCTCTTTCAGCAGCCGTCTGGGTCTGAGAGGCATGGCGCGTGCCACCAGACAGGGCTGCTAATCATCTCTCTGTTTGAGGGTGCACACACACTCAGACATGCACACACACATCCTCTAGCTCTGGGGTGGGGGCTGCAGCGGGGGGGCGCTATAATCACTTGTTAGAAGCTTGGCATGGATGCTAAAGGCTGGTTCACATCCCGTTTACAATGCACGCCCCTTTTTCATCTCTTCTTCAGGTCTCTCCTAAATCTCCCAACCCCACCTCCCTGTGGAGGGGCGGGACAGGACCTAACACCTTCCACCAATCAAAAGGTGCGATCAGGTAGCACAGCTGCCCAGGGAGGAGAAAAGCGGGTGACAGACGAGGATATTTTACACACGTATTTCTGAACCTAACGTCAGATAATAGCGGGTCTGAGACCAGCCTGTAGGGGGAGCAGCCTGGGCCTCATCGATAGCCGTGCTGATATATCGATCATTGACACCTTCTGGCCACGCTACCTGAACAGGTGACGGCCTTTCGAGGGTGCCACTTTTTCTGCAGCCTTGGGAATTTACACTGGACCCCTCACCTAAATGTCCGATCCCTGTGTGGCTCCTGCTGTTGGGTCGAATGGCTTGTAACCATCCTGTGGTGTGAGTACTAGCGAGGCTAACAGCGGCCAAATGGTGAGCGCCGATGACATCGCCCTGTGAGGAGTGTGGCTGAGCCCCTTTTAATGCCGTGGGTCCGAAAAGCAGAAGAAAAATCCCAATAGTAGTGAGACAGGAGGGAGAACCCGACACGGTGTTTACCGAGGGGCGGAGGGCTGTCCGCTTAATGCACTGACGGAGAACAAACGCATGCAGCAGTGCGGTTGCGGCGCATCTCTTGCCATTAGATGTTCTCTTTCGGCTGTCAGCAGACGGCACATTTGCCTGCCAAGCGGCCGGCCTGAGCAGCGCCTACAGCCAGCCCCGCAGCTCCACTTTGACTAAAAGTGTTGATTTCACTTCTCTTGGCCTCATTCGCATGTGGTGCTAAAACCCTGCTCGCAGGCTGCCTCTCGCAGCGTGGGTGTATGTGTGTACGTGCCGATGTTTGTGTGTACGTGCACATGTGTCCATGTGTGTGTGTGTGTGTGTGCACTTGTGGGGGCCCCTGGCAGCTCCGGGGGGGGAGGGTGCACCACGCACAGGAGCTTTTCAACACAGGAGTGGCTGGGGGGGAGTAATGTGTTAATCACCCTGTGTGGTGTTACAGCCCCACCCCATCTCTCTGAAATAGAGGCTGCGTGACACACACACCCCCCCGCCCCCACATGTCGCTGGCTGCCTGCCGTGGGGTCAGCGCGCTCGAGTGGAATTTAAAGAGGCCCCCCCTTTGAGCATAATGGCTCCTGACTGACGTGTTGCGTGCTCTAGAGTGCCCATTGATTGAGAGCTGGTTTGTTAAATCACTGCTGGTTTAGCTGCACGGTGACACACGTGGTCACTGCAGGCCTGGCCGTGGGGAGGCTTGTTTATGTTATTAGAGAGGGGGGGCTCCTTCACTGGAGTCTGGCCACCCCCTCCCCAAGCAGACTGCTTTTTGCAGCTTGGAGACACGGTGGTCAGTGACCGAGGTCATTGTCATAGCTGACTGAGTGGGGTGGGGGGGGGGGGGGGACACGCTGGCAGAGTGATTCTGCTGCGACTCTGTGACTCCCCTCCCAAAGCACGGACCTTTGCCAGCCGTCTCCCTGTGAATACCGCCCATGTCATTCGCAACGCAGACAGGTAGGGGCGTTTCCATCCATCAATGTGAGCACAACTGGGAAGGCCCTGCAATCGGCTCCCAGAAACCAGATGATGTGACGTCAGCTTTGACGGCCTTAAGTTCAGTCTTGGTTTTGTGCTTTGTAAGACAATGTTTGTCCAATAATACACCGCACAGCGGCCCATAGTGGCACTGGCTGCAGCTGAAAGCTGATTGGGCCCCAGGGTGCCCCCTCCTCTGTCACTCAACAATTCAAAACTTGTCATTGGCAAATGAAAAGGTTGGCCCTTCTGTATGAATTTTGCTCCCCACCTGAAAATGTTCCTGCCAAATGGGCCATGCCTGTTCATTATAAGGGAGCTGCTTTTGTACCATAGCACTTTTTAGCAGAGTATTGGACCTAAACCTTAGTAACTATCCATCAGTATGGAGTAAACAGCATTGATTAAAATGTCCATTAAACATATTCTTCCAGCTTCCCTGTTTTGCCAATCAGTCCAGTTAAGATCCTCCAGCTGATACAGCGTGAAATCATTCCTGAGGACTATGAGACCTTGATCAGCGACCACAAGTTATTCCTGAAGACTATGAGACCTTGATCAGTGACCAGTCATTCCCATGGCCTTTTCATAGACCCCCCCCCCCCTTCTTAGTTGTGGTCCAAATTGTGAGAAAGTTTCAGCCGCACTGGTTCGGCCCATCCATTACAGGCCGGAAGGTGCAGATAAATCATATTACCAGGCCCGTTTTTCTCCACAAACCTGCAACCCACAGCATGGCCAGAACATCCATCAAACTCAGCAGCATGAAGCCTGCTTTAAGATTAGGCCTAACACCTGGTTGTTCTGGCAGAGGGAGGCCAGGCTGATGACTGGAGGGGGGTTGAAGGAACTTCTGAAAGTATCATTGGCCTAGCTCCCAGTGCTCCCAGCATGCACAGCACAGAGGCCCAGAGATTGGCCGTTTAGGTCGTCAAATGTTTGGGAGGCATCTAGCGAGCATGAGACTGGCGACAGGTAATGTACATTACCTCATATTTATTTGTCAGACGGTTTTATCCAAAGCGACATGCGATAGTGAAAGCAGAGTCAGCCAGTCCCTCATCAGTGGGTTAGGGTCCTTGCTCAAGGGGCCGATAGCAAGATTACTCGACTGACCCTGGGATTCGAACTAGCAACCTTCCGACCACAGACACGGCAACCTGGCCCACCAAAAGCTGGCCGCACCAGACGATGCGCTCTTTTGGCAGCTTTCGGCGTTCTCCATGCGCGGTGATCCTGTGCAGGTTGGGGTTCCCCAGGACGGCCCCCCACCCCCCAAAGGAAGCAGGGCATGCAGTGCGGGGGTCCTTCAGACATGGGAAGGCTGGCAAGGGAAGCCCTCCATTGGGGCCTCTCACCAGCAGCACAGGAAGCGTGTTCAAGAGCTGTTCAATGATTCAAGATGGTGGATGTGAATCACAAGTAATTACCCTTGTTAGTCCGAGTATCAAGGTCTTCGACGAGATCAGTTCGACCGCTCATGTATTTTGAACTGCGGTACATAACTAAAACGAGCAGGATGATCATTAATTAATGCCTCAGCATCAAACTTGTCAATATCTTGTTTTGGTACTGGTGTATGTGTGTTTTTAATGCAGTCTTAAGTTGTTCCTCATTTCTTGTTTGTTACAATTGCAGGGATAAAAAAGGTCAGAGTTGAAATAGTGGCGTGGGGCAAAAGCTAAGGGCTGTGCTTGTTTGAGGGCCATGATGTTAGGAAACCAAATCAGTCCTAATTAGATGGGCCTGGGGGGGATACAGGTGGGTAGGAATCAAGTCCCTGGAAGACTCATCCCGAATTGCTTGAGGGGGGCATAGACGGCCTGGCGGATGTGATGGGGGTTCGAGCTATAGAAACCAAAAACCAGAATGCTCTGAGCCGTGTGTCTGATCCAGGACGTGGACAACCTGCCGTGTAGCTTAGCTGTTCTTATGCCACTCGCGTCCATACTGTCTCCGGGACAGCTGGCCTGGGCACAATCTCCAAATCAGTGTTTAACGGAGACCTTACACTCCCGCGCATAATTCACCTTGATATAACTTAGCACCGACATCAAATGAAATAACACAGTGATTTTTAAGTGGCTTGTGCCGGGTTGCTTAGCAACCATAATGATCTGACCTTTTAAGAGGCCTTTTGAAAAATTGGGCGTACGGCTGATGTAAGGATGACACACATTTGTAATGCTGTCTGTAGGTCAGCCCTGCGCACTGGCAGCGTTACCTGAACCCTGGTACCCTAACCTCAGGTTTTAAAGATACCATATTGTCACCTCTCTACCCTTGACAATACCAGAGCAGTAAAGCCCCCCTCCCCTTGCTGTGTGGAACATGTTTTTCTCACCGTCAGGCTGTCACTTTCAGGAACCGCCATTGGTATTCAGCAGCAGAGGCGTTTCAGGTTTTAAACATCTTAACCGCGATTTGGGCTGTCTCTAGAGGGCAGGTGTGCTGGGGGTTTTTTAAAAAGGAAACAACGGGTATCACACAGTTGTCTTGAAGCTGAATTTGCACTGTAAATAAGGATCTGATGGATTGGATCGTGCAGGTATGTCCTTGCGCTGTGTTTCCGTCTTTTTTTTCCTCCTTCTTCAAACATTTGGCTAACCCTCAGAATTAAATGTGAAATAGGAAACAGTAATGTATCTCCCAGTGCAACTGTGTATGGACAAGCACGGGATACGGGGACAAGCCCCTGATGGCGATTCTGTCTAAGGAACTGCTTGTTATGTCGTATTTCGGCGTTGGGCCATTGGGAGAGCCCTAGGCACTAACTATGAGAAGCAGATCTATCATATAAGGAGATGTTGCGGTCTAATGATGTGCCCTTTTTCATGACGCGAGTGTGCGTTAATGCTATAATGCACATTTATTTCGATACAACTCACAAGACACCTAACCATGTGGGAATTCAGCCTGTTTATCCAGAGCGGTACAAAATGTGAATTTTATTAGCATTCCAGACAGATTAATTAGAGACAATTTGTATGTTTTCACATCTATGTTTGAAGTTTTAAATTTCAACTGACAGAGTTATAAATATATCCAAAGGGTAGGCAGAGCGCATGGAAACTCTTGGGGAGTGTTAGCACGCTCCCATTAGCATCCGTCTTAGGAGCACCATGTTCGGTGCATTTGATTGGCTGGGGGTCTCGCCGATGTTATGCTAATCTGTCAATCTTTTAGCATTTTCAGGGCTCCTAGTAAGAGCCGTTTATCACCAGGACTCCGGCACTCGTCCTGAGATGGTTTTCATGCGTCTTGGGTGGAGCGTTCCACCCAACTTTGTAGCAGTTAGGCCCCCGAAGTCAGAGTCAGCTGTGGTGCTTCACAGCGTGCTTTTTCTGCTCATGTTTCGACAGCTATCTGACCGGCCAGGTCCTCCATTGCAGCACAGCACTCGTTCCGTCCCTTTTGTTGAAGCGTCCACCTCAGTTTTTCTCCAGACAGTCGTGCACGGGGCGCCCAAAGAGCCGACCGCCACAAATCAGATGCTGGCGCGGTGGGACTCGCTCCAGTTGGTGGGAAGAAGCGTTCGAATGTCAGCCCGCCGCGTGTGTGCGTGTGGTTTTTTTTCCACTCCGTTTAAGCCTTTCGCAAGGCATCTTCTCTGCTGGCACCATGGCTGTATATTTCCATTCATAATTGATGCCCCCAAGTCCAGACAGACAGCTTGGTACATGTGTAATACGGATCCACCCAGAGTCTCAGATGCGTGGCGATGTTTGGGCCGCAAGCCGCCGCTGCTGCGTGTCTCTGCCTCCCGCCTCCTGTCCCCCCCCATGCCCCCCGCCCCACGTGCCTGGCCCGGTGAGCTCTGATGTGGTTCCATGCGACTCGCTCTGCTTGCAGTGGCCTCGAACACAGCGGTGGCCATGCCTGGAAGAGCAGCGGGGCTTCTGGCTACGGGATGCAACGTGTCCGGGCCGCGGTATTTCATGTGAGGGCTGGCGCCCGGCCCAGAGAGCCAGGGCCTGCGTCGCCATCGCAGAAAAATGAAACTTGATGGGTCAGAATGAAGTAGTTCTGTTTGAGAGACGGGTTCAGGGGGATGAAAGAAGGATGAAGTACCTTTTCTCTAAGTACAGTTCACCGAGGGCAGAATTTCTACCCTTGGTTCCCATAGCAACACTTCACACGTATAGCAATTTTCCCTCCTCCTCTTCTCCTTCTGTGTGGAGCCCAAAGATCGGGCCATACCTCCACGTGTGAAAACTCAGTCCAGCCCAAGCAGAGTTTTGGGGCATTCCGGCGTGATGTCAGCATGAAATACGAGAAAGCAGGTCCATGCCTGCGCTGTAGGTCCATGCCGAGCTGTAGTTCCATGCTGAGCTATAGGTCCATGCCAGGCTGTAGGTCCGAGCCAAGCTGTAGGTCTATGCCGAGCTATAGGTCCATTCCCGGTCATGTGCATAATTAATCCCCATTCTCTTTTGATTCATACAATTGGCGGAGAGAGCTGGGAAATATGTAATGTGGTCTCACACTACTCATAGTGCAGACTCACACTGTCACACTTGGCTCCTGTAGGTTTTTTTTCCTGTATAGATAAAGGTCCCACAAAAGAGTTGGCTTGACCTGCTTTGATGCACCAAAGTGACATATCACCAGTTTATAATACTAAACCACAGCCCTGTCTGGCGCTGCTGTCTTTATGGGCAACCTAGTTGGGTTGCGGTAAGTGTGTAACTGTAGGCAGGCGTCACGCTGTTCAGGGACTGTGGGCTGCCAGCCCAGCGCTGCTGCTAATGCTGGCACCTCCGGCCTTCGCCCTGTGTCTGAGCTGCAGGAAGGTCTGGGAGATCCTTTACATTTTCCCATCTGTGAAAAGGTACATGGACCTGTTTCCGCTCACTCAAACATTCATCTGTGCGTCTGTCTCAAACTGATGAGTTTGTGTTTATGCCATTCATGTTGTAAGTAACATATTTCATGGTATGCAATAAAGCCTGTGTGTTTTCCCGCTTTGTGACGATTAGCGTAGGAAATCCCTTACGCTTGCATGCTTATTTTTAGCTGCTAGCTTCTTTCTAGCTCGTTTCCTTTTAGCTTATTTCAGTGTGCAGCCAGGTAGGTGGTGGAATATGGAATATATAGGCAGACGGGAGCAACTAAAGCTTTGATATTTGCTATGGAAGTGGGTGAAACATTCGGACAGGCAGCCACTCTTCGCTCGCACGCCCATACGAAGAGCCGCAGGCTGAGAAGTGTTTCCTTGACCTCTTCCCTGTGAATGAATCCAGTCATGCATGAATGCGTCTCCTCGTGAAGTTCTGCTGTGTATTTAGGGTTCAGTGGCTCCGGGCCACGCCCTTGGCAATTGACTGTCTGGTGCCCCCCGTTCCCCCGACCTTCTCCTCCCTGAGGCGAGGTGCTGGAGTCCCATGAGTGGAGCAGGCGGGGGCCAGATGCTCACCTGCTTCTCCTGTGCTACTGTAGTCTACCTCGAGTTGTCAGAGAACCCGTGGTCGCCCCAGTGACCCTTACTGTGAAGGAAGTGCTGGAACATCTCCAAACCCTGGGCCTGTTGGTCCGGAGGAGCCCAGAGTTCACCTGCCAAGAGCCCTATGATAGGCTGGGTCCTCTAGAGAAACAGATGTCAGGCTTGTGCAGTGGCCATCCCAGCATGAAGAGTGCCGTCGGCTTGAGGGACACAGACCTTCCAGCTCGGCAAGACATCATCGCAGACCTGCTGTAACATCGGTGTCGAGGAAAGTGAGGCTGGGTCGGGCTGGCCTCCCAAAAAAGGCCCATCTGAAGTTCTAGTCTGTGGAGATACGGCAAGGTTCCTGTCTTGCTGGCCAAGCTCATGCAGCTTGCATGGCCTATGTGCAAGGCAGCATGTTCATAGCATGTGAGCACATGTGATCTGGCGTGTCCGAGGCATGTGAGCATGTGTACAGCCTGTTAGCCTGCGTGTGAGCTCTGAGATGGCGTTATGGCACTTGAGTATATGTGAGCTGTGGCGTGTCCGAGGCGTGTACAGCCTGTTAGCCTGCGTGTGAGCTCTGAGATGGCATGTTTATAGCACTCGAGTATATGTGAGCTGTGGCGTGTCCGAGGCGTGTACAGCCTGTTAGCCTGCGTGTGAGCTCTGAGATGGCATTTTTATAGCACTTGAGTATATGTGAGCTGTGGCGTGTCTGAGGCATGTGAGCCTTTGTACAGCCTGATAGCATGCATGTGAGCTCTCAGACATAATGTTCATAGTATGTGAATGTGTGTGCCGTGGCATGTCTGTAGCAGGTCTGCGTGTGTAACCTTAAAGTTATTAGATGAGGTATCTGAAACTTTGGCCAGGTTGGGACTGTCGGTTTGCGTGATTCTGGCTGCCAGTGGGGTCACTGCTGCCTTTGGATGCCCCATATTTGATGAAGGTGAAAAATCTCATCATACCACTTTTTCTTGCAGTAAAAAAGAAATTTTGTTGGACGACTGGCCCTGTAACGACATGTAGTGCCGATGCCTCGCAGCGCCCCCTCTGGTTAGCCTCGATAACGAGGAAGCTACAGAAGCGGGGAAGGCAGAAGGATCCGCACACCTCCGAGGCGGAAAGTCGTGTGTGCACCCGTTGATCTGCTGCTGGGTCCTTAAACTCGATAGTTTTCGTGTGCTGTGAAGCACTTTCGGACCCCTGGTGTGCCTGCAGAGGAGGACTTTTACAAACTGTTTGCTGGATCTGGGGATGAATCCAGATTACTGGATCACATTCCAAACAGTGACCATCTCAAAACGTAATTTCCCTGAGCGGTAAAGGCTGTTGATTAGTTCTGTTTGGTCAGTTAAAAGTACAATGTGAAGATAACTCAGGAATTCGGTCTAGTAGTGCAGCACAGTGTGATGAAACATTGTGGTAATGTATTTGATGTCTCCTCCCAAAATGAGACTATACTCCCATTCAGCTAACCCATAAGGAACTGAGGGTCACTCTTAAATAGAGGCACTCAGAATACTTTGAGGTATTATACCTGTCACAGATTCGGAACCATTATATAGTTCTCATTCGGGTTTAATGATTGGTACCAAAAACAAATTACATTAGCAACATTGTTCTGCTTAATATCTTGAGCACTTAGTGAGGAAAGGCCACCATACTTGTCCTGAAATTGAATTGGTGTGGCCAGCCAGGCCCCGGACAGGCAGAATCTGAAGGACTACGGCGCCATCTAGTGGAAAATATGGTCTGGCAGGCCTACCTTCAAGTACGCTGCAATACAACCGTGAGCCATGGCCCCCTTTTTAGTACTGACTTTGCTTAATGTAAAAATAGACATCTGTTATAAACATCACTAATTTAACAAGTTCAGGTTAAAGCGTCGGCTGTTAATGCAGTTATTCTTCGTGCAATTTTACTGCAAGGAGCATTAGAACGGATACAGCATAGAGCTGATGCTTTGGCTGTGTGCTTGTGAAGGCCTGCTTTTATCTACAGCGATTCAGCAGAAGGGTGGCCGCTCTACTTGGGCCTCCTTAGGGCCAAAAAACATCACAGTAAATTCAAGCACCACCCTCTCCGTTAAGCTTGATTCATGCCGCCTTTTTACAGAAACACGTGTGCAAACCGCGGATTTGACATCCGTAGCCAGTTGGGCACGTGTGACCCAGATGCAGCCGCGCCATCTCTGTTCCACCGGCGGATCGCAGGCATCGGGGTCTTTTTCACCGGGAATAGTGGCCCGCGGTGTCTCATGAAGCGAGGGATGAAAGGAGGGGAAAAAGAGAAGAGGCGTTCACTTAGCAGCCTGTACCGTAGCCTGGGGTGTGGGGGGCACGCATAGCCTGGGGTGTGGGGGGCACGAGTGTCTGCCACGCCCGATCATCCCCTCCCACATGCGCTTAATCTACTCCTCAGGGTTTCTGATCATCGCCGGATCGATCATACGTGGAGGAGCCCCAAAGGCCATCGCAGGCGCCCAGAGGAGCAGAGAGAACAGGCTCTGTCAGCTGGCCTTGCACAGGAGCGCTCTGCAGTCCGCACAGACACGGCCGTCAGGACAGAGGGCGGGAGGCGGCTTGATGAAACCCCGGCGAAATGCCTTTGGATGAGCTGGGGGGGAGGAACACTACTTAGGAATTAGCAGATGGCAGGCACTCGGAAAACACACCTTTCATATTTTAATAGTTGTCTTTCACTCTGCATACAGAAAAACAGCCGGCGTAATAAGGCTGGCGTTAATGCTACATGACACGAGTGCTACTTTGATACGGGTTAGCATTACCTTGGTTATGTGCTAAAAGCAGCTGATATGA
The DNA here is from genome assembly GCA_026780845.1 of Petrocephalus sullivani. Taxonomy (NCBI): domain Eukaryota; kingdom Metazoa; phylum Chordata; class Actinopteri; order Osteoglossiformes; family Mormyridae; genus Petrocephalus; species Petrocephalus sullivani. Next base: position 266,008 of record JAODKM010000033.1, read on the forward strand.
TAGAATAGGGAAGGAGATGTAGGGGGCTGTCTGCTTTTAAGTGCAGGGAGGGTGTCACGTCGCCATGGCGCTGCCAGCCAGCCGTCGCTTTCCTCCCTTTGTGCTTTGTGTTTTTTTCCCGGAGCCGACGTCTCGTTCTCGGCGACGTTCTCCCATCTCAGGGGTCTTCCTCGGGTGCTCCTCCCCTGGGTCCTGCTGAGTCGCGTAGCGTTTGAAAAATGCCTGCTGAGGCACCTCACGCGATTGGGGGCGGGGGGGGGGTTCTCCACCCTTCATCCCTTGTTGAGTATTTTGTGTTTTGTAGTGATATTACAAGGGTGCGTCGAGAGCTAGGAGATCATGACTGTAGTGTGTCGCGTGTGATTCGTGGCGGTCTGGCCCTTTCAGCCTGGTGGTTTGAACCTCTGCACGGTCTCTGGTCATTACGGTACTTTTTGTTTTCCGGGTGTCTGGCAGAACTTTGAAAGTTGCGAGCAGCATACTCAGCGTTTGTAGCATGAATTGCTGACAGTGTGTGTAATATAGTCTCTCTCTGACTGAGTTGTCTTTAACAGCATTTCAGTACAGCTGACCGTTTACCGAGTCTGGCCGTGGTTGGTAGTAGGCCTGATTATACTTCCGTCTGTGAATGCCTGTGTGTAGCACACAGTATCTTTTAAATGGTGTTTCACATTGTCCTTATTATGGAGCCCACAGATCATAAAGGACGCAATTTGCAGCCCAAATTGACCCTGTCTGTATCCTACCCTCTGTATAGCACACAGAGTCACTGACGTCATTTGTTTGAAGATGTTACTATCACTATTCCTGTTTGCCTAATGATCACAGAATTGCTAACCCTGTTTGCATGAATATCTCAGTATCACTAACTCCCTTTGCATGAAGAGCGCAGTATCACTAACCCCACATGTGTGAAGATCACAATACCACTAACCCCACATGTGTGTAGATGGTGTCACTAACCCTGTCTGTGTGAAGATCACAGTAGTAACAATAGTACTAATCCCCTTTCCTAGAAGATCCCAGTATCATTAACCCCATTTGCATGAAGATCGTTTAATCACTGACACAAAGATCCCAGCATCACTGACCCCTTTTGCAAGGAGATTGTGGTATCACTAACCGTATCTGTGTAAAGACCACAGAATTACTAACCTTGTTTGCATGTAGATTGCGGTATCACTGATTCAGCCCCTTTTGCCTGAAGATCCCAGTATCGCTAACGTTTGCATGAGCTTTGTGGTAACTGCATTTGTGTGAAGATTGCAGTACCAAAAACCCCATTTGCATGAAGGTCTCAATATCACTAACCCTGTTTATGTGAAGATCACAATGTCACTTACACCGTTTGTGATTGCGGTATCACTAACCCATATAGCGTGAAGATTGTGGTATCACTAACCCCGTCTGTGCGATGCTCATAGTTTCTCTGAGATGGTCTGTGCTCCCTTGCTGCTCTATCTCTGGACGTGTGCCTGGTTCTTCAAGCAAAAGCTTTCTGTGAGAGATGCCTGCAGATCTTGATTAAATGCCTGAAACGGTCCCTCAATTTGAAATGGCCACAGAGGAGCAAAAAGAAATAAAAACAGCGTCTGCTGGCGTCCCTGTGGTAAACCAGCATTGATTTTTCCGTTGATCCTGTCATTTAATCTGCCATATTGTGATGTAACTCGCTTATGGGCGCTGTGCGGACAGAGCACATTCTGTATCTCTCGTGCCATATTAATACCCGATCCATCGATGAATGACTCAAAGCATGTTCTCTGTTGCTGAATGCTTTTAGACCGTAACTGAAACCTTTATGACACGTTTAACCTGTCTTACATCTTTTATTGCCGCTGATGCTGATGTGGTTTTGTGTCCGCGCCTGATTCCAGAAGAAAACGTCTGTCCTGAAACTGGGAAATGGTTCTGCTTTTGCACCGGCTTATCCGGATTTCGGGCTGCATTTGTGGCCCGTGCTCCGCGCCGTTTATTTATATCCCAGAAGGCGCTTTTTTTCAGGCCAGCATCGCATCGCCCCCCCCCTGTCAGCACCGACAAGCTCCTTCGCTTCTCATGCTGAGGCCCGGGCACGTCGGAAAAAGGTGGACTTGGGGGATCAGCAGTACGTAGCCGGCATTGTTGTGGCAACTCAGAGGCAGTATCACTCGGCTGCCATCACCAGCCTTTTTCGGGCCGCACGCTCAGCCCTGCCTCACGGTTCTGCCTCTCTTGACCTACATAATCATTCCAGTTCAAGGGCATGCTTAGCATCCCAGCCCTTTGCACTCCGCTGTATTACAGTGATTTAGTATTAAGGATTTCAGAAATTATTATTAAGGAGTTACTCTTTTAAAGACTATAGTGGATGTATAAGATGCACTTTTTCAAAGCTTCCAGAATCTAGGTTTCGTTCCGTGTTGTTAGCTTGAGGTACTGCTGTGTTGTCATTGCCTCTGCTGGTGTAATTGCACAGCTGGCTTCCTGTTTGTTACTGGAGCCCGGTTGGGTCAGAAAGTCCCATCTTGCTGCCATCGTGCACCCTCAAAAAGCTGATAGGACCTGCTTCTGATCGGCACCACCTAAAGGGTAGGTCACTTTAGGATGACTCATTTGGTCCAGTGCTTTGTTACTAGCACATTCTAGATGTCAAAATTTGCTGTGCATCAATCCAGTCAATGCAAGGCCCCTTAGCCTTTGATAGTACTCCTATTAAACAATAGAAGATTTAGTATTGCTGTTCTAGTAAATCTCGTTTTTTTTTTCTTTTGAGTGGGGAAACAAAAGGTCTGTGTGATGAATAAAAGAAAATATGTATAAAGCGGTATTACAGCAATATTCTTTTTTGTAGAGGTTATTTTTTCTGCTTTGAGTTTTATGGTACCTTTCTCAATTTTCCCAGGGCTAAAAGACTGCTTTTACATATATTACCTTTTGATTAATGGAGTTATATTCATTATTCTGCCCTTCTGCTAATTAAAAAACACAAAGCTAACGAAATGTGCTGGCATTGGGACTTGCCCACTAGCCATTGTACTGCACCACGTTTACTCTGCTCCACACTAAATACCTACCTATGTACCTTCCAATCACCGTCGTGCCGTTGGCTTACGATCGCATCCCGCGCCATGCTACTGCGGCACTCCTTCTTCCTCTGCAGCCTAATGAGTGGCGCTGGCCTGTAGGTTTCTGACGGCCTAACACATCTCCCATTGGATTATTTCAGCACTCCATATATATAGTGCTGGCTTTAATACTTCTGGAATGGAGTGGTCCTTGTTCCCGTGGCGACAGTGCCCTCTGTCTGAGTGTGCCCGGTGAGCGTTGCATCAGCCTGGTCCTGGTCATCTACCCCTGTCTTTATGGATTAGTCAGTAGTCAGCCAGCCCTCTGCTCCTCCCTGCATGTTCTAGGCATGTGGGATGGCTCTTGGTGGCGCGTAGGCCAGCATCAGGCCTTTGTGCCTCCAGTGTCGTACCCAAGAGCAGCTGGAAGGGCTTCTTTGCCATACCTACAGCTATACTGAAGCTTGGTGCGGCTCGCCAGAGGGTGTGGAGGTGTTGAGATGTACGATGGACAGGGATGCCTAGAAACAGGAGAGTTTGGCGAGGTTTGGGTAATCTGCAGTTTTCCGCGATTAGACTGTATTTCGCCATTCCTACCGTCAAGCGTCTGAACACTCAGGGCAGCAACGTGGTGTCCGCTGGGAGTTAACCTCTGGTCCCCTGGCCTTAGAGAGCTGTGGCTTCGCTCCCACCCCCCACCCCGGCTAAGGTCAGCCACAGGCGGGCCCTTTTTGCCACTCTGCCTCGGCTTCAGCCGCCGCTCTCGTCCGGAGCCTTAAAGTAGAGCGTGCCCGTCTGACCCCGTCGTAAATTGAGATTCGGCCCGGCGTCTACGGCAGACTGGAAGCCCTCCTCCGAGTTCATCGTGTGAGTAAACACCTCCCGCGGCATTTCTCTTTTAATTACACTTTAGCGCAGCCAGTTTTATCTCAAAGAACAGAAGCAATTAGAAGCATGTTCTTTCCCGTTAGTGGAGAGAGGATGAGTTTTAAAGACGTGCCCTCATATTAACACTTATTATGGTTAAGTTGCTCCCAACTCCCCCACAATGTTGGCAGAGCCACGGCGTTGTGCTACAGGGGGCTCCGGCAATGAGCCCCCACCAGCAGCCTTCGGACCTGGGCCCCAGATGTCCTCAAGAGCCCGGGTTCGAGGCGATGGCGGCAAGGGGGAGTCGCGGGGCACTGTTCCAGGAAGGGGGCGGGGCTTCGCGTCCGAAGGGCCCGCGACATGGCAGATGGGGGGGGCACCACCCACCACAAGAGTCGGCCCGCTACTCCATCGCCTGCGCCACATCTCCGCCTTCCTGGACAGCTGATTGATTCTGACAGTCTATATTGGGTATTTCATATGAAAGAGAATTTTCTGATTAAATGTTAATGAGCGCGAATTTCTCTCTGTGCTTTTATTACAGGCCGCCAGTTTTGAACATTTTTCAAAGTAACACACCCAAATCCACTGTTTGCGATGAATTAATAATACAGGCTTGTCACTGCAGTATCATGCATTCTTTAATCAGCGTGCTTGAAACAGAAGCTTTCTGAAAGGTATTTTTATGATCAGAACAATTAGAACTTAGGAGATATCAAACAGAGGTTTGTGCATTTGTTTGTGACCCCCTGCTCCTTTCCCTTTCGTTGCTTGTTTATGATATAATTAAAGTATAATCTAAGAAAGAGTAGTGGTATTAGGGGTGGCCGAGCGCAGCTTAGCCACGGGCTTTATGAACTACAAAAGAAGCGCATTGTGCCTTTGTTCTAAGCTCTGGAAGCACTAACCTACTAAAATAAACATTGGCGAGCCACTCTGTTTTTTGGTTTCTTAGTTTCTAGCCAGATCAGAGCCGGTGAGGTCACCCCGTGATGTATTTGGCCGCGTTTCTCCATGTTTCATTTGAGTGTCTGCCTCACTTCCCGTGCTTCTTGTGCGAGTTTTGGGCAGTAGAGCTCTGATGGGGAAATCATTTGGCCAGTCAGCTCCCATTAGGAGTGTGTCTTGGCAGGTTGGAATGCTGTTTTTGTGATTGAAAGGTCATTGGTTCAAATCCCAGTGCCGACCGGGTGGTTTTGCTGTTAGGCCTCTGAGTAACACCCTTAACCCCCAACTGCTGCTGGGACTGGCTGACCCTGCTTGCCCAAAAACTCATGTTGCCCTGGATATAAAGCACATGCTAAATAAATTAATGTTATCCCCCTGTCATCAACATGTGACTAAAAGTCTTTTTTTCTGTCTATCAAACCCGCACAGGATGTTCCCAGTGTGGTTAGACGTAACTAAACAAATGTCGGAATGAAAGGTTTACCTATGAATACGGTTGACAAGTGATGAGGTTTACCTATGAATACTGTTGATGTAGGGAGCGTTCGGGCCCTCACATGCAGACCAAAGACGGGACATAGAGCTCCAGCCCGGGGAGGTGAGATAGCAGTGCACCACCGCGGCTGGAGCGTGTGATTTTTATATGAGACAGGATCAGGACATGCCAGGCCAGCAAGGACAACCTCCCACTGCCGTTCCCGAGGGCCTGCCGTCCAGAGTCCCACTAGACATGGAACAGCATGGAGGGAACTCTGGCCAAATTTTTTCTTTCCCCAAGTTGAATCTTTATAATTAGTTTTTTATCAAATAGGGTTTTTGTCTTCAAAAAATCGCCAGAGGGAAATTAAGTGGTCAAGAGGTGAGGTACCTGTAAATGAATAAATTAACAGAAAGTGTAACCTGGAGCAGTAATACATTCATACACCTGTTATTATTCTGACAGAAACGTGTGGCCATTTTAATAGACTCTGAGCGGACTCCTCTGGTCTAAAAAAGTCTCTGTATTTTTAAAATATATATGTAATGATTAATCTCTGTGTTCCCATCCTGAATATTTCACACATCTTCATGGATATCGCCCTTCCCCATATGTCCTACTGAAGCACATTAATTAGGTGGTTTTATGATAAATATAATAATATAATTAAATCAAATAAGTAATGGTTTCTTGGGCCTCTTTGTCGTCTACCTACATGAGAAACTTTCGGGTGATGATGGATTTGTGCGGAGTGGGCTTAGGGGGGTCCCGCGGACTTTGAAAGCTGCACGCGATCAAACGAGGAGGATGTTCTGAAGCCACCCAACCTAATTATCTGCAGGAGTTGCACCTCAGCCGTACGTTGGGTTTGAATGTGATTTCTTCTGCCCATATCTTGGCATCGACCACTTCCCCCTCCGGCTCTGGCCTCCGCCTGGAAGCTCACACGCTCACACACGCCTTTGTCTTCAGATTAACAGAAAGACTAGATATGGGCCGGCTGAATAATTTACGCTCCCACAACACACGCACTTCAGATTTTCAGGCATGACTTATAATTTAATTAGAAACTTCTGGTGCGTTGCTGGCTGTTTAAATATTAAAATCTTCCGCTGATCACTTTCGATTAGCTGTCCCTGTGAAATTCCTTAAGATGTCACCGGGCCCGTTTCCTCGTCTCCAGAGCCCATGCTCGAAATCGTTTGCCAGCGCCGAGTGTCCTCCGGCCGTTGCTTCTGTCCATTAAGGTGGATGGTGGGGTCCAACCATGATGGGGGCCTGTGGAAATGTCTCTTACGGTCAGTCCTGGAGCTGGGTACAGAAGTATAACGCTAAAGTTCATTTGAGTGCCCGAGCGATTTGCTTTTTCCTGTCTCAATGACCTCCTTGTTGGCTGTTTTCTTCCGTTATTATTATTCCATTATTATTTCGTTATTCTCTCTTTCTGGCTACATTTGGAGATAATCCTCATCCTTTCATGTTCTCCAGCCCTCGTTCGTGTATAATCCAGCTAATCACTCTGCCATCTTTGGATCTCCATGTGAATAATCTGGCTCATTCCCAAGAGGCAGGTTGCTCAATTCTGCCCGGCCGTTCCCCAGACGTCTCCAGTAAATCACCAGTGGCAAAGATGTACTAGGGAACCCTCGCTATCTGCACCCCGGCTAATTATACGCCTGCATCTGCTTTAATCTTGTCCAACCATCTATTTGCTGTCCCACACATTAGGGGCAGTCTATCAGCACCAGGGGTCACCAGCCTGGGTGGAGGAGAGCTGTGAGGTGAAGCCCCTTCTGTTCCCTGCCAAGATAGTCACATGGAACGTTGCCTGAGGACCTCACCGGTATGTTCAGGAATATTCCGGAGTGAACCTGCGTCTGCATCTCCTCACACACGGCATGCTGCGTTGTGTTTATAAAGTCAGTAGGGAGCAATTACACATGGGTGTCTCTCTCTGTTTCAGGGAAGCGGCTTAAAACTGTTTTAAAGGCACACCGTCTAAATCAAGATACATGAAATTCCAGATGGATAAGAACTTTGCAGGGTCCTGCTGGAAAATATGTCCAAATACAAGGCAGTCAAACTCTCATGCACAGAGGCTAAAGTGTTTGTCTGGAGCTTTGCTTCATTGTGCTGGGGAACAGGACGTTATTTGATGAAGACTGACTTTCTTGCTGCCTGCATCATTCTATTTGAGGATGGGGTTTGGAGCCTGAGCTAATGAAGGATTAATATCGGCCCGTTCATGTAAAATGCAAACATGTCTACAGATTACATGATACATAACAGGTCCTTTCAAGTCAAACGTTCCTTTTTACTCCTCTGCTGAGATTCAGGCGGGGGGGGTGTGCGACTGGGGCACGGAGGAAGCTCTTGTTTGCCTTGTCGGCATTTCAATTGGGGGCCACTCTAGACAATCTTATGAGGCCTGTTTGGGGGGGCCTGTATATCACTGGTCCAACCCCTTCTCACTCAACCCTTTTCATGTAAGTAACCTCACCCCCCCCCCCCCCCCCCCACCAGCCGCCCCCGCCCCCCACCCCCCCCCCCCC
>JAODKM010000033.1:274075-284829 GCA_026780845.1 Petrocephalus sullivani
GTAGGCTGTGTGTGGTGCAGAGGCGATTGAGTAGGCTGTGTGTGGTGCAGAGGCGATTGAGTAGGCTGTGTGTGGTGCAGAGGCGATTGAGTAGGCTGTGTGTGGTGCAGAGGCGATTGAGTAGGCTGTGTGTGGTGTAGAGGCGATTGAGTAGGCTGTGTGTGTGCAGAGGCGATTGAGTAGGCTGTGTGTGGGGTTGGTGAGTCTGCCTGACGAGGGGTCTTAACACACTATAATATAACATAATATAACGCTATAACACCTTTCATATTTCAGCAGCCGTCTGCTACGCCACTCTACTTATTTTTGCCAGGTGAGCAGAAGCTGCTAATGTGCCGTGATTGGCCATTACAGGGGCCCGGGGGGGACGCCATGGTGTCAGAACTTTGCATCACAGCCCATTATGAGGATTCTGTACTCGGTATTCATGCCACCTGACTGGTCCCGTGCTTTTCGAAGAGTGCCCGCTGATCTGCCCTCCTTCTGCTAACTTCTCCATGCCATGTCCATGAGCCTGAATTATCAGAGCAACTCTGTGTGGTTTTCCATCCATCCATCCATCCATCCGTCTTATCCTAGTCAGGGTTACATGGCAGCCTGGAGCTCAGAGTCCATCCCAGGCAGAATGGGGCTGGATGTCACCTTGGAAGGGAGGCCAGGCCATCATAGGGCACCAGTGATGTCCAGAGCCAACATCATAGACTGGAATGGGGGCCGATCCAGGCATTTTTTAATTGTCCAAAGCCTGATCTATTTAATTTCCCCCATCCACCCAACTTACGTCAGTCGTACAGATTGTAAGGTTCCATCATTTGCTACACTAAGCCTGAGGCACACGGCTTGACACTACTATCAGGATGTCAGCTGCGTGGAAGTTCCTTAAATCTGAAACTCAAAGCAGCCCAACGGCTACCTGCAATGTTTACAGAGCCATCCTTTCGAGAGGAGGTAGCAGCAGAGCGTTGATTAATGTAACGAATCTAATTAGGGACTTGCAGAAACATTATGAGGAATACTGTGAAATAGTGAGGCTTACTCTGACGAAGAATGCAGCGATGCCTACTGTGTCTCTATGTATATTTAAATATTTATGAAAAGATCAGATCGGGACTCAGAATTGGCAGATATAAATATTGAATGGATCGGATCAGGGTACCAAAAAAGTGGATCGGGACATCCCTATAGGGCACATATATGCACACATAAGCCATTGAATTGGGCGTACCTGAAGGAAATCCATATGACATGGGGAGAACCTGCAAATTCCACACACGCAGAGGGAAGGCAGGAGTCGAACCCCAAGCCATGAGCCAATAGTGGCACCCATGGAGCTGGCGTGACACCCCACTGTATGTTATAGGTTCGTGCAAAGTTCATGTTTAAAAGGAATTCGGGGCTTTGTATCACCGCAGAGGAGTTAAACTGGGTAATAAAGGGAGTGTGTGGAAGTGGCTGAGATTTCCTCACTACGAAATCTTTGACGCTGGCAGTGAATTATTAACCGCATATTAAGTCTGAAGAATGCTCCCGAAGATTTTCAAGGAGACATTGTTTCCCTATCAGGTGGCTCTAGCCTGCCGTTTCGTGACGTCCCAGTGCAGGCATGAGCTCTGTCTCATGGTTCGGGATGGGATGACCCCTCTCATCGTGTGTGGGGATGGTGATAACAGGCCAGAGCATGCCAGCGCGTGATTTTAAGAGGGGTCCTGCATTTTTTATACAGCCGCTGTGAACGGGCCCTTTCAGGGCCTGCTGGAGCGGCCCGATCAGGGGGAGTGGGAGTGCTGAAATATTTATTGCACATCGCAAACGCGTTAAGTGAGACGTGCGGGATTAAGACCCATCAGGAGTGATGCTGGCACAGATAGGGCCCAAAATACATTTACCAGCAAGCAAATATTGCCCATTACAGAAGTAGTGTATCAATTAATGATATATAATGACTGTCTGGGTTGGATATGTAGTCTACTTTGTCTATACTGTCTACGTGTGCTGTGTATTTGGGAATGTGATGTTTAGAATATTTGCATGTGGTATATAATCAGTTTATATTTATATATGGCGCACTTCACAACAGAGTTGTCCCGGGGCATTTTACATGAGTGTGTTGAAATACATTGCTATATACCAGACAAAACAGAGTGGAACAGAGAAAATGAAATACATAGAATGAAAGAAAGACAGAATAGAATAAAAAAGAGAATTGACAATGGCAGAGAGGAACCAAAAACTCCCAAGCAGGGAGAAGGAAAAACCTCTGGGGGTCCAAGGTCAACTGGCTGCCCACCCCCCCTGGGCATGCTAACGTTACAGCATGCTTACTCACACTATATGACTTGTAAGTGTGTGTTGTGTATATATGGTTGCTATATTTGGTATGTATATTTGGGTGTATATATGATGTAATGCATTTGGTATATTTGCAAATGGTATATATAATTACTGCATGTGTGCTATGTATTTGAATGCTATATTTGGTCTATATGTGCACACGGTGTTTGGTAGTATATATGATGTATGTGGTATAGTTGCATATACACACTATATTGCCAAAAGTATTGGGACACCTGCCTTTACACACACATGAACTGTAATGACATCCCATTCTTAATACGTAGGCCTTGGAGTTGGCCCACCCTTTGCAGCTGTAACAGCTTCAGCTCTTTTGGGAAGGCTTTCCACAGGGCTTAGGAATTTTTGAACATTCGTCCAGGAGAGCAACACTAACACTTGACCGTGGAATATTTAATAGAGAGGAAATTTCACAAATGGACTTATTGTACAGGTGGCATCCTATCACGGTACCACGCTTGAAATCACGGAGCTCCTGAGAGCAGCCCATTCTTTCAAAAATGTTTGTAGAAACAGTCTGCATCCCTAGGTGCCTGATTTTATACATATGGCCATGGAACTGATTGCAACACCAATATTCTATGATTTGGGGGTGTCCCAATACTTTTGGCAATATAGTGTGCCCCGTATATATTTGAGGGGGAAGTCTCTCCTCAGCACATTTTTGTTTCTTGCATACTAACAGCCTGTTTCACCGCTGGCTTTTTCACCAGCTTTCTACTCGTCCTGCTTTCATTTATGTGCTGAAACCTCGGCTGCATCAAGGTGTCTGTGGTGTGGGGAGTGAAACGTTGAGCGTGAGCAGTGTCACCATAGCATATAGTGATGCGGAGGCTGGCTGCATGTCAGTGCTGCATGTCCGCTGCATGTTCCCGCTGTGTCTCTGTTAGGCACGTCCCCGTGCACTTTTAATATCTGCTGATTCTCGATCCGATCTTTTAAATAAATATTTCAATATGCATATAGTAGGTGTCATATAAAGTGCATTCTTTGTCTGAGTAAGCCTTGCAATTTCTCTGCATTCTTATGATGTTTCTGCAAATGCCTAATTAGATTCATTGCATTAATGGTCTGTTGCTACCTCCTCTTGAAAGGTTGGATTTGCAATGTTTGCAAAGCGAGAAATTGAGAGCAATTGAGAAAGCGGGGAGCCACCAGGCTTTAAAGGCCGTACTCAGTGGGCCAACAGTGAAACTCGGTACGTGATATTCTGATGACAAGCACAGTATCCTAATCTTGAATCCTGGTCTTCAAGTCTTCATTCTGTCCCTCACACGCCTGTGCTTTTTCCACCATCCCTAAGTTCCGTACCCACCTCAGAGTGGACCAGCTGGCCGGGTGACCGTCGGGCGTTTCCTGGTACAAGCTGGCAAATTGCAGCGCCGATGGAGCTGGCGTGCGCTAAGCTTCGGTCGTCGGCCCAGGGGCTCACTGCCTTCAAATGGGCGATTTAAATGTTAATGTCGCAATGCTGTAATTTCCGTGTAATCTCTGGGCATGAGGCGCTCTTTCTGCTCGGGGAGACGGCCCCCAGTCTGTGGATGCGAAGGCCAGTCTGTGTGGGGGGGGGGGTTGGGGGGGCCTGAAACTTTGATGGGTCCAGGGAGAGGCAGCCCCACGCGAGCAATGCTGTTGGAGGCCCATTGGAGGGCCATTCATGATTTAGCGTGCGCGACTGTCAGGGGGCTTGGCGGAAGGCGGGCCCCGCCGCCTATTTCACCTAATTTCATCATGGCCCGCTAATGAGGGCTCGCGCGCCAATTGGGTTCCGGCTCCGCATCAGGGGTCCTGTGACTTACTTGGGGGGGGTTACGTGCACATCTGGATTTGGGGCCCAGATGTGAACTCTCGCCCATTTCCCCATATCCGGGTCTGTGGACTCAAAGGTCCGCAGACTGTCCTCCGTGGGTGCTGACCTGATCTTCTCTGTGTACTGTGTAACACCCTTAATGTTGGGGGGGGGTTAGGGTTAGTTATGGGCGTTTCCGAGCATAACGCAGCTGGCGACGCACTGCGGCCTGCACAGGTGCTGCTCACTCTTCTTGACTTGCTGTTTCCTTTCTGGGACGTTCCTTCGCTTTTCTGAACCCAGTGGCGTTCTGCTGCTTTTGGGATAAACGCGATACCCCATTGCTACTTTTAAAAATATGGCCCTGCCCCCGGTTGGCCGTTCTGGCCCACGTTTTTAGTCCATTCAAATAAATCTGCTTCTTACTTCCTCTTACATCAGTTTGATGGGCGCATTTTCTCCAAGGTTTACTACAATTTTAATGCCGGCGCGGGTCGATTTTACGCTAGAACCATAACTTCCCTATCCTTGTGTAGCTTTTTCCCCCGCATTTATATCTTAGTGATTTCATTTTAATAATCTATCATTACAGGCTGGCTAAATTACTCCACAGTGCTGGCCAGCGTTTCTTTGGTCTGTTTTTGGTCTGTTTGTGTATCACGTTTTATGTCCCTGTCATGATAGGGCTTTGCCACCAGCCACTGAGGTCACTCTTACTAGTGCAATCGGGCTCCCCCCCAGATACCAAGACCCGGCGGCTGCCGCACTCACCGCCGTACGGGTGCCGCTAATGAGCCTGCACTCACCAGGGCTGTAGAGCAGTCGTCCCAGCCTGCCCTTTGCACACTGTTAATGATGCTACTAATATGTTCTTAAGAAAAATGTGATTCATGGCCTTCATTAGTGGCCATGTGCGACTGTCTCCCGTTATTTTAATGACCGCCTGGAGAGGCGCGGCCTGGCTGACCCTCGATCACGGGCCCTGCCCGGCGAGCCTGGCGCTGAGCTATTGTGGTGGGTGAGGCGGCCATGGGGTGGGGAGGTGCGGTCCAGCTGGCTGCCTCTTCCTAATCCTGCTCCCAGGAGCTGGTTAAACATGAGGAGGTGGGCCCCCAGGGATGGATTAGGGGGGGGGGGGGCACGGCACGGGGGCTCATTTAGCAGTGCCCCGCTTAGCCTCTCTTCGCTTCCGGCCTCGTTAATGAGTGCCCTTCGCCGTAGTGTTGGGACTGAACGCAGCCGCTGCATGGCCCTTCTGGTCAGCCCCGCCCCAGCGGGTAAATAAATCACATGCAGGCTGGGTCTTGGAGCAGAAGGGTGTTTGTACATGTATCATCTCTGGCCGGCATGTGATGGAGGTGCCATGCCAAGTCACCCGTCTCTTTTGGGCCATGGGTCCCGCTGTTGTGTCCGATAGATCCGCAGCATCTGCGGCGGCGGCCGGCCTTCCATCCCCAGCCCCCGCCCCGCCCGAGCCCGCGTAATAACCGCCAGATGTTCCCCATCCAATGCCGTGCTGTTGGGCTGCTGCCAAAGCCCGCGGGTCCCCGCGTTAGGGGCGGATTAGGAGTAATCCCCCACAATTCCAGCATCGCCCTTTGTCCCTGCGCACTGCAGTGGGGGCCGCGCCTGGCTGGGCCACTTGCTCACCAGAGATCAAAGACATGAGGGTGAAGGTTCCGTGGTCGCCGTGGTAATGGAAAGAAATTCTCCTTGGCTTCGCCACTGGCTTGGGACAACATGCCTCGGACCGCAGAACACACACCTTAAACCTGGCGCCCTCCTGTAGTACCAGTACTAAGTGAAACATCTCTTAGTTTGTCCATGTTACTGTGTTGCTCTCCGTCGTACCTCAGGGTCGTGTGAAAGGTGACTTCTGGAGCGAGTGGAACATGGCTTCCAGGGCGTGATGCATAGTGGCTGCTGACTGGAGGGACAGGACCCATCCTACAGTAGGCTCTTCCGGGTGCAGGTTTAAAGAGCTTACACTCTGTAAGAGTACAGTCTGCTGGGTTTGCAACATCGAATATTTATTCACCACACCCAAGCGGTCCTGGTACTCTGTTTCCTTCAGAAGTTTTGGCTTTAAAGCTGTTTTTTACATTTGACTAGAATGAACCAGATGTAGGAGTTTTTGTTTTAAATCTTCATCTCTGCCTGCGGACAGGCCTCTGTCCTTAGTCCTTTGCATTCACACATGCGCATCACCAGCATGTCTTCCCTACGTGGTACTGGCTCTGCGGAGTAGCGGTCTTACTGCAGTGCTGTTGGGTGACTTCTGCACATGGAGCGGCTGCAGAATCGGCCCCCCGAGCGCTCTGCTTTAAACAACCATTCCCATAAACCTTTGTGCCTTCACGCCTACAGGTAAATCAATAAAAGCCCGTCTCCCACGTGCTAATGAATCGTGAGTTTTAATGAGGCCCCCATTTGCATTTAAAAGTAACCAGGGAAATTAGAAGGTTATGTCTCCATTTTTTATTTATTATGTACATATGTGGGGTGGGTGAGGGAGGGTTAATCTGTGAGAAAAGTAAATGTAAAACTTCAGGTAAATAAAAAGAAAAAGGTTGGTAGCTTTGATGTATTTATAGAGGACAGAGGAAACAGTATAATGTTCAGGTTTTAATGTTAAGTGAATTTGTCCCCTCGGTAATGCTGGTATAATGCCAGTGTCTTTGTTGGAAGGTTCGCCCCAGGCTGCTCGCCGGATTCCACCGGCCTCTGGTCCGTACACGTCACTAGGCAAGATGGAGAGGAGCCCGAGTGCGGGGTCGCCGTAAAGAGCCCAGCTGGGAGATCCCGAAGGATTCCCACTCCCAGCCAGGCAAGACCCGTGAGTGCAGCACTCCGCCATGTCACATTAATTAAGTAATTACTTTAATTAACATGAATTAATTCTGTCGCATACCAAGATACTCAAAGCACCTTAAATAACTTCCATCCTCACTACTTATGGTCCAGCGACACTGAGGGGACTGGGGACTGAGCCGGGGACACTTTGGGGACTCGGATGGCTGCAGTGCCTCTCAGCCCGTGGCTGAGTTAGCCACGGTGTCGGGTGCACAACAGGAAACCTTTAGCCATGTTTGCCCTGGGAGTACCAAGAGTCCTGCTTTATTGCAGTTAGTCTTTCTTCTTTGGGAAATGAAAGACCCCAGAATGGGAAAGTTCTACCTGATTTCCAGTATTAGATGTGGAGAGAACAGTCAGTATGTCTCCCGGGAACATATTTGTGTTTTATTCTGTTTTCTATTTATTTCTTGTAATGTGATATTTGGGAATCCAGGCCTTTTGCTTTTGCTGCCTGCGTGATGCATTCCCTGTGTAAGTCACTCTGCTCGGGGCTCTCCATAACGCTACCAAGCGAGGAGTTAAAGGCGTCAGTTCAAACGCACCGCTCACACCTTTCAGGAGTGTCTGCAACTCTCCTCTCAGTCAGCCGGTGCTCCAGGGAGACCATTTCTGAGATTATTGTGCCAAAACGTTATTACGTCATGTTCCCGAACGGCAGGTGTTCGATTTCAAACGACCGCATCAGAGACTAATACAGTGAATACAGTGAAGCCTTTACAGCCTTTGACTTTTGAGTCTCTAACCAGCATGCCACCTGCTGGCCTAATGCGGTACTTTTGGGAATTGAATTAACTGCAATATGTATCAGTTAAAAAGGCTCAATGTACTTCGAATGATGACTTATTTATTTACAGAATTTATACAGCGGCCGTCATTGACCTGCTCGACGGGTCTAATTAAAATCCCACATCTCGCTATCTCATGTGCGGCACAGCTCGCAGGGAATATTTCTGCCGCAGCAGAGAGGTGGCGTAGCCTCCAGCTACACTAAACCGAACACTGGGGAAAATCGCTTATTTACTCTGTCCGAACTGCAGAACTCTGCCTCGGGGACGCGGCTGGCCTGACGCTGGTCTTCCACGCTTGGCTAAGTGATGAATGAATAACATGGCCACTCTCTGCTGTCACCTCCCAAATTATTCATCTGCTCGGAGAACTGGGCCAGACACGCAAACTGCATTATCTCCCTTTATTACCAATGAGCTTCTCCCCCTGTACTTACTGGGGAAGTGGGGACATGCTGCAGGCTTTAAGGCCTGGGATGAATTCCTAGTACAGTCAAGGTGAAGTAAGGGACAAGTACAACAAGACAGGAAATGACTCTGTAACCAGCCTCTGCTATAGGACAGGAAATGGCTCTCTCTGTACCCAGCCTCTGCTATAAGACAGGGAATGGCTCTCTCTGTAACCAGCCTCCGCTACAGACAGGAAATGGCTCTCCCTGTGACCAGCCTCTGCTTTGGGACAGGAAATGGCTCTCTCTGTGACCAGCCTCTGCTACAGACAGGTAATGGCTCTCTCTGTACCCAGCCTCTGCTATAGGACAGGGAATGGCTCTCTCTGTAAACAGCCTCCGCTACAGACAGGAAATGGCTGTCTCTGTACCCAGCCTCTGCTACAGACAGGAAATGGCTCTCTCTGTGACCAGCCTCTGCTATAGGACAGGAAATGGCTGTCTCTGTAACCAGCATCCGCTACAGACAGGAAATGGCTGTCTCTGTACCCAGCCTCTGCTATAGGACAGAGAATGGCTCTCTGTAACCAGCCTCCGCTATAGACAGGAAATGGCTCTCTGTACCCAGCCTCCGCTACAGACAGGGAATGGCTCTCTGTAACCAGCCTCCGCTACAGACAGGAAATGGCTCTCTGTAACCAGCCTCTGCTACAGACAGGAAATGGCTCTCTGTACCCAGCCGCCGCTATAGGACAGGAAATGGCTCTCTCTGTACCCAGCCTCTGCTATAGGACAGGGAATGGCTCTCTCTGTGACCAGCCTCTGCTATGGGACAGGAAATGGCTCTCTCTGTACCCAGCCTCTGCTATAGGACAGGGAATGGCTCTCTCTGTGACCAGCCTCTGCTACAGACAGGAAATGGCTCTCTCTGTGACCAGCCTCTGCTATGGGACAGGAAATGGCTCTCTCTGTGACCAGGCTCTGCTATGGGACAGGAAATGGCTCTCTCTGTGACCAGCCTCTGCTACAGACAGGAAATGGCTCTCTCTGTAACCAGCCTCCGCTACAGACAGGAAATGGCTCTCTCTGTGACCAGCCTCTGCTACAGACAGGAAATGGCTCTCTCTGTAACCAGCCCCTGCTACAGACAGGAAATGGCCCTCTCTGTGACCAGCCTCTGCTATAGGACAGGGAATGGCTCTCTCTGTACCCAGCCTCTGCTACAAACAGGAAATGGCTCTCTCTGTACCCAGCCTCCGCTACAGACAGGAAATGGCTCTCTCTGTGACCAGCCTCTGCTACAGACAGGAAATGGCTCTCTCTGTGACCAGCCTCTGCTACAGACAGGAAATGGCTCTCTCTGTGACCAGCCTCTGCTACAGACAGGAAATGGCTCTCTGTAACCAGCCTCCGCTACAGACAGGAAA
This sequence comes from Petrocephalus sullivani, assembly GCA_026780845.1. Taxonomy (NCBI): domain Eukaryota; kingdom Metazoa; phylum Chordata; class Actinopteri; order Osteoglossiformes; family Mormyridae; genus Petrocephalus; species Petrocephalus sullivani. The sequence goes on from JAODKM010000033.1 coordinate 283,674, forward strand.
TGGCTCTCTCTGTGACCAGCCTCTGCTAAGGTACAGGAAATGGCTCTCCCTGTGACCAGCCTCTGCTTTGGGACAGGAAATGGCTCTCCCTGTGTCCAGCCTCTGCTGTGGGACAGGAATTGGCTCTCTCTTCACCCCAGCCTTTAATACAGCATAGGATATAGTTCTCTCACCATACTGGCCTCTGGTACAGAACAGGAAACTCTCTCTGCTGGCAAGTTTGTCCAGCAATCCTACACTGCAACGATGGCCGGACAAGAACATAGTATGTGTGCATTTGTGCTTAGGGAACGTGCTGTACCAAGGGCATGCTGCATTCTGTGTGGTATGTAAAGCCCGATTTAGAATTCAGGAGGGAGTCAGGCACAGGACACGATGTCAGTATCATGCAGCCGTTAACTCAGAGCCACACAACATGCTCTCTTACACAGCTCTGGTGTGTTGAGCCACGCAGGGGAGTTTCGGGATGTCGGTGAGAGTGTAACGGAGTGCAGGCTCTCCTTGTTCACTCACTTTAATCACCCACTATGTCATCACACATCAGCGTTTTCAGCAATGAGGCAGGCAGTTAATTATCTAGGTGCTGTCCTGGGGAGTGACTGGATATCCTTGTTTATTCTCATATTTCCTGAATTATAACTTATGTATTATTTTACTTTACGTCCACCATTTCTACTTGGCAGGGTTTGAAATGTCCTTCATTACATTTTATTTATTGATTTATTTTCTAATCAGAAACTACCTAATATATTTGTATATGAGTGAAGTGCTGGGTATTTAAATAGTAATTTGAATACCTAGTTCAATGCAATACCAAATCCAATCTGGTACACCAGCCTTTGACTTTTGAGTCTCGAACCGCCATGCCACATGCTGGCCTAATGCGGTACTACTGAGAATTGAATTAACTGCAATATGTATCATTTACCTAAGCAGGTACAGATAAAGGAATAGCAACAAGCGGAAGCAGCAGCTGAAGGAGTAGAGTGTTAGGACAAATGCAAAAGCACGTTTCATTTTACCTGGCCTGCTGAGCCCTCCTGGCCCCTGTGAGGCGTTATGCTGTAATTACCCGGCTCATTCTCCGTATGTCGCTTAAATCATCCAAGATCAGAAGCCTCATCTTGGATCAGTTAATGGCGGTGAAAATCATCCG
>JAODKM010000034.1:4297-23924 GCA_026780845.1 Petrocephalus sullivani
ACTCCTACTCAATTAGTCACCCTCATTAAAGACACCTGTCTTAACTAGTCACCTGTATAAAAGACACCTGTCCACAGGATCAATCAATCAAACAGACTCCAAACTCTCCAACATGGGAAAGACCAAAGAACTGTCCAAGGATGTCAGAGACAAAATTGTAGACCTGCACAAGGCTGGAATCAGCTACGAAACCATTAGCAAGAAGCTGGGAGAGAAGGTGACAACTGTTGGTGTGCAATTGTTCGAAAATGGAAGGATGAGAAATCATCCTAGAACTACACGGGAGGTGTTGGTTAATGACCTCAAAGTAGCTGGGGCCACATTGGAAACACATTACACCGCAATGGATTAAAATCCTGCAGCGCTCGCAAGGTCCCCCTGCTCAAGAAGGAACATGTGCAGGCCCGTCTGAAGTTTGCCAATGAACACCTGAATGATTCAGAGAGTGACTGGGAGAACTTATTAGTTAATAAGTTATTAGTCATGTCTTCCACTGTACATGACTGTGAGGTCATACACAGCTCAAGCAAAATAGTCAAACTTACAGATGACACTGTTGTGATTGTCCAGTGCAGTGATGGCATAATGGTTTGGGAAGCAAACTTGTAACTGAAAGCAAGGTAGTGTCACCAAGCACTGCTTCTGTGGGTGCTGAAATAGCTGACCACTGTTATGTCACATATGGGCTAAATGTAGAGGACACATTTCATTGTTGTGTATTTTGGTGTGTTGACAATCACCTTTACAACTCTCTTAACATCAAAGGGGTCCCAGCTGAGAGGGCAAATACCTTTATATATCTCTGATGACTTCATCTGGCCAAATCATGTACTCAGCCAAACACTACCTCTACCATCTAAGGCAGCTGAGAAGGTCAAGGTCTCACCAGACATTCTTTGCAGTCACGTTCTAGTTTACAAATAACCAAAACGTCATATTTAATTAAAAGTTAATTCAAGAATTTGAGATATATGTACAATATAAATAAATTCTGTGCAAATCTGAGGTTGATTTAGTATTTCATGACCATGTTAAACTAAAACACACAATTTATTATAATGTTAATACCTCTCCTGTAGCTCAGCATTGTGCAACAGCACAGATCGCAAGGGTTCCTATCCCAAGAAACACACATAAATTGTATTTATTTGCTCACCTGTAAGGCTTCTTTAAAAAGTGTCAATTAAATAAAATTGAGTCACAAGCACATTGTCTACATCAGGGGTCTCAAACTCCAGTCCTGGAGGGCCAGAATCCTGCACATTTTTGGGTTTACCCTCATTTAACGCACCTGATTCTATTTACTGTGCTAATTACCATACAGCACTTGAGCGTAATCATTTGTGATGGAACAGGGAAAGAATAAAGCTACACAGGACTCCGGCCCTCCAGGACTGGAGTTTGAGGCCCCTGGTCTACATGAACGAAAAGCTCCCTGTGGTTCCTCCAGACCTCCATATATATCTTTAGTTTATGTCACAGTTATTACTGTTATGTCATAATAAATTATGGTTGTAGTGTAAAAGAAAAATAGAATATCACTATTTAAAAATATAACTAATATAAATGACATTTTCAAACATGGACATTAGAACAAACTGGTGGGAAAAAATTAGCAAATTGTCATACAAATGGAATGAGAAATAAACGAAAAAGTATATTTTCAGACATACATATAACGAACTCTGAGAAGTCAGGTAAAAACATTTATTAACTTTTGCATTTCCAGGAGATCCATCCAGAACTTCTAGAAACTGTACAGGTTGGTGCGTGTGTGAAAAGTACGGATTAGACGGGCAGAGCAAGCAACAGGGCTGTCCAGGGAGTCATTTCCGACATTCCCCTTTCTAGTCATATTTAGTTTGAGGCATTGTAGCCAATTACTACAGAGACACAGGCCCTCAGAGTAGTTGCTGGCAATTCTGACATTGTGGTTGCATTTCCAGTCACTGGGAAACATGAGTAACTAAAACTGTACTAATCGCACTAACTTAGCGATGTTTTTATATATCATCTTTACTTGCTACGGTGGGATTTTTTCCAGTTGTTTCTGTGGTGTATTGAAGTATAATTACTAGCATTTCATAAGTTTCAAAGACTTTCATACAATTACATCAAGTTTATGCAAAGAGTCAATATTTGCAGTGTTGGCCCTTCTTTTCCAAGACCTCTGCAATTCGCCCTGGCATGCTGTCAATCAACTTCTGGGCCAAATCCTGGCTGATGGCAACCCATTCTTTCATAATTAATGCTTTGAATTTGTCAGAATTTGTAGGTTTTTGTTTGTCCACCCGCAACTTGAGGATTGACCACAAGTTCTCAATTGGATTAAGGTCTGGGGAGTTTCTTGGCCATGGACCCAAAATTTCAATGTTTTGTTCCCCGAGCCACTTAGTTATCACTTTGGCCTTATGGCACGGTGCTCCACCATGCTGAAAAAGGCATTGTTCTTCACCAAACTGTTCTTGGATGGTTGGAAGAAGTTGCTGTCGGAGGATTTTTTGGTACCATTCTTTATTCATGGCTGTGTTCTTAGGCAAAATTGTGAGTGAGCCCACTCCCTTGGATGAGAAGCAGCCCCACACAAGAATGGTCTCAGGATTCTTTACTGTTGGCATGACACAGGACTGATAGCGCTCACCTTTTCTTCTCCGGACAATCATTTTTACAGATGCCCCAAACAATCGGAAAGGGGCTTCATCAGAGAAAATGACTTTACCCCAGTCCTCAGCAGTCCATTCCCTGTACTTTTTGCAGAATATCAACCTGTCCCTGATGTTTTTCTTGGAGAGAAGTGGCTTCTCTGCTGCCCTTCTTGACACCAGGCCATCCTCCAAAAGTCTTCGCCTTACTGTGCGTGCAGATGCACTTACACCTGCCTGCTGCCATTCTTGAGCAAGCTCTGCACTGGTAGCACCCCAATCCCGCAGCTGAGTCATCTTTAGGAGACGGTCCTGACGCTTGCTGGACTTTCTTGGGCGCCCCGAAGCCTTCTTCACAACAATTGAACCTCTCTCCTTGAAGTTCTTGATGATCCGATAAATGGTTGATTTAGGTGCAATCTTAGTAGCAGCAATATCCTTGCCTGTGTAGCCCTTTTTATGCAATGCAATGATGACTGCACATGTTTCCTTGCAGGTAACCATGGTTAACAGAGGAAGAACAATGATTTCAAGCATCACCCTCCTTTTAAAGCATCCAATCTGCTATTCTAACTCAATCAGCATGATAGAATGATCTCCAGCCCTGTACTAGTCAACACTCTCACCTGTGTTAACGAGAAGATTACTGAAATGATCTCAGGCCATTCTGTGGCAGGGCTGAAATGCAGTGGAAATGTTTTTTTGGGGAATAAGTTCTTTTCATGGCAAAGAAGGACTTTGCAATTCATCTGATCACTCTTCATACCATTCTGAGGTACATGCAAATTGCAATCATAAAAACAGAAGCAGCAAGGTTTGTGAAAACCAGTATTTGTGCCATTCTCAAAACTTTTGGCCACGACTATACTACCCCGTGGGACAAAAATGTCCTAACGAATGACAACAAATTTACATAAACTTTCGCCACGTGCTCTGACTGCAATGGAACTAATATTCTGTTTGAAAATACAGTTAAAACTTTTCCAAGTCTAACTTTGACGTGATATTTGCAGATTTCCATATACATTACTATCATAACATAACGCATTCCTCCATCAATTTTTTAAGCGAGATTGCTTTCGCATAATGTGCTTACAGGTTACATGATTCTGTACTCCGTTGGGGCTCAGCTTAAAATGGGAACTTGCGGCAACACAAAAATCCTTTTCTTGAATCGACGTAAGGAAATCTGCGTTTCGGTCTTGGGTTAGTCGTCGCACCCCTATAACGTCACATCCGGAGCTAAACGTCAGCCCGTCATTGTATGTGGGCAGTGTGTTGTTTTCAGTTTGCGAAAGGCTACTCCTCTTGATAAGTATAAAATTATAACTCATTGTTTTTTCTTATGGACACACGTAAAATTTATAACTTATTAGATATTTCTCCCCATTTTCCGTGAATGACGAGAATTTGATGTAAGTTAATTGGTTGTCTTGTCATTTTTCTTGTGGCTAACTGGTTAGCTTTCTTGCTCTTCAGTCTGATTTACTGATTCTTCCGAAGGTGTTCTATAATTATGCAGATCGGTCATTTGTAGATTATGAAAGCTTTTTGATGTACTCAACCATTTGCATGCCAGCTGGCCTTTCAAACGGAAACAGTGTTATGTAGTTAGGAAGGCTCGTGTTTTTAGGAAGCCAGTTAATTAATATACTTCATTGGATATTTAGATGACTGGGTACAAAGTTAAGCTGGGTGATTAGAGTCGCGATACTTTTTTGGCTTTAAATATGTAACTAGATCGCTGGTCTCTTGTCATCTTGTTATTCTGATTATCGTCTTGTTTCTATTGAACTGAAGTAAAATGCGAGGGCGGCACTGTGGAGCAGTGGTTATAAGGACCAGGGTTTGAGTCTCCGCCGTGGCTCCATGAGTGTGGAGTTTTTATGTTCTCCCCGAGTGGTCGTGGGGTTTCCTCTAGGTGCTCCGGTGTCCCTCCACAGTCCAAAAAACTGAGGTCAACAGGAGTTACCAAGTTGACAATTGGTGTGCGTATGTCAGTGTGTCCTGCGATTCCTTGCTGGGATGTTACCTGCCTTGCGCCCGTAGACGTCGGGATTGGCTCCGGTCCCCAGTAAGCGGTTGCGGAAGATAGAGATGGATAATAGAAAATCGTCAGTACCCTACACCTTAGGAAAACGCAGTTTACTAGAGAGTGCATTTCAGTCCACTTTTGCCAAGAGATCTCATGGTTGTTATTCTTTTCCAAACCGTCTCACATCCATAGTTTGCGTTGGTTATCTCAGGTAATTTCAGGTACTTTGCGCCTGTTAATGAATCAGTTAACATCGATCAATACCATGGTGCATATGAACACAATTTTAACTTTTAGTGCTCTTTACTTAAGATGTTAAGTGTCCACTGTTCAAGTTATGTCATATACAAAATTTTAGATTCTCTATAAAATCTTTAGGATTTACAGGAAATGCGTAGTGAAACCACAATAGAAAGAAGACAACAGACCTCACCGGACGAGTTCTGACGGCACCGTATGAAGCCACTGCTTATATGCTAGATAGATAATTTTAGTGGTTTGCTGTATAAGGGACTACAAACACGACTAACTTCCAAGAGGATAGTGTTGACTGTTGAAGAACTATAAATTTAAGGCAAAATAACTTAGAATTGTTTTATGGTCATTTATTTGCCAAAAAGTGCCAGGTCGTTATTAACCAGAATATGGTAAAGTGATTGCTTTATTGCATTTGCATTTAAGCTTTTTTTTTACCCTCCTTAAAACAGTATTGTTTTGCGAAAGTCCCATGTACAGAACGGTTTAATTTGCAGGGAACAATCAAACATAAAACACTTATCACATAAGCTGTCTTAAACATATACAGTCGTCCCTCGTTTATCGCGTTTAATCCGTTCCAGGCTCTACCGCGGAAAGTGAATTTCCGCGAAGTAGGATTCTTTATTTATATATCGAATGTTTTCGTAGTTAGAGCATAGAAAACCTGTTTACGACCTTCTAAATACGGTTTATAACATTATCAATAATCAAAGCCCTCTAGACATGAAACAACACCCTTTAGTCACCTTTACACTCGTATTACCAATATATTAGACAAAATAATAGGAAAATAAGACATGTTAGACATTACAAATATCTTATTATTATTGTACATTTAATTACGCACACACACACAGTTCTTGCACAGAATCACTAACATATGAAAATAAGAAGAAGCAGAAGGTTTAGAAGAAGCACGTTTAGGAGCCATCGTGGGGCTTAGATAAAAGTTCTCAGAAATCGCAAACAAAGATGCTTCCGATGCGTACCGATGTAGAAGCGCGTATGAGAGACACGAACTTGCGTGAGGCTGATCAGTGCCGGTCAGTGGCCAGGATAGGAAGAGGGTATAATTAACTAAGACACCCGAGCGCGCGCGGTATCATTTTCACTATCAATTTTTTTTTATGAATATACAGTACTGTATATACTTTAATGAGCACAGTACTGTATATACTTTAATGAGCACAGTACTGTATTTGAAAAAAATCGCTACAGAGTGAAGCTGCGAAAGTCGAAGCGCGTAGTGGTGAGGGACGACTGTACCTTCATAATGTAGTGTTTAATTCTTATGCTGACCGTTATAATGCATTGTGAAGGTAATTGTAGTGCATTGTATTTGAGAACTGGACTTTCTGAAGTATTAAAATCAACACTATAATGTCTTATGACTCTCAATATAAGACACTAGTGCTTTAGTAATTTTTATACCAACCATTATGAAGGTATCTATAATGTATTATCAATTACAACTTTAACTAAAATGTAACAAATAAATTGTAATAGTTTGTTAGTAAGGTGGAAAATAGAGACCTGGTGTAAAAACCAAAAACAACAATTCTAATCTTATCAGGTGTGAAACTAAACCATCTAAACCATCTATATGATGTTTGACAGAAGTTGGACACCACTAGTATTGGTACTTCTTGGGAATATTGTTTTAGCATCAAAAATATATTATCTAGAAGTAGTCTCAAACATTTTGGTAAATGATGGAAAAATTGTGTTTTAGGCTCAAGTGGTTATTTGTTATAATTTAAACATCAGTATATAGCAATTCTGTCATCTGACTCAACTTTAAAAATAATTTGGTATTGTCCACCATCTCAGAACTGAAGCATCTTGTGGAATTTTGTTTGCCCCTGTGGGGAAAATGATGAATCCAGTTTTTTTCTGACCTAGCTCATAGTTTAGTCTTAGAATTCGACGAGATTTTCCCTTTGTTCGCAGAAACGCTGGGTTAGCCAGTTTTAGATGTCTGTATCTTCGCAATGGTAACACCTAAGCACCTGAAAAGTATTGTGGATAGACAAGTCTTTGACCTAATTCCTAATAAGTATTTGTTTACTTTGTAGCATGTACTTAACTTAGAATTTTTTAATTTTATTTTTTCTCTAATCTTGTCTAAGCCCAGAATCTCAAGGGGTAGTAAAAATGTTGTCACTTTCATTGTCATTTGAAAGTTCTAAGATCCCTTTACAACATGTATAAAAAAAACAACAGAATCGTTTTCTCTATTTTATTGAGTGTAAGGGTTTCATTTTTAAAATGTTTTAATTTTGTTTCATTGACAATTTGAAGCTCAATAACACCCATTTAGAACATAAGAACATAGGAAATTTACATACGAGAGGAAGCCATTTGGCCCATCAAGCTCATTTGGGGGAATTCGACCAATAGCTCAGAGTTGTTCAAATCTTATCTACCTCTGATTTAAAGGAACCCAAGGTGTTAGTTTGCATTACACACTGTGTAAAGAAGTTCTTTCTCAAACCCATCTTAAAATGTTCTCCTGCTAATTTCTACCTATGGCCACAATTTTTTTTATTTGAACTAATATTTAAGTAAATATTTAATCGAGCAGCATCCAGTCCTGTTAGAATCTTATATACCTGGATCATGTCCCCCTAAGTCTCCTTTGCTCAAGGATGAACAGATTCAGCTCAGCTAACCTCCCCTCATAAGCCCAGGAATCATTTTTGTAGCCCTGTGTTGAACCCTTTATAAGGCAGCAATGTGCTTTTTAAGGTAAGGTGACCAGAACTGCACGCAATATTCTAGGTAGGGTCTTACCAAGGAATAGTACAGTCTTAGGATCACCTCCCTTGACTTAAACTCCACACACCTGGAGATGTAACCCAATGTCCTTTTGGCTACATTTGTTGAGTTGAGCCAGAATGACCCAGTTTTTTAATAAATCCATTGTACTTGTGTCTTTTATAGTGCATGCTTTGTGTGTGTATATTTACATTGTCTTTTTTTCATACCCTCAGCTCGAGAATTGGTGAAACTTTATACAACTATGGCTTCTCACAATGTCCAGATCACCCTGAAGGAATTCTGCCCCCTCTACTATCTATATAACAGCATCCCTGTAAAGGTTCAGAAAGGATTCCGCTCAGTACAGGTGTACTTAACAGCTCTGGACACAAGCAGCGATTACATTGCTGTGGGTAGCAGCATTGGAATGCTTTATCTGTACTGCAGGCATCTTGGCCAGATGAATAAATACAGTCTTGAGGTACGTAAGTAACATTTTCAAACTTTACTTTTCATAATTATCAAATTATTGGGTATAGTTTTTGGCTTTTTAAATAGATTGTTCTTTAAATATTGCATTTATATATTTTTCAGGGTAAAATGGAGGCAATAACAGCTGTGAAACTGCTCAGTTGTTTTGATGATCTGGTTGCATTGGGCACAGCCTCGGGTCGGGTTGCCATCTTCCAGCTGGTTTCACCTCTGCCGGGTCGGAATAAGCAGGTGATCTAAACATTTTTTAATGAAATCAGATTCAGAAAATATTTATTATTTTTAAGGAAACTGTATTATATTTGTTTCAACATCGTAAATTGAAGAGCTGATACTGAAATCTCGATAAAACATCTGAAGTTAACATTACTTTTTCCTTACTGTAAATTCTTAAAAACATATCTGCCATAGCAAAGCATTGTTTGCATTCATTTATTATGTATAAGAGCGCCACTGTATAAGACAAGGTGGGGACACAGAGGGTGTTTTTACATCTAATCGTAATCCTTTTTAAATGAACCAAATTGTCCCCTTAAAGTAGACAGAATTGGAACTCAGTTATTTTTGCATTTACATTATGAGTTTATTTGAAAGGGGGCTCAATTCTCTCTGGTTCATTTCAGCTCTGATTGGACCTTAGTCCACTTTCTGTTCACTCCATGGTTCCATGTGTTTGCTTTTCGAGTGTCCCAGTACAATAGCATGTAATTGAATTGAACTGAATTGAAAGCCTTTATTGTCACCGTATTGGAGCACGGATGCTACTTGTACAATGAAATTGCAGTGGCTGCTTCGAAAGTGCAGACGTATACGGACATTACATTTGCATACAAACAATATTCTGCAATAGACATATAGACAAACAGACATAGTCAGTGAAAAATAGTAATACAATAGTAGTGCTGTAACATACAGTGTTAAGTGTTGTATTAATTGAATATTCAGGTATTCAGTTATTGTACATTATCCATGGCGGTATTACAGTTATTGCGCATTACCCCTGTGGCAGGTGTAGTACTCTGCGGTTATTGCACATTGTCCTTATGTGGAGGTGGTGTGTGTTGTTTGTGTGTGTTCAGTGCAGTGATGGCTTGTGGGAAAAAATTGTCTCTGAGCCAATTGGTCCTGGTCCTAATGGCCCAGTAGCGCCTGCCAGAAGGCAACAGGTGAAACGGGTGATAAGCTGGGTGGGTGCTGTCTCTGATGATTCCCTCTACTTTGCTGGGGCAGCGGGATGCGTAAATGTCCTTTAGTGAGGGGAGGGGACAGCCGATGATTTTCTGCGCCGTCTTGACCACTGTCTGCAGTCTCTTCCGGTTTGCCTCAGTGCAGTGAGAGAACCATACTGTGATACAGTATGTTAGGATGCTCTCGATGGTGGAGCGGTAGAAGGTCACCAGCAGCTTCTCACTGAAGTTGTTCTTCCTGAGCACTCTCAGGAAATGCAGATACTGCTGTGCCTTCTTGGTGGCAGCTGTGGTGTTTGCAGACCAGGAGAGGTCGGCAGAGATTGTGGTGCCCAGGAAGGTAAAGGTGTGGACCCTCTCCACGCAGTCGCCCTTGATGTAGAGTGGAGGTAGATCTGCTCTTTTTTTCCTGAAGTCCAGGATGATCTCCTTTGTCTTGGTGGTGGTCAGAGCTAGGTTGTTTGCTGAGCACCACTTAGACAGTTCCTGGACCTCGTTCTTGTAGGCAGACTTATCTTCACCTGAGATCAGCCCCACCACCGTAGTGTCGTCAGCAAACTTCACAAGGATGTTACTGCCGTGGGCAGGGCTGCAGTCAGAGGTGTACAGGGTGTAGAGAAGTGGACTCAACACACAGCCTTATGGGGAGACTCTGCTCAGTGTTCGGGTGGAGGAGAGATGGGGTCAGAGTCTTACTGTCTGGGGTCGATTTGTGAGGAAGTCCTTAATCAAATAGCTGGTGAGTTGAGGGATTCCCAGGTTATGCAGTTCGGTGATCAGGAGGTCATTAAAGGCAGACGATGGTATTAAAGGCAGAGCTGAAGTCAATGAAGAGCATTCTGATGTAGCTCTCCTGGTGCTCTAGGTGGCTCAGCGTGGTGTGAAGGGCGTTCGCTATGGCGTCCTCGGTTGACCTGTTTGCTCTGTAGGCAAACTGGTAGGGGTCAAAAGATGGGGGAGAGGTAGGCTTTGATGTGGTTTAGGACCAGTTGCTCTAAGCACTTGGTGATGATGAGTGTTAGTGCAACTGGCCGGAGGTCATTTAGACTGTTAGTAGCTAATATTTTGGGTACCGGGATGATGGTGGCAGACTTCAGACAGGCTGGGATGGTGGCTTGTGTCAGGGATAGGTTGAAAATGGTGGTGAAAACCTGTGAGAACTGGTCAGCACAGGCTCTGAGTACCCTCCCGGGAACACCGTCAGGTCTGGTAGATTTCCTGGGATTCACCCTGCTGAGCACCTGCTTCACATACTGTTCCTGTACAGTTCATGGATGGGAGCAATGAACTGGTTGAGGCTGGAATGAAGTCGCTGGTGCCTGTGGGGTTGGGACTTCGAAGCGTGCAAAGAAGTATCTGTCTATAGCAAGCCTAGAGGGCTAAAATACAGTGGCAAAAGGTGAAGCAGACCTGGATAACTTTTGTGTTCACAATGCACAAGTTAAGCTAACTACAACATGACAACTCAGATATCCAAAAGTGAGAGCTTCTCTGTCCTTCTCCACTCTCAGCCTTTTTCGGGGTAGGGTCTTTTGAGTACCTTCCCACTGTTTTTTATAATAGTCAGCTGGGTGGTTTTCTTTAAAAGGACTGAACCCCCAAGCCCAAACTTTGCCCCCTTCATATATTCCCAGCAAGAGTTGTTGGAAACAGACGCCCAGTTCAGTCGTCATGCTACAAATATCTCCTTAGTTTTTGTCGCATGTGCAGGGCTTCCTTGGGCCCCCTTTTAGGTATACCAGCTCAATGCCAGATTATGCATGTTAAGTTTTTTCTTGTAAAAGTTTGTTAGAAGTTTGTATTTGTAAATTTTTAGGCTCTGCAGTAGTCTTGTGCAGTATGGCGATAATGGTAATCAATATGGTGGTCCAAAAAATTTTCAAAAGTTCCTGAGACATGACCTCCACAAGTCTAATTTTGTTATTTGTCTAGCCACTGTTAATTGTGCCAAAGTGTAAGCCTTGTACAAAGATAATTTGATACATAATACATAAATTATACATAATACATATATTGAAAAAATGGAATTATAACCGATTTTCCAGTTAAGTTAAAGTTAAAAAGTGAAAGAAAGAAGTTAAAATGCGTGCAGCTGAAAATAGGCCTGTTGGGCTGGTGATTTATGATGCATTGTTTAGTGATAACTGGTAACTAATATTATACTACAGTAAGAACAAAACGGAATGTGTGAATGCTGAATATGAGTCAGTGTTCATCAGTGTGGCTTTGAAGCACATTGGGTAGGCCTTCCTGTACAGAATAACAAGCCAAAGGAGTATGGAGCGGAATTTGTGCCACTTAGAAATGCAAACACGACTTCGGCATACACAGAAAAACACGGTACATTGGACCCTATTTTTCCTGACTTTTTTTACAGTGAAGTAAAATATGACCATTATGATTGTCTAAAAGACATACACATCAAATGTTTAAATACTGAAGCTGAATAATAACGAAAACAAACATACATGCAGATACACGTATATGGCATATATTGGATACTGTGGAAAGGCTTTTTTTTTTTAAGCCAAAGATTGTGGTTGACTGTGAGGGGGGGTTCGTTCGAGAAGCTGCTGAACTCTAAATTATCAGGACCTTCTTCCCAGGGCCTCTGCACCTGAGACCCGTAAAACTTGGAATGCTGGTCTCCCCTGTGCTCTGGGGATTCTCGGGTGTGTGGGCGCGGTTCAAACCCTTGGTTCTCCTTTGTGATATGGCCGACTTGTACCTTCAGCGGCCATAAAACATGGAATGTTGGGCCTGCATGGGTGTGTGATCCTACACTATATTGATCTTGTAATGAGTTTGAAATTATTATAAGTGGTATGTACATGATGGGATTTATAGTTTAGTCATGGCGTAGTTAGGACTTGATGGATTTGGGTTAATGGAGACCTCAGATTCATGACTCATGAGTTATTTAACGGATCCGGGTTATTCACCTGGGTGAGTCATGAATCGCCAAGTTCTACAGCAGAGCAAAGGTGGGCATTGCATTTCGGTGTCATGTGGCACGATTTCTTCGTTTAATTGTGTGTAATGCAAACTAGAGCTGTAATCGGGCCTTAAAAGTTAGGCCAGACAAGGTCCAAGCTTGACAGAATTCGGCCCGAGCCTGTGTAAAATGACAGACATTAAGCCTGAACCTGCGATTGTGATTTCATTAGCAATTTTTAAAAAACTCAGTTCAGTATTCACTATATGTGTATGAAAAACTAATTGAGCACAACCGTACATTGAAATCTGGAGTGCGTTATACATTAATCCATAGATAAGACTGGGAATATTTTAATATTTAAATTTTATTCCAAAATGTATTTATTCTAACAAAAATGATAGAGCAATTGTCTAGCAACTCGAACATGGTAAAGTGATTGTATTTTTACATGCATATTTTAAGTGCCACGTTTGCAAACGTGTTTTTACCCTTCTCATGTACACAAGGGTCAAATTAGTGTTGTTAAATAAAGTAATGAAAAGAAAACAATTTGAATAATAAAAACATTAGGGATCTTGCAGCTAATGCTGCTTATACCCCTAATAATAGGACCTTTCTGTGGACAATCTCTGACGATTATATAGATAGGTAATTCACTTACGGCTCAGCAGCGGAACAGATATTTTTCCGCACTGCGAATGTGACATTTTCCTTGGGTTTTACGTGTCTGTTGTTTGTGGGCGTATACGCAGTCACTTTGGGCCACCTCTGATTTGATGAGACTGACTATCACACAAGGAGGATGGAATGAATTTGTAAAACTATTCTTACGACAGTTTTAAACCCTGGGTCAGACGTGGTGTATTATGCATAATGCGAAATCGATAAATCGCTCAGCCCTAGCGCTCATTTACTGCGCAAGCCCGAGCCTCTGTAAAATGATAGGAATTAAGGGTCGGTTGGGTTTGGGCAAAGATCTTTAGCTCTAATTCAAACCATTCTAATTGTTTTTCTGGATGGTAGTTAAATAAGATGCAAAGCAATTGAATGATTGTTTTGCTTTTCATGATGTCACGTTCTCTTCACAACACTCGCTGAAAAGCAATGACTCTTGTGCATTGCATTCCTATATGGCACGGTTTCTCGTGTTGATTGTTTTTCCGTGTATGCCAAAGTCGTGTTTGCATTTCAAGGTGGCACGAATTCCGCTCCATAAAGGAGGAGTTGCTTCTGCATCACATTCTTTGTGAGACTTGAATTGTACTGTTGCATTATAACGTGGCTTTAATGAGCTATGCCTGTTGCGCGTATGTCTTACCTCTTGTTCCTGCCCTTGTGATTCACTCCAGTTACCACTCGTTTTGCTCTTTTATTATAATATTTTGTATAAGTGCTTCCCAATCCAGTCCTGGCATTAACATCAATCCTGCCTGTGGGCCATCCCATTAGCTGTGTTCTGTACTCCCAGTTTTGATCCCCTGTGTTCCAGTTCCTCTGTCTTTTGGTTGAAATAAACCTTGTTTATTTGCTCCGTCTTCTCCTCCCGCATCCTTCGTCCCTCGGTGCGTAAGACAATAAACATTTTGTTGTCAACAACAACATCAAAGAATAGGTATTTTAATGTGATATTTCTAGACATCATTAGCACCCAACAAATATTTAGTGTTCAGTAAGTAACAGTATCTACCCACATTACCACAGTAGCTTGATCAGAGTAAAATGGACCTAAAAGTTAAATTTTAACCATATTATCTACATGAGGTAGAACATATTAATTCAGTTTTCATCAAAGTCTTGTGGACCACCCTTGCCCCAATCAGCGATATCAGACGTGAAATCTGGTGTTGGTATTTCACAGTGAATAAATGGCCTTTGTTGCCTTATTGCCTTTGTTGGAGAAGTAGGCTTAAATAAAAGCAAGATGCATCTTTAATTTCAGCCTTCGATTCTAATCTTCCTGCACAGTTTAAAAAAAGACATACTCATTGCTGTTATTTTTAACTAAGGATGCACCAATCGATTGGCTAGTGACTGGAAATTCCACCACAGTCGTGTCCCCTGTCCTTCACCTTCCCTCCCCCACTAATGTTGCATGATAGGTGAGGTAAAACTCTTATGGGAAACGTCTGTATTTTTTGGAGGATTTGTGCAGCGTGCAACTAAGATGGTCATTTTGCAGTGGGCAAGAGGAGGACTACAGGTGTCACAGAAATAGCAATAAAGTATTGCATTAATTGCATTGATTTATTCATTGTTGGACTTTGGCTTGTTCCCAACAAGTCCTCACTGTGATCTAGCATGCTCACTCTTTCAATTACTATTATGTTAGCATGCCCAGGGAGGTTGGCCAGCCAGTTGACCTTGGACCCCCAGAGGGTTTTTTTCTCCCTGCTTGGGAGTTTTTGGTTCCTCTCCTCCGTTGTCAATTGGCTTTTTCTTTCTTTTCTTTTTCTATTCTGTCTTTCTTTCATTATATGTATTTCATTTTATATGTATATCAATGTATCCATTTTATATGTATATCAGTGTATTCTAACACACCCATGTAAAGCGCCCTGGGACAACTCTGTTGTGAAGGGCGCCATATAAAAATGAAGTGAATTGAATTAATGAATAATTTATTGCGCGGTGAAGAGAAGAACGAAATATTAATCCATCAATAAATAGTACAAATTAAAAAGGGATTTACAAAAACACTCAATAAGTACCTCTTTAAAACAAATTTATAAATTAATAATGGAATTTCAAATTTCAAAATCATGAAACAAGAGATGGATGGATGGAGGGCTTTGAAAAATGTAATATGATAAGTTTAATCTTAGACTTGTTCAATATATAACATTTCCTAACTGGGGATTGAATAGTTTTATTAAAATTTATATTTTACAATAGACTAAAGTGCAGTTGTAAATCTGCCTGATTTATATCTGCATTGAGTATTTATGATTCCCCCAACCTTCAGTAAAGATGTGCAAGGGTTTTTTGTTTTCCCCCACAGTTGAGACGCTTCGACGTGGTTGGACTGCATAAGAGTACAGTTACTGCACTGGCCTGGAGTGCAAATGGCATGAAGCTCTTTTCTGGGGATGACAAGGGGAAGGTCATTTACTCTGCAGTGGATCTGGACCAGGTAGGGCCTAATGGTTTCAAGTATTATTTGTAATGTCCTGTGGTGTTAATCTGTGTGTGGAGCTTTTATTTTCTCAGTTATTTATGTTACTTGTATGCCAGATACCAGTACTTGACAAGAGTAAGTTGTGTGTATTTTGTCATATGTTAAATAGTTCAATTTTGAGATGGTAGATTTGAGACCTCTGGCTACCTTTACCCCAGAACCCATCACCTTTTCTAGCAGAGAATGCTATCATATAGCACCATCTGAAGAATACACCAATATATTGTAACATTGAGCTTTTTTGCCATGTATTGTTCCTTCTCCTGGAACATACATTTAATATTGACTGAACATCATTGTATCAAATGAAAGTAAAAAGATGATTATTGAAACGGTGTGCAGATTGCTGTTTGCAGCCATCGGGAAGGACCTAAGGAATATATGAAACAACTGTGAAAACAGCTGTGAAAAAGAATTTGCCCCCTTCCTGATTTATTATTTTTATGCATATTTGTCACACGTGCATGTTTCAGATCATCAAACAAATTTTAGTATTAGACAAAGATAAGAGTAAATGCACAATGCATGATGATTTAATTTATTTAGGGAAAAAAGCTATTCAAACCTACCTGGGCCTATGGGAAAAAGTAATCGCCGCCTAAATCTTATAACTAGTTGAGTCACCCTTGGCATTAAGAACTGCAATCAAGCATTTGAGATAACCGGCAATGAATCTTGTGCAGGAATCCTGGCCCACTCTTCTTTGTGGAATTGTTTCAATTTAGTTAATAACAGTATGTTATAAATAGCATTTATAAATGTGAACTTTGTAGTAAACATTATACATATATACATATGGCATATTTGCATTTGTTTTTTTAAATAAAACCTAACAATGTTATATAGAAACCTCTTTGAAGATATTGGACCCTATTTCGCATCCGGCACAAAGTGTCTTTGCTAGCATGATCCCAATGCAATTGTCATTTTCCTCGCTTACATCGCTTAAATAGCAAATGTACTTGCGTGCATCTGAGTGCCCGTGGGTATGTTGGTCTAAAGCGGTCAAGTGCATTGTTAGTGCATTGCTATTTTGAGGCACCAGAAAGCGATTTCACTTTTGACCAGCAAAACCAATTTTTGGTTATTTCACTATTATTTTAAGGGCACATTATCAAGATAGTAACATAGATAGTTACAAACACACCGACTCAAAGCGGCACACAAACATGCAAAAGATTAAAAATAAAAAGATAACAATGTAAAAGATCATTAATGTGTATATCAAAATGTCATCTATGTCATAATGCTTAATTTCAGGATCTTCCACCAGCAGAGCTGCATGACATTTGTGGTTCATTTATTACAGTTGTTTAATGTAAAATAATTAAATATTTTGTAAAACATTTTGGCCCACTCACACCTGTATCTTATAAGTCTCTATTCCCACATGCGAAAGAAAAATGTTTGGTTTGACTATGCTTATTTTCAGGTGAAGAATAAAGATAAACCTGTAGCCTCATCAAACAGTCCATGTTCAACTCTTAACAGTTAAAACTGGCTGTATTATGTTTTTCACATAATAGTAGGCTAGTCATATATAGGGATATTTTGCCTGCATCAACACTGCATAACATCTAAACATTTGTGTGTTGTTTCAGTTTTTAGTGCAGTTCTTACTCTTGATTTGCATGCACTTGCCGTGAATGTCAGTATAGTCTGCTCCTTCAACCGCATGTGGTCCTAAAGTGCCAGCCTGGTGCCCAGTGTATGACAGCACTTTGTTGCTTTTGTCACAATGGGCAAAAGTGGTTCCCATTGTTGTCGCTTACAATGAAAAGACTGCCAAATATCTAATTTCCCCACACTTAGTTTGACATTAAGTAGTTATACAGTTTTATGTTCACCCTTCCCTAAGCAGGCAGTTACATCCCCATGCATTAAAGATTTTCATGTGGGCATCATTAGCTGGATGCTTATGATGAAGGATTGATGTGGGGTTTTCAACATGCTAATGTCATGCCGAAAGTTCCAGCATAGGCTGGCTGGCTAAACACCAAATTGAACATAGTGGCCTATTTTTCTTTTATTTGGTGAAAATTTGAATGTAGCTTTCTATTGACTAACCAACAAAAGTAGTAGTTTGATAAAATAATGAAAACAGATTTGAGCAATACATACTCCTGCTCCCAGAAATATGTCACTTTCTGCCCACAAGCGTGGGAAATTAACGTGGTGCAAAGGGCACAAATGTTCTACGAAATCGCAGAATGCTCAGAAAAACCATGGTGAGGAGGTAAAATTTTATTTTTCCATTTATTTATTTAATTTTTAAAAAATTATGAAAATGTATGTATGTACCAGTTTATGGCAATATCCTAATCCAATATCCTAAGGCATAATTTCATGTTACCATAACTAATTTTTTTTTATTTTTTTTTTATGAACACCTTATTTATTAAAGTGTGTCTTTTCTCTTTTTAAAAACAAATAAGCCGAACTCTGTTGTAGCATGGCTACAGATTGTTTGCTTATCTATAGCTTTGCCACACACACATCAACTTTTACAATCACCTAGGGCTGGGCAGTGTATCGAATATTTGCAAAATTCGATATAGGATGATGCAATACTGTTTATATGGATATATCTTTTAATGTGTGTCAAAACCAATAGTACTCCTTCCTGGTTGTAAGCAACATGAGAGCTGCACAGACTCCCAGAATTCACAGCTGAAGTAAAACCATTTACTAAGTGTCTCAGGGGGTATTTGATGGAATCAAATAATAATTAAATTGGTTCTTGTTAAATTTCATTTTAAAACGTTGTCAAAGGGCTCATAGGTCAAAAATATCACAATTTGCAATATTTGTTTTATTTTGTTGAAAGGACTGTTTTGTCTTTACAGTTGTAACACAATGCCTTTTATATTTCCATATGTTTTTAATAGACCTTTAACAGTTTCTAAAGAGGATGTTTAAAACGACCGTAAACTAGTTCATTTGAAAGACTGTGATGAAGTTTTCGCATAAATCTCTAATAGGTTTTCATGTAAACTAATGTACTGTACATATTTAAAAGGCTATTAAGAGCTTTATAAAAACCTAAATAGAACTGTTTCCTGCTTTCTCTCTTTGGAACTGCAATGGTCTGATTTTTATTGTCATGTTGACAGGTGGTGATTATTGTATACATTTTAATCTGGGCTCATTTCACATTGAGTACAAAATGCATGCATCCATTACAATTTATATATAAATACCGCCAACATTTTTTTAGGCAGTGGCAGCAAAGGTTGCCCCCAATTTTTTATTTTTTTTTTAAACTCTCTACACCAGGGGTGGGCAATCTTATCTGCCACTGCCTAAAAAAATGTTGGCGGTATTTTTTTTAAATTGTAATGGATGCATACATTTTTGGATGCATGATTTGTACTTGAGTAGTAACTGTGTTATTACTAAGTATTTGTGCCCTGTCAAGTGAAGTGTTACCAAAGTTATTGGTGTTGCCGTGAGTTGTGCCAACACACAACTCAATAATAATTATAACTCAATTAACAATTATAAATCACTTTATAATTTCACTATGGTATTCAAAATATTTCCATTCAGCAGAATACGAATGTTTTTTCATGGCCATTTCTTGTTCACTTTTCTCTTCACGCCACAGTCCAACAGCAAAGATGAGAATGATATTCTCTGGGATTGCTTGCAATGTTCATACAAAAGCAGCAGTGGCAAACTTTAGATTGTCTTTTAGTTAATGCTGAAACGAAACTATCATTAAGTTGCTGAGATTGCAAAGTTTGTATTCCTATTACTAAGTAAAAAATTATTTAGCGCAACTTATTGATGGTTTGAATGAACCCAACAGACTATTTTCGTCCTTGCCATGTGATAATTACATGTCTGAAATGCCATGTTGCTATTGACTGCGCACATTGTGCAAGCCTAGCAGTACAGTGACGCAGTGGGTAGCGCAGTCACCACACCACTTTGTGGCCATGGAGTTTGCATGTTCACCCTGTGTGGGCGGAACCATCGATTTCCATATAAACGATTACACGATGAATTGTCAGATTAATCAGTAATTACTCAACTATTGATATAATCGACATTGACAGCCCTACACTCACCTAAAGGATTATTAGGAACACCTGTTCAATTTCTCATTAATGCAATTATCTAATCAACCAATCACAT